>SRSE01001001.1:0-92043 GCA_005024645.1 Planiliza haematocheilus
ATAAGAATAGAATAAAAATAAAATAAAACACAATAAAATAAAATAAATCTCACTCTGTAATATAAAATATAGGATAATATATACACAGGCGTTATTGTACAGTGAATATATACAGTGAAGGGTGATTGTCTATTGTTCATGTGGGTGGACTCGCACTCTGTGACTGCTCAGAGTTCATCAGAGCGACAGCCCGGGGGAAGAAACTGTCCTTGTGGCGGGTGGTTTTGGCGTACAGTGCTCTGTAGCGCCGGCCTGAGGGGAGGAGTCTAAACAGTTTGTGACCAGGGTGTGAGGTGTCTGTGGAGAATTTCCTGGCCCGCTTCCTGACCCGGGACCGGTACAAGTCCTGGATGGAGGGAAGATCGGTGCCAATGATCCTCTCTGCAGACCTGACTGTTCTCTGCAGTCTGCCCCTGTCGTGCCTGGTGGAGGATCCAAACCAGACAGTGATGGACGTGGTCAGGACAGACTGGATTATTGCGGTGTAGAAGATGATCAGTTCCTGAGGCAGGTTGAACTTTTCTGAGCTGGCGCAGAAAGTACAGCCTCTGCTGGGCCTTCTTCCTCACGGAGTCTATGTGGGAGGTCCACTTCAGGTCCCGTGAAATTGTGGACCCAAGGAACCTGAATGAGTTAACTGTTGGGACTGGCCTGTTGAGGATTGTGAGAGGAGGGGGTGATGGGGGACACTTCCTGAAGTCCACTGTCATCTCCACAGTTTTGAACGGGTTTAGCTCCAGGTGGTTCTGACTGCGCCAGAGGACCAGCTGTTCCACTTCCCTTCTGTAAGCAGACTCGTCGCCGTCCCGGATGAGTCCAATGACGGTGGTGTCGTCTGCAAACTTCAGGAGTTTCACAGAAGGGTCCCTTGAGGTGCAGTCAGTGGTGTAAAGGGAGAAGAGCAGTGGGGAGAGAACGCATCCTTGGGGGGCGCCAGTGCTGAGGGACCGGGTGCTGGATGTGCAGTTACCCAGTTTCACTTGCTGCCTCCTGTCGGTCAGGAAACTGGTAATCCACTGACAGGTGGAGGGGGGGCACAGTGAGCTGGGACAGTTTATGGTGGAGGAGCTCCGGGACGATGGTTTTAGTACCAATAGGTAGAAAAGCGCTGTATAAAAGCAAGGCCATTTACCATTTACCATTTATATCACAACTAGATTCTACATGTATGCTTTAGATGTATGTATTTCATTCCTCCTGTTACTCCTCTCTTTTCTCTTCTCTCCCTCCATATGAGCTGGGTTCTGCTCAAGGCTTCTTCCTGTTAAAAGGGTTCCAGAGACATTTTGTATTGTTATGGATGCTATATTGAATTGAACTAAACTGTATTGTCCAGTGGGCACACACCTGTAGTTGTTACAACGTGGAACACTGTTTTTAGTCCAACAAAGAAAATGTTGTTTAGTCTTACAAGTATTAAAGGAGACTGTTCAAAGGTTAAATGATTCATATTCAAGATATAATTATTTTATAGTATTTTAAATGCTCCCTGGGGACCAGAGACCTTTTAACTATTCTGGCTGAAACCCTGCAAGTTTCTGTAAAACTCGTGTCTTAGCATTGACTCTCATTAACACATGAACACACACAAGCACAGGTACACAGTCACACACTTACACCTTCAGGTACGTGATCTGAAACGCTTCGTCACTCATGCCCATGTCTGTGTGTGTGCACCTGTTGCTGTGTGTGTGTGTGAATCATGTCTCACTGCTGTTTGCCGCCAGGCTGATTTGGCTGTATCCACGGCAACCGTGGCACAATAAAAGCGTGCATTGAAAAATAATGGCTATTAATTCTGAAAATACATATAGTGTTTTCACGTGGCAGGTTTTGGAGACGAAGCCACTGTGCGTGTTTGTGTGTCCTGCCAGTCGTGAGTCACGTTAACGATCTCCTTGTCCGGCTAACCATCGCAATCAAAGTGACGCAAATCTCTGCGTCAGTAATTAGCATAAAATTGGATCTTTGTTCCTGTTAGCAAACATGGCTGAACGCATCCCGCGCTTCAATTAGGCCCACACAGAAATACACACACTGGGATCGGGACGTGAATTTAGTGCTGTGTCGGTTTGGGCAGACACATCTCAAGCACACACACACTATCTAGAATACACATTAACACAGAAACACACAAATACCCACCGACATACACGCACAAACAAAATGGCCATTTGGCTTGTTGACTCTTTGGTTTGAGCACAGTTCAATAGAGCTTATTCACTATGGCGGCTGAGCCAGGTGGATTAGTGTTCAGATTATACACAGGCAAACACACACTTTCCAATTACCCTCTATTCTATCACTCCACCCTCTCACTTATCACCCCTCTTTTTTGTGTGTGTGTAATGAAGGAGATATGACAAAGTAAAAAGGAGAGGATGGAAAGCTCGGAGGAGCGCAAGAGAAGAGAAAGAGAGGGAAGGAGTGGAAAGAAGGAAGTTAAATTATGGAATAAGGGATTAAATCAGGCGAGACGTGGAAAGAGAGAGGAAGGAAGAAGGAAAGTGATTTAGAGAAAGGGGGAGGAGGAGGAGTAAGGACTGAGAGGGAGGGAGGGTGAGGATGAATTGTGGCTCATGTCACTATAAATTACTTCCAGGGTCTAATCACTGCAGACAGCCAGGACTATCTGTAGAATGGATGAATATACACTCTTTTAGTGAGTGTGTGTATATTGATTTAGGAACTGTATTTGTGTGCATGGCATTTGTCTTTGATTTGTTTAGAAACCAGAGACACAGCATCCTTTTAATAAAGCTTTATCAAGGTATGAAAAAACAAATGCAGTAAATTCTTCACTTAGCACGTATGTATCTTTGGTTATGTTCCCTCTTTAAATAATGAAAGATTAAATGATGAGATCAACAAATCCAGTGAAAACAGTGTGTTTATCTGTGGCTCTCGGCCCCATCCCAGAAACAAGTTTTTTTTTAAAAATGCTCTAATTTTCCAAAGCTGCTGCACATTCTTATTCTTATTTTTATTTTTTGCAAATATTCAGGCTATATACTCATATGTTGGAGCCTGTTTATGTGGCAGGTTAATGCATGTTTGGTTCTATGGAGAGAATTTATAGAGCAGTCATTGCCTCTGATGGACACTATGTACAGTTTAATGTGTCTTTGGAAACATCTGTCACTGAGTCACAGCTCCTTAAAAAAAGAGTGTTAGTACTGAAGTGTGTTTGGAATTAGTGGCCGAGTAGGTAAACATATCCCTTCATTTAAAGAAACGATTTAATTATGTATGACATTGGGATAAACAGTACATCTAAACTGATCATTGTTTTGTTAGATGTTGCAGAAGATGAACCTCAAGAAATGTAGAATAGAAATACAATAAGAAACTAACAGAGCATGTACTTTCTCTTCACATCTACATCCTTTATTGCGGTTTGATTATCTGTGCTCTAAACCGGCTTCTCCTGCAGGGGGCAGCACTGAGCTATAGGAAAAAAAACAAAACGGACCACTGGCTCCAGCAGCTTTAGAGACTGAACATGGATGCAGGCAGGCACATTAACACATATACTCAACAAATATTTTGAATTAGATGTCTAGCCAATGATCTGAACACATGCACACACATTTAATCACTATCTGACGTACTATGAGGGAACATTCAGGCCTATATATCCAAGCCAGTGGGCATTTTAATTAACAGTCTTCATCTTGCTTTTACCACCAGCTCGTACGAAATGTTCTACACGTATATGTGTGGATAAAAGTTAGTATGCACTTGGGGGAAATACGCTTTCAAGTTAATAGAATGTCCATAAAATTAAAGACAATATAGCCTGGATGATCAGCAGGAGATGATTAGGGTTCTTTCAATTGTGCAAGTGCATAATTGTCCACTGTGGCTGCTGTAGGTGTTGGGTGATTTATGGAACCCATAACCAGCTAAACCCTTGAAATGTGATACCGAATCTTGCAGGAGTCCCGGCTATAAAATGTGGTTAAATATAGTTGGTGAGGCAGAGCTAAAACAAACAGCCAATGTAAACTATATATAAGCTCATGATATCGCTCTATTGATAGCTACTCAGCACAGATTAGATTCTCCTGAGAAATCTATAGAATTGGTCCAAGTAAGCAGTTCTGTGTTTATATTATGGATAACAATAGAAACAGAACAGGAGCAGCTTGGACATTACGAAATACAGGTAAAGCTGACCTTAAACAGCAGTTGATTCTAGGATGAACTAGTGCTAAAGCAGTTATAACTCCCACAAATATTTGTTCACATGGCTTGATTGGTTGAGTAAATACTCAAAGGATAAAACGTATGTAAATATTGGACCAATCTAGGACTAAAGCTCCTACAAATATTTGTTCAAACTTGGATTAACCCCGTCTGGGCTGAACGAGGTGAATTGGCAAAACTGGGGCTGAAACATAAGTAAACATGGGACTAAACAAGGGACAAATCACCTGTGGGTGTAAATATTGGACCAAAATAGACATTAGACATAACTACATTGGATCAAACATGGGCTAAAGCTGTGTCAGAATTAGCCCAAACTTAGGATAAAACATAAATACTGGACCAAAACAGGATGTGAAACGCATGTAAATAAGAGACCAAAGTGGGGCTAAAAGTAGATAAATAAGTATTGTATAAATAAAAGATATGTGAAAACTGGACCAAACTAGGACTAAAGCATCTATAAAGGCTTATCTATAAATATTGATAATTGAATATTGGACCCCTTTGGATCCTAAGTGGAGCCTTGTGTATCAGAGCTCTCATTTATCATTGTCAATCTAATATATCCAGATCACATGTGAATACAAGGTATCGAAAGTTCAATTCCGGTACAGTACGGTACTCCTCACAGTCGTCCTGTCTTGGCTGGTCATTCGTCTTGATTGGTCCATCCCAGCAGGAAGTAACCCCCAGCCTCCTGTGAACCTCTCTTGGTGCAACACCTCTGATTCACACTGAAACTGCTTGTTTAGCCACCAGGGCGAGTGGGCTGCCTTGGCATGAGCAGAGTCACACATAGTGGTAAATGATGCAACTTCATGCAGCTACTGGTGTGACTCACATTGGGACTGGCAGCATCTAAAGGTTGCATGCTATTTTGGTGTGACTCTTTCCGCGACAAGTTTGCCTTAATTAACTTTGGTCCCTGTAAACAAGACAGGGGACAACCGGGAAGAAAAAGGCCAGTGTCCTTGGCCAGACTTTGGATCTTAAACCCCTAAGATTTGCTTTCTGCAGTTTTCATGCCTTCAGAGCACTTAGACTTCAAGGACCTTTGTTGTTTCTCAATCATAACAACAAAGGTCACCATGGTTAATGTCGCAGCTCAAGAAGCCTGGCTCATCTCGATAACAACTCACAGGAGGGTGGCAAATGCTCAGTTTAGGCCTTTGTGTAGTCGCTAAATCAGGTTTACTGCACACCTTTTATTAACTGGGAGAAAACACGAGGCTTACACACACACACAAATACGCCCACGCACACTTTGGATTAGCCGGGCTTTTGGTTAGAATTGACAGCGTTATTTAAGGCGGACATAAGCGAGTCCGCTGAGCACCAGGCTAATGCTAACTGCGGCTCATAAGCCTGTCATTCACAAATACACACTCTTGCGGGCCAGTGTTAGTGTAGCACTCCAGTAACTCCTGCTCTAACAACTATATAACATATTTTTCACAAGTGTGCGAAGGATACACAGATGTGTTTTTTTATTATCATGCTTTCGCGAAATCTGTGCAAGTGTGTGGGTGATAAAATTAAAAAATATGAGTGATGCGTAACTGTCTTTACCCATTTGTCTGAGTTTTGCATTTGAGAAAGTGTGGGGACCAGTTTTTCATGCAATACTCATGTTATGGGACCATTTTGTGACTAAAACCAAATCTCAAAAAGTTGTGGGGCCCCACAACTCTTTGAGACTTGGTATTAGCATAAAGATCACTCTTAGGATTAGAGTTAGGCACCTTATTAAGATGGTATGGGGCTGGGAAATGGATTGTGTCAACGGAAGGTCCTCACAAAGATAGAAATAGGAGTGTGTGTGCTTGTGTGTCCGGTGTTAACAGCTTGTCTAAATCTGTGTCCTCCCTGCTGAAACTCCAACGCACACAGAGGGGAATGAATTAGTAATAGGCCTGAGAGGAAAATAGCCTCATGCTGCACCTCTCTGATGCAAATATGTATTTATGAATATGTGTAATTTTGTAGTAGGTGTATAGTGAAACTGATCGTCCATTTTCTGCGTGTGCTTGCCTGTGCATTGATTTTTTTTCAGGTTTGACTGTGTTGGTCGTAGGGAAGTTGTGGATGTGGGGGATCTGATTGCCTGTGGTGAGAGTGGGAGTGGGAAAGTATCACGGTGGTGTTTTCTATGTGTCAGCTGTCCTCTCACTTACCTGTTTTCCTTCTCTCTGTCTTCGTCAGTGTTTAATGATAAAGGTCAATAGGTGCACTTGTTCACTGGCACCAGTAATGATTCATGCTTTCCCATGTGTGCTTGAGTAATTACTCCTCATCTCCATATACTGCCAGTGACAATCCCTATCAGATATTGGTCTGGATTTCATCATGTTTTAAGTTACAGAAAAAAATACTTCTGCATTTCTAGATTCAATAGTGCAATCTAAAAAGTGAGATGTCTTATGACGTGTATGACTATTTTGCTGTTGTCTGTTGTCCATCACAGAATAATGTCTGCCCAAACAATTTGATTGGCCCAGAAGGTCTCTGAAAATTCCCACACTATACAGTAGCTAACTGTGCCTGTTAGCTCTGTTGGCTAGTGTGTTAGCCAACAGAGGGGCTAGGCCCATAGATGACAGCTACCATGTTTGCTATAGTCATTTCTAAATACTGCATTATTTTTATATCAAGCATTTTTATTGTCATTTGGCTAAACATGAGTCAATATAATGTGGTAAAAATTAGATCATTATCACATGAACGTGTTTGTTAGTAGATAACTGTGTCTAGTCAACCTAGCTAACTATATTAGTCAACAAATATGCTAGACTTACAGGTGATGGCAATCCACATTAGCCCAGTTAGCCCAGACCCTACGCAGACCCTAACGCTGTAGCCTGACATGTATCTCCCCAGAAATGTAGCTGCTGCTGCATAGAGACAAGACATAGATGTGCAAAGTTTTCATTTTTTTCATTTCCAAAAGTCTGTCAGTCTATTGCTTTTATTAAAACACACAAAGAAATGTCAGTTTATATATTTTTCCAATTTAATTCAGAATTTTGATTTTTTTAAATAATTTTGCCCTTGCCAGGCCTTTGGATAATAGTTTTATTTATTTTTTTAAGAGCTGACCACATGATCTTCGAATTGACATTCACGCGCTTCCAAAACACTGAACCACTTAGTAATCTAGAACCGAAATCTGCCCAGTGATGCCCCGAGGCTGGTGTCTCTCCTTCATCCAATCCCTCTATCTTCCTTCCTTTTCATGTCACCGTGGTTACATAATGGAGGAAGGAAAAACAGTGACATCTCCGCTGAGGAGAACTGAGTGTGCTCTGTATATTTGTGCATCTGTGTGCGTTTTGCCTTGGCTCAGCTTTAATCAAGAATTAATTGTTAACCTAAAAGGAAACAATTCTCCCTGAAGACCCCTCTGTTTCTTTGATCCTTCAAAACAGTCTGTGCCATCAACTCCAAGTCTGAAATTGGGGTTAAAGATCACTAGATACAACCAAAACACAATAAAGCTCCGTCAGTTGATCCAACTAGTAAAATTTGGTCAACTAAAGATTTCCACTGTTCTCTATCTCTATATAGAATGATACCCATTTATATTTTTGGTCTAAACTTCCATTACATTTGACAGTGAGATTACTTTATTTAGCATATAGCAGAAGAGAGATAGCTATCTAACTTTTTCGAAACCAATGGGTGTGTCAGCTATTTTCTTATATTGTCCAGCGTTTATATATATGAAAATAGTCTATGTCTAGCTGTGTTAGCTATATTAGCTGGGCAGACTTTGACAGGGTTAGCCTAACCTTAACCCTAACCCTGCTACACTAAGTTACACACTACTTACTGCACCTGCTTAACCTAGCTAAGCATGTTGGCTGACAGTCCTGCTAAACTCACAAGTGTTAACATACTGTGCTAGCTTTTTGGTCTGTCTAACTACAGTACTACTACTACTACTAATAATAATAATAATAATAATAATAATAACATTTCTAAGTTATATGACTATTATTTCACTGATTTTTTTAATGGATGCTGCAATTGCAAGAATTTATTTCAATATGAGTAAAATGGGTGCATTGCAAGAAAAACAGAATTGTTATAGCTATTTCTGGAAAGACTGTATGCTCTTTTGTTTTGTTTAAATATTAACAGCATTAACAGTTGTAATTGTACGTGTAAAAATTTGGAAGTTGTTAAAGAAGCAAGAAGCATGTCGCTAACATTTTATCTAATATGACAAGCTAAGTGTTAAAACTAGAGCACTAGAGCTAGAGCAAAACAAAGTTTTATAAATATTTTCCAACTTTATTGTTTTGAATCCCCCTTTTGTTTACCTGTGTAGGTTTGCCCTATTTTCCGGCATCAGCACCTCTCAAAATCAGTGTCATAACTTGGTTCTGATTTGACACATCTTAGCCACTGTGCTTCCAATTTTTCTCTCGAGGTGACAGGTTGTCTTCTTTTATGCCCTTGAATCAGGTCGCAGGTTCGTGTAAGGTCTTGTACCTGTCATAGCAGGAGGAAGAACTCAGCGTCAAGGTAGACTAGCTGCGAGAACTCAATACCCAGGCTGATCATTTGATTTAGTTTGATTGTTTCTAAAGGCTGTGAAAGATGTGCCATTGTGCTGCAGTGGTGTGCTTTGGATGTGAGCATGCATCCTCCAAGGCCTCAAGACTGTGAAAAACCTTGTTAGACAGACGATGAGTGTTTTCTTTGTTGATGTGCAGTGAAAACAGTGAGAAACCCTGAGTGCCCAGTCACAGGGACGTCTCAAAGCTATGACAATATCAAAAGTAGTTAACACACACTCTCTCTGGATCATCTATTTTAATAATTTGTGCCACGCTTTCAGAAACCCCTGAGACTTGTGTGGCTTAAGCACACATTACCTAACTTTCACAGATACACACAAATGGTATACACAAACTTTTTATTTCCACATCTTCACAAACTTGTAGATTCAGTACTGTTCTGTAGACATAGCCGTCTAGCTTTAGAAAGCCTGAAGTTCTTTGCTTTTACGAGGCTGGAACATTTCCTGTTTAGGTACTCACTCTGCTTTGAGCAGTCTGAAGAGTGCATCCCTCTTCCTTGAGAAAAGGAAGCTGGCGCTTTAAAAAGATGTTCCCAGCGCTCGCTCAATCATACACCGTAGTCTATTTCTGACACGGGGAGCCAGGCGTAAAATATCTCTCATTTTCTTCGGGCATATGCCAGAGCAAGAAACTTCTATTCCAGTTGCCAGATCACCTTAGAGTTTCATCCACTGGTTCTTAACGCTGATCCTTCCAAATCCCACTTTAACTCAACTCCACACAATATTCAACCCAGATCAAATAATCAACGTTGCAATGCAAAATCATGTCTGCAGTACCTAAATCACAAATCCAGTCTTAAAAATAATGCAAATCTAAGTTCCTTATAGACTTTTACCCATCCCAATTTTGTTAGATTTTGTGCCATTAGGTTGGGTTATAGATGGTGCATTGGAAGACATTTTGCAAATAAATAGTGAAAAAGACACATAGTACTACTTCTGACTTAATAATGTGAGCCTCTTCTCCAAGGTCAGTTTCTCTAATGGGATATTTGGCTTGCAGCAAGACCTACGACACAGTACACTCTGTCACTGAACACAGATTAACTCGAGGAAGAAACAATAAAGAGAAGGCCAGACTTGCTTAAATGAAGATATTTATGGCTTTAAATGAAAAAACAAAAAAAAAACAAACATGGATTCCACATTGAGCGTTGATGACAATTCAGCATTACGTTTTAAATAATGTAGTGTCGCCTTTGTTCTCCTCTCTGAGGCTGATGCTAACTGACGTGCACTTCTGTATCATAAACAGTAGCTCTCTCTGGTGGGAGCCGATTGTGTGAAAGCAGCTTAGGAAGATGAACCTGGTAGCCGGGGGGGTGAAATTGTGATTCCATACAGTGTGGCGGGTTTCCTGAGAGGAGACGTCTGCTTCGAAGCAAACAAGACGTGATATCACTGTAGAAAAAAGTGTACGGCTGTCGGCGCTCTTTAAATTTTAACCACTTTTTCAACGCTGCTTCAAATCAAGAAGTAGTTTCTGTGCAGCCTCCTTGGAAATACTTCCCACACACATACTGCAGTTGATATTTGTATTTTGGATTAAGGGTGTTAGAGGACACTAGTCAATGTCTTACTCAGGACAACACTGACATGAATGTATACTGCATTTTCCTTAGCAGGAGTTGACACTTCTGTTACAGGACAATTTGTCTCAAGTAACATGCAGCTCAGCTTGACTTTTTTTTCTGTCAGTTGAGTTCGGTTGCACTCTAACATCAACTGTTAAAAAGAAATGGAAAGAAACTGAATTTAATCCTGAGAGACAATGACCTGTTTTGGTCTCAGTCTTTTGAAATATCACTCTTTTAAATGTCATTATCTAATATTACCATCATCATCATCAAGTATCTGAATGATTTAGTTAGGTTAGGTTACTATATGCTGTGAATATAGTTTTTTAAGATCTGGTTTTTAATTGTCAGAAAACTGCCAGTGAAGGAAGTAGTGCGTCGTGTATAAATGATACCAAAAAGGTAATGGTTTGAAAAGGTGTACGCTTATGCATTTATACTTCATGTCTTCAGTTTGGGTTGCTGTAATGCAGGACTTTCACTTTAGGCACATATATAAAGAAAAATAAAAAGAAGCTAATGATAATAAAACTCAGGTGACTAGTTGGGGTTGGAGTTGGGTTTTTGTTAAAACAGCCTACTTTTGTGGTGTTCAAGATAAAAGTTTCTTTTAGTATTGTGTATTGTACTATGTTGATATAGCCAACAGCCTTATTCTTTCGTTGTTGTATTGGTTGTTAGCTTGCTAAACTTCCTCTGTTGCTCTTGGGTGGCTAACAGTAGCCCTAGCAGCAGTGCTCTCACTGCTAAGGGTGATGTTACCACTTGAAAGCCAAGCATGTTATGTGCATCCCTTGTTGTAACTATGACTTCACGAATTCCATTTGAAGGCAGCATTTAACCTTGAAGCTTTATTTATAGTCACTTCTACATTGTAGCTAGCTCTGTTCGTTGTAGGTCTGGATGCTACGCTGTAACCTGATGTGCAGCTTCTCAGAAATGCAACTACATGTTGTAACAATACAAACTGCACTTCACATGCCCCAGCGGCCGGACAAGCCCAGTTCGCCACACCATCTACTCAGATGCCGTTACTATGTTGCGTGCTGCAGTGATTTCAGAGAAAGTTACTGATCCACATTTATTAACGTCAACTCCAACATGAGCCACTCACTTTTAGTCAGTTATCCACAGAGTGAAATTCAACAGATGTCGCAGATATGTGTTTTAGTGATGTACAGAAAAAGAACTGCTGGTGTACAGAAATAAAAAGAAGCGGATGTTAATAGAAATATGTTGCGTCAAATCAGTGCATGGCGTTCACGATAAAAGTCAGGAATTGTAAGAGGACATTTTCAGTTAATGAGTTGTGATGTGTTTGTTGACATCTTTTAGAAATAGTATCAATGGATGGCAAGTTAATATATTGTAGTTTAGTCTAATATGGGAAACAACCTTAATCTTTTGTACTAGCTTGCTATTAGCTTGTTAGCCTCTGTGACTTCTACAGTATATGCCAAGCAGTGTTTTTTTTTTTAGTGTATTGTCACATAATAAATATTGTCCATTTTCCCTTTTCACCTGACACTGCTTCTCTTGTATTCTCATAGAACTGATCTATAACACGTGTATTCCACTCGCTAGCTTCGGCCATTCGTCCTGTGTTGGTGGATCTGGCTTGCATCTCTTTGTGATATCTTTTTCGCAAGCTGCCAACAAAATTTTGAACAGATGTATATCTTCCCTTGACATTTCCAATCATACTGCCAAAATACAGCACAAAATACTTGGCTATTACACAGCTGTCTCGCAAAACTGTACAATACAAGGGCAGAAACAAAAAATATCTACATTCACTGCTCCACATTGGCTCCAACATTTTTTTTATTTTTATTTTTTTTGGGGGGGTCTCAAGGAATCTTATTAAATTCTTCCTACAGCCCTCTCCGTATAGTCTACCATTCCAGCAATGGTATCCAGTTATCCAGGGCTTGGGTAATTCTTGCCACAAAATGAACTGCAGACTCATCTCCCATCTTTCCTCACCTTAACGCTAATTACCCTCTCTAAATGACTATACTGTCTTTCTCCCGTGTTTCCGTTACAAGCCTGGCTGCTCGTTTGGATGGCAACTGCTGTCACATTTGGGATTTCCTGTGTTTGTTAGTCATGTTTTATCAGCTGCTGGAGGTGTCAAATTATTTCATCAGCGCTGATTCAAGGCGACGTCTCATTCATGTCGACGTTGAATGGCCATTTGCGATTTCTCGGGGAGATCTGTTTTGATTGTCTGTTTGTGTTGGCGCTTTGATAATGACAGGGGTCGGCGTTTACGCCTCTTTTTTTCTTAGTCCTTTTGCTTTTTTCCGTCCTCTTTAGTCAAATTACACAAACTCCCTCCTTTCCTGTCTTCATTCCACCGCTCTCCTCCTTTTAAATGTTATCCCTACTTTCCACCACCTCCCACTCTTGTTCCTCTTTTTCTCAATACAGCCACAATCCCTTCTTGTCTCCTTTTCCTACTCATACCTCCCTGCCCTAATCCCTCCTTCTCCCCCTCCCTCTCCCCTCTATCTTTCTCCCACTTCTTTCCCCCTCCTAATGAAGCGCTCCTCCTCTCTGTTTCCCCTCCAAATCTGTTCTCTAACTCTCTTCCCTCGTTCTAATCCCTCATTCATTTTATCACCCCCTATCCCTGCCTCCCTCCCTCCTTCCTTCCTCGGTCCTTGTTCTCCCTGACAACACACTGCGTTATGTAATCTACGTCTCTGGGTATTAGTTATGCAAATTCATACATTTTTATTTACATATTGTTCATCTCTCTGTCTCTCCCTTCCCTCCATCCCTTCATTTCCATCCTCTATCTGGCTTCCTACTCTTACCTACCTCTTTCTCATAATTCCTCTCTTTTGTTTCCCCATTCCTCCTCCTTTCTACCCATTTCCTCCTTTCATCTTCCATCTTCCCATCCACCTTTATCTATCTCTCCTCCCTCTCTTGTTTCTCTCCTCCCTTCCCTACCCAACCTCACTCCCAATAATCTTATTTCCCTCCTTATTTCACTTCCTCTCTTCCCCTCCCTCCTCTCTGCCTCCATCCATCACTTCCTCTCAACATTTTTGCCTCCTCCCTCTCCCTCTGTTTTCTCCTCCAGCCACCAGCGGTCTAGAGGCAGAGAGCGGCAGGCGCGGCGGCAGCAGCAGCAGCCACGGCGATGGCAACCACAGCAGCAGCGGTGGCGGCGGCGGAGGAGGCAGCATCAGCAGCGGTGGCGGCGGCGGCGCGGCCCACTTCAGGTCTCCATGGCAACAGAGCGTGAACGTGTTCGGCTCGTGGAGCAGGCCGGAGTGTGTCGAGGAGCTGCACCAGCAGGCGCAGCTCAACCTCCAGAGCCTGCTGCAAGGTAAGGATAGATGGAGAGGAGGAGAGAGAAGAGGATTGCACGGACGGATGGTGTGTGTGTGTGTGTGTGTGTGTGTGGGCGAGAGTGTGGCTGTGTTTTGAGTGGGTGGGAGTGGGAGCAGAAGCGGAGGCGTGTGGGAAAGTGTTTACACGCATGTGGACTGCGCTGAAATGGGTGTGTGTCGACCACCTTGTGTGCATGTGTGTGTTTGCATGCAGATGTACAGTGTGAAATGGTGCGTCTGTCTTGTGTTTAGAGTGCACCGTAGGGTGTGTGTTGGCTGATAGAGCAGTGCTGACGATGTGCGCTGGACTCACCTTGCAGGGTTGTTGTTTTTTTAAGGTAGTATTCTGTGATTTAACGCGCTGTGAATGCGTTTCTGCAGTGTGTGTGGAAGAAGGTGTGTTTACACCCTAGTAAGTAGTAAGGGTTTTGTCTTTTAAGGTGGAATGCTGTCATTTCAATGCTGATCTCTTGTTTACGGATGACGCTGTAGTGTTCAACCTGTATGCAAATTGGCACTCAAGGGGACAAGGCTTTCAGTTTGTTCTCCTGTGATGTTTGCATTTGTTTTCTCTTCAGTTGCTCAACCCTCTCTCTCTTTCTCTCTCTCTTTCTCTCTGAGTGACTCATACCGTCTCGCCCTTTGCCCGTCCCTTCCATTAAAACACAGTCTGTTGTTAGCTGAATGAACAAGGTGGACTGAATGGTGGCATGGCAACCTTGAACACCTGAGAGAGGGAATGGATGATGATGATGAACCAGTCTGTTTTGATGTCCATGCGCTTACATTTTATTGATTGTGGAAATTTTCGTAGTCAGTGGATCATCCTTACGTTGGTCTACGTTGTTCTTATTGTCAAGACTTGGACTTCTTTGGTCAGTTTGTTCCTACTGAAGACAAAAAGTTTACCTCAAACACCTGGCCACTGTAGATTTTAACAAATTTTATGTTGGGGACTGTTTTCTGCTGTGGATCAATACTCATTTGTTACTTTAGTGATTGTACCAAAATAAATTGCAGTACTCAGTTTCTATCGTAGTAACCACATTAAAAAGTGCAGTGGAGTGTCACACTGATGTAAGGTTTAGTGATGCATTTATTACTCTGTCTCTAAGCATATGTAAAATGTACATATTTGGATGTTTACCCAGTTGCAAACATATGAAAAGTTAAATTGAAGGACAAAAAACCTTAGATATAAAGTGTTGAGGGGAGTACAAACAGGAAGAGACGAGCAGTGATTTCGTGACAAGAGTCCATGAAATGTTAATGAAAAACTTTTGTGACGCATCCTCTACCAACCTGATTTAATCTCAACTTTGAGCTGAGGACCAATGGGAGCAACACACACATCTGATTGAAACATGACTCAAGCACTGAGCTCCTCAGACATTTACTGCAGGGAATTCATGGCATGACTTTGTGCTCAGACTTTTCAGACCCCAGCCGCCACCTGTCTGACCTCTCTGCCAGGTGATTTTCGACTTTAATTTCAATTTTCAGTGGTTCCTACAAACCAAAGTCCCCATGTTGATAGCGGGCTTGGACCATTGGGTGAATCCATATGGAGCCACGGCATGGTGCTTTGTTGTCAAATAGTGAGTGAATGACAAAAATAACACATTATATTCAGCTTATTTCACTTGGAAACGTTTAGGGGGGAAACTATACAATACGGTTACCTGAGCAAGCAGAGCCTGGGCATCAACTACAGGCAAACTGTCAGCTCCAAAGCGATGGAAGATTAGTGAATTGCTTTGGAGCTTGACCTTTTCTGGTATTTGTACATCAAAAAAATCTGCTTTATTCTATTTTCTGTTGTGGATTAACACATGAGAGAGAGCGCACTGGAGTTGCACACCTCTCAAATACAGTATTTGTTGCATATGTGTAAAATGTATGCATTGTGGAAACTGACATGGTGGAGGAAATCAAATGTTAAACTGCAAGCCAGCCAAGATAATTGAAATGAGAAATAATTGAAATACCAAGCACATGACGTATCACTTGACTAACCAGAATACTTTATTAATCCTTCAAGAAAAAACAATGTTTTGTGGCTGTTGTTCCCAAAAAGTGGCAGTTGCAAGGGGATAATGCAAATAGCAACATGAAAATATATAAAAACTAAAAATGGAAGATGCAAAAAAATAAAATAAAAATAAATATGCACAGAGGTTGCAGAGGATGGTTACATTAAATTATGGCAGAGGTTCAAATGTTTAGAAAATGAAGAGTGACCAACAGCTTGAGAGTTTGATGTCCACAGGCAGCAATGACCTCCTGTTGTGTTCTGGTACATTTTGGTAGGAGAAGTTTCTTGGTGAAGGTATTCCTCAGACTGGCCAGTGTATTGTGGAGTGGATGGGGGGAGTTGTCCAGGATGGTCTTCACGTGTGATAACATCCCACTAAGAGAGTCCAGCTCCACCCCTACAACACCACTGGCCTTGCACATCACTTTGTTGAGTCTGTTAGAGCTCAGCAACAGCATGCACGAGGGTGGATAAGGCATCCACAGCATTGTCCGGCAGATGTTGGAACTCGGAAAATGGAGTCACCCTTCCTGTAGAGTGCCTCAGTGTTCTTTGACCAGTCTATATTATTGTCCGTGCACTCCCAGATACATATAACCCTTGACAATGTCCACACAGCCTCCTTTGTCTTTGTCACATTCAGCTGCAGTATGTTGTCCTTGCACCATGTGGCAAAGTTTCCCACCACAGTTCTGTACTCAGCCTCCTCACCCACCATCACTGATACGTCTTACTACCGCAGAGTCATCAGAAAACGTCTGAATTTGGCAGGACTTGGTCAGGTAATTGAAGTATATTTACTGCATGTATAAATAACAACTACATCCTTATCTTTGAGAGTTACAGAATGTCAAAAAAAAAAATTCTCAATGTTTTGAACGGAAAACTGCGTCCCTCATTGTTTGCCACGGAAAGTTGGTCTGGAGTCTGTCCGTTGGAAATTCATTATGTCCTGGCAAAGATCTGACGGGCCAATCAAAATGTTTGGGTGGGCTTTATGTGGTGATGGATAGATGTTATACACATCATCTAAGCACTGTGGAGTTGAATTCCAAAATGGCTCGGATTAGGACTGTCCAAATGGTTGCAGAGTTTTTTTTTCTGGATCAGCTGAAACATGCGTAAAAATAAAAACCTAATGGCACGTTGCCAGACTGATACTACCGCTGCTTCCCCAAATAAACGGCAATGTCAAGATAATGTCATGAAAATGTATTATTATTGTTACCCAGCCCTGCATTTATAGGTTTTAGACTAAAAACAAAACAGCTCTAAGGCAGAGAGGCTGTTTGTTTTGATCTTTTTATAGGATTTGTTTAAGGAAGATAACATCTGGTCTTATCATTTATACCTTTAAATATCTTAATTACATCACTTGTTACTGCAATTCATGGTACATGAGGCGTTTGCATGCCACCATACAGCCCAGCACGGAGCCTCGTACATCAGCTCCGTCTCCTTTCTCCATTGCTGGTGTCTTTATTCTGCTTGTCTGCGTGTGTTTATGTGTGTATTAAGCCAGTTATTTTCTCAGATGAGCTGGCATCTTGTGTACGATGAAAATAAGATGGATGAATACGGTCGTGGGTGGACAACAGCAGCGAGAGAGAGAGAGAGAGAGAGAGAGATAGAGAGAGAACATGTGTGCATGGCCATTCATCTTTTCCTGTGTTCATTTGTGCCGCTCTGTGTTTATGCGCCGCCGCCTGTCTGCGCGCGTGTGCGTCGCAGAGAGCCGCGCGTCCCTGTGTGTGTCCTCGTGTGAGATTTGGGTTTGTACACCAGTGTCCTGCGCGCTCGTGCTGTAGTGTGTCCATCTGTTTGGGTGTGTGTTATATAACCAGCTGTACTCCCTCTCTGGCCATCCTCACCATCAGCTTCCTTCCCACTGGCCTCAGCTCAGTAAAATATTCATACTCTTTCCCGCTCCTCAACACTCTGCCCTCCATATTTATGAAGCTGGCTGTCGTCCTCCGGTGTTAGACGGATCGGCTGCGTTTTCTGCCGAGATTCAGCTTCCCTGCGGCTCTGAGATTTATTTCACTGTTGCCGCTAAGTGGGCAACAGTGATCCCTCTCATCATCAACACCCCACCATGGAATGATTAGCATACTGGGCCTTCATGGTGATTAACCGTTTTGTGTCTCTTTTACTCCTGATTGGATTTGTCATGTGTACAAATTTTATTTAATGAGTGGATCTGATTTAATATGAAAAGTCCATTATAATTAGAGAGTGTAATCATAAGACACTTTCATTCAAAAAAGCCCTCTAAACTAAATGCCACAATATGTTGTTTCTTTTCCCTTTCTCATTTCCTGTCACAGCTTTCCAAAATGCTGTTAGATGGGGTCTGCTCCTCGTCTGCCGTAGCTGTGGTCAAGTCTGCTCATGTTTAGGCACAAAAGATTGGACTGTGTTGATGAGGTTATGGGTTAAACACTCCCTCCTACAATGATGGGAAGCTAAAATGACACTCTTTATAAGCTTTTGCTTTGAGTTATAATCCACGCATAAATTGCTCGTCAAATATACTCAAACATGTCGGGTTTATCCATTCAAACAAACCTTCCATGCTGTTGTCTTTTCTAACAGGGAAGTACAACCCTTCAACACATGCCATAGATAACAGTGAGATTGTTTTTTCTGGCCTGTTTCATCTGAGTTATTATGAGCTACAATCCATGATTACCTGCAGATTGCAGATTGTAACATCCTTGTGTTTCACCGATGATCATTCCTCACCAATTTCTAGATTTGTTTTGAGTCCCTCAGAGATCCCTTGAGGCCTGGACACACTAAACTGACTTTAAAGAGCTACCAGCATCAAAGGCCAAGCGACATTTTCTCATGTTGCTTGTGTCTGGACCAGAAAGGTGTATTTGAACATAACCCAGTAGTTGGGATCTAAATATGTGGGTGTTGTATGTCAAAAACTTGTATGACTAGGGTCTACTGACAACCACATACTTACCTGCAGTTTGAGGAAACTTTCCATTTTTCAAGGAATGGTGTCCTACTGACCCATTATCAGTCAGAGGCTCCAGTCTCAAGGTGTAAATTATGGTGACACATCTTGGGGCCTGATGTTAAGACTGTATTGTAAATTGATGGCAGATTATATCTCAATTCACCAGCTGTTTTTAGAGAGCCACTGGATGTTAGCAAGGGCTAGGGCTGACATTCCGACAAGAGCCGACTGCCTTGAGGTGTTCAAACAACCTTTAAACCCGTGGTCATACATATGATCTTATGAGCCTTGGCACTTGCATGTTGTGTGTTGAACACTAGTGAACTTCAGCTGTATACATTTGTACTTCATGTTGAAATAATTGCAAGCGTTTCATATTATCTGTTCTGAATAGCAGAACAACACAACTGAGGCATTATGTCTCCAATTAGAATTAGATTTATGCTGCTCCGTGGCAGTAATGTATGTATTATCTATTTAAAGTCCCACTCCAATGAAGGCAGATGTACAGGAAAACTCTCACATCACTTTTCCTTCCGCTAAGATTTGACTGCTTCTCTTCTGTAGTTAGTTAGAGACGTTTCCTTATCTCCAAACAGTATTCTGGCGAGATATAAAGCAGCCATTTAGAAATATTTGAGATTTGTATTGTGTATTGATGTCTGCACTGCATTTATCAACAATAAAATGCTGAGGATACTTCATTTTTGTATTTGCACGTACTTTCACGATGTTTAATATCAAAACTTAAATCCAAACTAACCCAACATCTGGACCATCCAATATGGGATTACACGTTGCCAGAAAATATACAACAACTGGATATCTGTTGTTAACACGAATGCACCAATCAAAGCAAAAATCTGGATTAAGTGTGCACCATATTGCAGAAGGAATATAAATGATGTTCCTCATCGAGGAAGGTAGGACGTCACCGGAGTTGTCAGAGAGGGCATTGAGGTTCTTGCGCCTTGCTTAAGACTCGGTCTGCAATAACATTGTGCAGAATGTTGTTGTCATCATAGGTTGCTCTGATTCCATGACTTATTGAAGCTTGCGTATTGTTCTGATATGTGTATGTTGGATCGTGACGGCTTCATGTAGTATTTTAACCTAAGAAAATCTTTCATTTGAGTGTATTCAATATATTTCCACACTGACAACCCATTAGGGATGTGTTTTACTTCAACTGGCAATGGTTCCAGAACTGAAGAGGGCAGCAACTGTGAGTAGCCCACAGCAGCTAGAGAAATGGCAGAGCCAAGCAAAAAACGTCCCAAATGTAACCACAGTTCTATGAATCTGCCACCTCTGGTAGTCAGAAGAATTAAATACAAACTAGGAAGTATCTGAAAAAGCTTCATGAGTCACGACATTCCAAATAAAAATAAAACAGAATATTGGCATTAGCATTATGGCCAAAAATATGACAGACTATCTAAAGGTAAAAGAGATATAATACCAAAACAAGTACACCATTTATAGCCATATCGTTTTAGAAACATCTGAAATGATTTTTGTGCCATATTGTTGGGGAAAAATATCACCATTACCATTATTAACAGCTCTGAAACTACAGTGAATGACACAGTCACCTGAAGAGTTGTTGGTCAATAGTCTGTGGTGGCACCACATTGAAATGAATGTGTCAAGTGCATCGAGTGGCAGCATTTTGCGTAGTAATTCTTTCCTGATTTCTTTGGGTTGGCGTCTGTACAGTTAAATTTTACTCCTTGTTCACTGAACAGAAGGTGAAGAGAACTGTTCCGTGATAATTAGAGGGGAGTTTCTGAAAAGATATATATATATCAATCACTACTACTATAGTTCTTCCTCTGAAGTGTCTAATAGAAAGAACCACCTGGTAATTTAAAGCAGCACAATGCCACTTCAGATGTTATTGGATACAGGTTAGGGATACTAGAAGAAAGAGTTTGGAAGACTTGATAGAGTCCAGTTGGTTCCTCACAGGGCGAGCTTGTAGAGTCGTATGGCCTGAGGGACAAACCACCACAACCTGTCTGTGGAGCAGAATCAGGTTATATCAGCAAACACTAGACCGTGATGCAGACAATGTTTACATGGACATTATCATCCCACTCATGTGAGTAATAATTGTTTCAACTTGGGACAACATGACTGTCTGTTCTCTTTATACATCATATTCTTGGTGTAATTAGGCTGCAGGAATATCCTAATCTGTCCAAACAGGCTTCCTCACTGAAGATACCCTTTGAATAACTGACTTGATCGGCTTTGACACAGACATTGATGCTGTCAGTGAGGCCCGACAGCTCTGCCAAACTGTTGATAGCTACGCTGCAGTGCTGGTAACAAGAGTATATGAATGTGTGGCATCCGTGACATAGAACCATGTTTGAAAGAGAAAAGCCTGTTTCAGGTTTTTGTGTGTACTGATATACTGTACATGTAAAGTGAAGAAGATTTATGTAGACCTACGAGATTTATTTGGTTTCAGTTGCTTCATGTGATCTCATTGTGACTCCATGATGTCGAGGTTTCACAGGGACCTCATCATCTGTTGTAGGACTCGTTTTCCTTTGTGTCTTGAAGATTGTTGCTCACTGATGCCACCCCTTGATCAGTAACAGCTCGGATAGGCTCTTGCAAGTTTAAGGACAGAGCTCTTTGCCCTCACCATTGGTTGAATCTGAGTTCACCCTATGCTCCAAGCCCACTATCAGCATGGTGAATTTGGTAAGAACCACAGTCGTGGATGGTGTTTTCCTGGCTTCCATTATATGTCAATCAAATGTATCAGTTGCTTGTGGTGCTTGCCTCCTCAGTTGCATCACCTCAGAGTTGTGATGAGTTGAACTTGGTACTCGTCCACTTCAAGTTGCCAAAAGTTTTTCCACCTTTCATCGCTACAACTTGCTGAATTTCATTGACATTCAGTGTCAGTTGCCACTGCCGCATCATCGCCCTTTAGTTCTTAGAGCTCCTAACTGCCTTATTCACATTCTGCAGATCAGTACACATAATTGTATCTTTTCATATCTTGTTATACGTGGCAGCCGTCTCATAAGCACTTAAAGTGCCAATGAAGCAACCTTTTATCACCACAGAAAATGCAAGGTGCTGTGATACAACCAACCTTTAAAATGTCATAGTAACCCCTTAATTGTATCAGAGAAGCTCTGAGTCAATGTGATGCAAACCCGATAAAGTTTCCTCGTCTGTACTAACCTGACTACAAAATGTCACAGAAGACCTTTAATTGTGTCAGAGAACGCCTGAGTCAATGCTGGCCGTGATGTACACAGACTGATAAGGTTTCTGTGCAGTCAATACACATTACTGAACAGGTGCAGCATTGATCAAGTGGAGAGTGCTGATATGGGAGAAACAGTTCAGAATCTCATAGGCAGAATTTAATTTAACGGCACACAACATCATCACTATTCTGAAAAAGCTTAAACTTTTGATCTATTAATTATATCATTATAAATATTTAGGGTTAAAATGACATGCTGTCAGTTCAAATAAAATCCATGGTGATCACACATACAGTACTGTACATGTTAATTCAAATGCTTTTGACAGTATTATGCAAACAGTTTTTTATTACTACATTTAATTTAAGCAGGCATTTAGCATTGAGGACAGAACTGGCTCATGAGCAGAGAGCTAAAACGAGTCCTTGTTGTCACTCTGAATATTGCCTGGAGCAATACCTCTGACAATGAATGGAGCATCTTTTAGGGAATTTATAGATAGTCTGAGCTTCTTACTGAGTGACCTTTTTAATCAGGTAGTCTGTCTGCCTCTCAAGCACAAGATAGGCCTTGTTTCTTTGATTAGAGTCAATTTGGCCCAGTCTTTTGTCCAATGTAGTTTCTGTATAGTTTTTCCTTGGTGTGACATTGCTGTCGATCAGGCAAGACAAACTTGGCCAACTGGGTTTGAAGTGTGACACAGGCAGGAAGTGTGACACCATTAAATGCTACAGTTCAGTGGCATTTGCATTTGATACAACCTGCCAAAACCAAAGAACACAGGATTAGGGGGTCAGTAGCTTCAACTGACCGAAAAGTCACAAGTTTAAATCTCTAGAGCTCTCAAATTCCTGACAGTAGATGTAGTCACGGTGTCTCTGAGCAAAGCACCATCCAATGGCTGCCCCGGGAGTTTGTGTAGGTGGCCAATCAATTTGGTAGTATTGAATGATGATCTCCCACTACCACACTGCACTATTCACAAATTGTTGTCTGACTGTCTTCATTTCCTAGCGTAAGGTTTGTCCACACAGAGGATAGGTTTAA
The DNA here is from genome assembly GCA_005024645.1 of Planiliza haematocheilus. Taxonomy (NCBI): domain Eukaryota; kingdom Metazoa; phylum Chordata; class Actinopteri; order Mugiliformes; family Mugilidae; genus Planiliza; species Planiliza haematocheilus. Next base: position 23,017 of record SRSE01001001.1, read on the forward strand.
TTATGTGATTTTGGTTCTTCTTCTGTTCCCAGATGTTTTTGCAACTTAGGCGCTAGCCAATCGGCATTAAAACAGAAGAGGAAGAACGCATTTTGATGCTAAAGGGATGTGGTTTAGGTTCATGTAAAACAATTAACGTACCTGACCCAATCCAATCATTTCAAAAATATACCGATCAGGACGATGCTAGAATTAGTTAAACATACTACTTTGGAATCCTGGAATCAGCTGCAAACATTCCCTGGATATCTGACAAGAATTGGAGCCAAATTTTGTGCCAACACAAAGGGGACCTGATAATTGGATCACAACCCTCCTTGAGGTTTCTCTTGACCAACATAAACTAGGCTACTCGCCACCAAAGCGTGTCCTTCTAGGTCACGACCATCCACTTTCTTGGTAAACGCACAGCCCCTTTTGTCTCTGTAGTGGATTGATGATCAATTGTGCATGTTAAATCACAAGGACGAAGACACGACATGGATGTCAGTGCGTGCAAACACACACACATACAGTATGTGATGGTGTGCATGTAGCGTACACAGACAAACAAGCAGCACTCTGGCTGTGGTGAAAGAGGGGTATTGTTAATTTCTGTCTTCCCCCCTTCGTCTTCCTGGAGGGGAAAAGAAAGAGTGACCCAAATTTGACACAAGCGGGGTGCACATTGTCCAGGATGGTTGGTTGGTTTACCCATGAATGGATGCACTGTACACAAACACACATAGATACAGATTTGTTCACGTAGACATGAGTACAAACAATTGTTATTAAACTTAAACAAATAATGGCTTGTGTAAATAATCTGGATGCTGGCGCAGAACATAGGAACTCTGGGAGTGCACTTAGAAGAACACCTGAATGAAAGAATCACACACAAACACACATACAAAACACAGGTTAGTGATGCATGAGTGCCTGGCCTGTTTGTCTGGACAGAGGAAGGGGGTGGGGTAGGGCGTCCCTAACAATGTGTTTGAGAGTGCACGAGGGGGAGTGACCGGCATACCTTTACACGGCGAACACCAATAGCATCCCTCCTCCCCCCTCCTTCATTTTCCCACCACAGTACCCCACAGTCATATAGCTGAGCAGTGGAGCCTGGCTGCTATCTAAAGCATGGATCTACAACTGTTTACCTTCCCCTCTCCTTCCGCTTTAGAGCTGCTGCTGCTGCTTGTTGGGCTTCTGCCGGTCAGTGCACAGATCCTAGAGGCTGTTTCAAGCTCTTGACTTTTTACTACTGGGCTGCATGCTGTTTTTTATATTGCTGCTGGAGAGAATTTGCAGTGGGGTAGCTGGCTAGTCCATGGAAATTGGTGGAAAAGACTCGAGACATTTATGGTGAGTGAAATATACAGTAGTTAAGTAAAAGTATACTCAAAACAAATAGTGATATACATGTTATATTGTGAGATGAATCTGTTTTATGACTGTGTAAAAGTTGTGTAAATGTTCAAAAGGCACACAACTTAAGTGGCACCAGGTAGTTTGATGGGTAATATTTCATGTCTTGGAAGAGTGCAGTGACTTGTTGTCTTGTTGTCACTGTGAGTCTGGTAGGTAGATTTTCTTACCCTCTGCCGTGAAATGGTGTTGTGTTTATCACATTTACCATTAAACTCTGTGACTGGCGCCCTCTTGTGGTATTCAGAGTTCTGTGTTGTTACTTGTTTGCTAACATTTTTGAAAATAGTGGAGGTAGATGTTGATGTTGATATATTATAATGTAGTCATACAGCGATTTGTTTTTTATATCATATATTAGTTAAATATTGATATTACCAACTTTGCGTTATCTAAATTAAGTTACTTTTCGTTAGCCTGCTAGCTTTTTGTTGCTTATAGATAGCAACAATTGCATAGCAGTGGTATTCCTACAACTTACTGCTGATGCTACCACTTGAACGGCAAGCATTTTGCGTATACAACTTCCCAGGTTGTAACCATGATTTCCTGGGTGTAATTTGAAGGCAGCAACCATATCAAGTGATAGGGTTAGGGTTAGCAGTGTCCACTTGTCATGCTAAGCTAACCCTAACCCTAACATTCAAGGCAAACAATTTAACTGGAGCTGGCCATTTGAATCTATAATATTCAGTGTGGTTTGCAAAAGCAGTGGGATAAAATGCAAAATAATGAAATGTAATGAATGACAGTTTAGAAATGTCCAAGGCATGCACAGCACTTGAAGATAACACTTCTCAATAAGCAGACAGTTGGCAATTGATTAAAACACATTTGGGGATGCAGTGTACCTAGATTTAACTTTTAATTTACTTTTAGAAGAATCGTTTGACGTTGTGTAAATTGATTAAAGAAATAAGAAATGCAAATTGGTGAGTTCTCAGGTGCAAATGACTAATTTGAGCTGCAAGAACCAATGAAGCCTCCATACTTGATTTGGAATTAATGAATGGATCTTATTTTTATCTTATAATCACCGAACTTTGAGCTGCGGACCAACCCTGGCATTGCCTCCTCCCCTGTAAGTGGTATTAGATTTGACAGATTTGGCCTCATTGGTGTTATGTTTCATGAATTAATCCTCCTCCTCCTCCTCCTCTTCCGCTCTGCCGTTTTTCTCCACCTACATTGTGTTTTTCAGTCTCAGTGCAGGTTCTCCATTACGTCTTTATGTACTGCCTCGTCTTGACTCTTCTCCTCCTCCTACATCTTTTCATTTTCTCTGTTTCTCCTCTTCTTTACTTCTTCTGCCTTTTCCTGATCATTTGCTGCTGATTCTTACTCATTTGTGTAACACTGTCTACTTTTTATGTCCTCTGTCTTTTTATCCTATTGAGCTTCTTGATTTCCTTTCCCCTCATTTTATTATACCTCTTCACATTTCTTCCTACACTATGTCTTGAAGAAATTGCTTTATTCTTTTTTGCCTACTTCCTCACCCTCATTTTATCCCACTGCGAACTTTTCCTCCTCTGTCTTTATCTGTTCCTCCTTACTGTCAGCTCTTCCTCATCTCCCTGCTCTTTATCAGTCTGTTTACCTCCTCATGTCTTTGGACTTGCTGACGCCTCATTTCTCTGGGCCATCACAGTTCGGATGAGACGAGTTTTGGCTTCTGCTCACGGTTTACTAACCAGCTGATCCTGCTGTTTTTTTTGTTTGTTTTTTTTGCGTGCAGCACTTTTAATCAATTACTTTTAACACTGCAAAATTGACAGTGCTCTATCACAGCTCTATATGTGAAATAACTCTGTGGTTACAAACAGTCAGGGGGAAGTTTCTTCTTGAAGTAGGTGCTGACAAAGTGAATTGTCTAATAGCTTCCTGGAGAATGGATGAATGCAGTTATCAAACAAATCCTCAGTTTACCGCATAATTACTATATACATCAGCACTTTTAATTGTAAACTGAATTGTTTTGGTTCGGAAAGTGTAATCTGTGCATACCATTGATCTTCCAGTAAGGTATTTCTTCACGGAAACTGTCTTTCTTTTAAAGATCTCTTTTTACATTTTAAATATGTAACAGCTTGTCAGGTACAAGCTTTTTCTTTCAATGGAAATAAACAACAATCAGAAAAAAAATCTCCATTTGGTTCAATATCAGGAAAAACTAAAGTGAAATGCAAAGAGTTAGCATCAAAACTCTTGTGCTTGGTTCTGTCTTACATTACTGAAAGACCATGTGGCCTTATAGTTCCTCTAAAATTAATGTTTCCACATGTTTGAGCTTGTTTCTTAAATTTATACAAAAACTGAACTGTAAAGATGTTACCCGCTGATTTTACATGTGGCGTGGGACGATGTCTTGGACGGACACAATGACTTCCTGGAGTTTTGTTGCTGCTGTGAGTTGGTAGATAAATTTTTTTACCTGCTGCCTTCAAGTAGTGTTGTGTTTACAATCAAACTCCCCATGAATGGCACCCTCTTGTGATATTCATGACTTTGTAAGAGGTGAAATGTTAATACATTGTAATTTAGTCAGACATCTTTTCTTGATTTATAATATGTCTTAGTAAAATGCTGCATATTTCAATGCCTTTCGACGTGATCTGAATTTCCTTCTTTAAGTTAGCTAGCTAGTCCTAGCTATTGTTCAGCGGTTGATGTTACCACTTGAACAACATTTTACATGTGCGACTTGTCATGTTGTGACCAAGAACTCCTGAGGTTCCATTTCAGTGAGGCTAGCAGGTTCCCCCAGTTTTAGGTCCTATGCTAAGCTAAGCTAACGGGCCTCTGGGTTAGTCCTGTGTTGAATTCACAGAGATGAGTGTACTGTCAGTCTTCTCACTCCTGGTAACAAAGGAAAAGCAAATTTCTGTAACAGAAGCTGCTAACCAGGGGGAAGTTAGCACTTGTACATCGTGATAAATGGTCTAGTGATCAACTAAAGAAATATCCAATTTATTCAGTTGCTAATCAATCATAAAGGGTGAATTATTAGAACGTGATGTTGATGCACTGCTAACAACTAATATGAGTCCTGTGCTAGCAGTGTTACACAATCAGTGGTTGAGTTAGCAAGAGCCGGCATGATGCAAATTGAGATAAATGAGAAAGTTTTCTTGTGGGAGGGTTAATACCAGCCAGATTAACAGAGGAATGCTAGCCTCGGGCTGAGAAAGGGCAGCTTGCTTAGTCAGATCCTGGTCCTCGTTGGCACACATGTTCCCAAAACCTCCCAAACTTTTCTTAAACCTAAAGGAATTTAATCTCATCGGATTATTTCACTTCTGACCCCTTGCCTCGTTCTTCCCAGCTATCTCCTTACATTTCCTTGTTCTCATTTGTTTCCTGCTTGCTGTTTATACTTCCCACAGACATTAAAACATGTGGTGGAAAACAGTCAGTCGCGGTGCTCTAGTTTTTCATTGTTTTACTTCAGTTGTATTTCTGTGAAATGTCCCTGAGTTTACAAAAGCTTTTTAAACTAAGCTGAATAACCTGCAAAGCATGAACCAAAAATGACAGCTGGCATACATTTTAGCATCATCTTAATCCATGCTGAAGGTTTTCTTGTGTGTAAAGCCTGTCCTGTGTCTCCTCTGAAGTTCAGAGGCATAATTGTACCTAGAATGAGTGAGCTCTTACAGCGTTTTTCTGCTGCTGGCACTTTTTGTTATAGGAGAAGGAAGATGTCAGCAGCAATGATCCCATATGCCATTAAAAGCTGCACAAGCTGTAGGTGGGTAGACGGCCTACCCTCGTATAAAAAAAAACACATCGTTATCTTTTTGTACTTCTTTGGCGGAAAAGCTGTATATTAATTTCTATTCATGACTAGGGGTTGCTGACTCCAAAACACTCCCACGTTGCCTGCATCCGCTCGAATCTAACACCTGCCAAAAGGAGTTTACCAGACACTGAGTGTTGAGCAGCCATTTTTAAAAACTTTAAAATACAGATGCCACCAGTCCGTAAGATCTTCTGCTTTATCATATGCTGCATTTAAATTCAAAATTCAAAACAATTCACTGGGTCTTATTTAACTAGTTAGTACAATGGTTATGTCACTAGTTGTGGATAATAAATAAAACTGTTCTATCTTATTTCCTTTTTTCTAAATACTCAAAACAGCTGTTTGCATACACCTAATTCAAACACGTGGTAACATTTAGGACGAAAAAATACAGCCAACATAAAAAGTACCAGAATCTGCAGTTCCTTAAATAACCACTTGAGGCAGGCTCTAGAAGTGAGTCAGCCCCCATAGACCTCCATGTAAAAATGTCTGACCCTTCTGCAGAAATATGTTTACCTCCTGATACAACAGTGTTTCTGATGTTGCTATCTATTTTTTCCATTCTTGACAACTATACAAAGTGGGGACTGGCCCTCACAAGTTGCTAACTCTCTGCCTAATTTCTACCCCCTTCTTCAGCTCAATTCGCACCCCGCCTCTTTGCCCAGTTTTAATTAGCTGGTTGGAGTCAATGCCAAGATGGCGGTGGTCAGAGCCATCACATAGAGCTTCAAACCTGATCTTCAGGAAACTTGTGGGTGAAGTCATGGAGAATGGAGTCAAAAACTCTTTCATAAAAACCTGGCATTCAGAATTGTCCTCAAATTACATCATTTAAAGTTTAATTAGTTAATGAATTATCTTAATTTAATTGCACTCAAATTGCACTTTAAGTTCACTTCAAATCTCGTTTTATATTTGAAACAATTAGGTAATAATAATAAAAGTTAAAATAGCCCTAACCCTAACCTTCCTTGCTCTGTGAGGCTGTTGTTGTCGCCCACCGCCTTGTGTCGCTAGGCAACAATAAGCCACCAGGAATGGAATCCATATTGTCCCGGGAAGTGAGTCCAACTCAAAACTCTTCACCTCTCTGATGCTGCTGTTTCACTAGAGCTGTCAGCATGAGTGTGTGTGAGAGCTAAGTGGAGAGTGGGGAATTGGACAGGAGTGTGTTTTTGGGGTAAAGGATTGGCTGCCGGGTTGTGTTGTGCTGCAGCAGGAGAATGAAGGAGAGGTGGGGGTTAGGAATCTGTTTACAATGGCCTGAGGGAGAGTCGTCTAAGCTGGCAGAGAGGGAGAAACAGACTGTCGGGTGAAAGAGTGGAAGACAAGAAGGGAAAGAATGGCAGATATATACTCCATATAGACAGAAGGAATAAATGAAAGAAGAGAAATGGTTGGAGCCAACGAGAGGATTAAATACAAACAGATGGAGCTCTTAAAGGTTCCTCATGTTGCACCAGGACTCACAGGAGGGAAACTGCATGGTGATTCAAAGCAGAAGCCGCTCTCAGCCATGCAAATAAGATATCTGCTGTGTGAGTTTGGCTCGTGTGATTTGCGTGTAGCAAGCATTCACCTATTTTTGCATTCTGTCCCTTTGTGTACGTGTGTGTGCAGAATTTGAGGAGCAGTTGTACGACACAAAGCTGACCGGTCAGACTTTCCGGCATCCGTCTTCGCAGAGCTCTGATGACACGTCCACCTCGCTCAGCCGATCGCCAATCTCCCTCAACAACAAGAGACCTGACTTCATCTTCCTGGTAAACTATACACACAAATATGCACATTCACATTTACACTAAGCCACACATAACAGTACTTCCCACATGTTATTATACATGTCCTTTTTCCACATGCTGTGAGTAATTTCTAAGCATGAAACTATTAAACCTCAGCCTGGATGTCAGACCAACTATACTGCCTATAATTTTTTTGTGGCAGAAAGTCTGGAAACCCTCCGCTGGGAATCGATTATGCCCTGGCAAAGATCTGCCTGACCAATCAAATCGTTCGGTCAGTCATACACGTAATCTGAGTAAAGGGGCTACAAGGAAAGAGACTCCTAAAAATATGGGGGCATATCGTCGTCTGGTTCAGGTCGATCATTGCATCAAGCTACGCAATATTCAACAAAGAACTAGGGTTATACTGATAACTATTTTTAAACTTCATACACACTGTATGGTTGGGAGTTAAGGTCCAGTTGCCTTTGCTTAAGTTTTGTTTTTGTGTATTCCTGAAATACTTTCATGCCACACAGAAACAGATACATTTCACGTAAATTCAGTAGGCACATTGGGTGCAAGAATTTGTGGCATTCACCAACAGAAAAAAAGTGAATCAGATCAAATTTCAATCAGGAGAGACTTGTTTTTTGTTTTATAACATGAACAGTTAGAGAAATGTGAGAGTGTTTTGATAACTGGATCTAATCGGAACATCATTATATTTGAGGAGGAAAGGGTATGGCTGGGATCTCTAGACGGGATGAAGAGCGGTCTCTGTGGAGTTCTACCAGGGTTGGATGGGATAGAATTGGAAGCAGATAGGATAAAAATAGTATTCTGTATTGAGCTTCATTATCATCATCATGGCTTGGCTATTAATGGAGCTAAATTTTGACTTCATAAGACTTTTCATTTCATTTTTCACATTTGCAGCTTACACAGTAGGTAACATATTCTTCCTCCAGACAGTGCCTCAGGGTCTTTATATACATCCAGAATTATTCCGTTACACTGTACTGCTCACCTACTGCTTATCTCTGAAACTGACAGCATCTTATGAGTCGTGGACTGCCCCGAATTAGAAAGACAATTTTTAGCTGATGACATGTTGCTAATCCTATTTTGTCCTGGAAAAAGTATTTTTGTTTGTTAAAATAACTTTACTTACTTAATAATCAATAATCTGATCTGAAAACCAGAGGTCTGCAGGAGCCTCGACCCTTAACCGGAACAACCAGTTACAGAAGATGAATGAATGAATGAATATATTAATATGCATTTGCTTTCACTAGTGTACCTAATGTTTTGTCAGTTGAGTGTATATGTCTTCTGATTAACTGTTGGGCAGCTTTTATTCATGCTGAGTGCTGTCATTTTAGTCACTTAATCACTAACACAATGCACTAACATTTAATTTTCCCCTAACTCTAACAAATAACCATTTGACTGTAACTCAGCTAAAAGTTGTGTTGTGACAAAGTGCCTGATTGCTTTTGTTATCATCCCTCGTACACAAAAGACTGCAGCCGAGTTATCTAAAAACTGCTGCGGTGCAGTGTCTCTCACCCCCTCGTTCAGATTTGTAAGAATTACTCATCGTGCTTTTCACACGCTCAGCAGGTCTCTATAAACAAACGCCAAGTGATTGTGTCCTCCAGATGGAAATATGATAAGAAATCAAAATAGCAAATGACAGTGCAAGTTGTCAGCCATCGCTTGCACGTCTGTGTTTTTTTTTTTTGTAAAGCACAAGAGGATGTAAATAAGAGCTTTATGGAGCTGTAAATGTGTAAAATGATGATGATGATTCTTTGCAGCGAGTCTCTCATCCTACCTCTGCTGCTAATAGTTCTCAGGCTTTTTCCTTGAACCGTGTCATTATGGTAGCTTGATGGGCTCCCGCTGTGATTTTCACTGCAAGATGGCGGCACATTCTCTACATATGGGCGAGCTGTTCCTTCGACAAGCTGTTAAATATCTCCTCCGACTTAATGCCTTTCTCTCTGTTTGGGCTTGTTTCAATTAGAATGTGGCAGATTCCCACGAGACAACTTCCTCTGCAGAGGTTACACATGACCTGCTGCTGTTTCACTGAGAGGATAGGGTTGGTGTGTGTCCTGCACTGCGCCACCCCTCACCAGTTTGCATTTCAGTGCCTTGCTTAAGGGCTGTTTGGAAGAAATGGTTGATAGCCTAGATATTACACTGGGCACTTGACAAATGACAGATGCCAGGGACTGAACAACTACCTGCCAGGCTTTTTCTTTCCAGCTAATCCTGTCATATATTTTACTTCTTTCTTTTACACTCTTTTATTCTTATGGTATCCTCCTCTAAAAATCATAACCACCTTTGAATACTCCCTCCCTCATTTCTCTTTCCCAAACATTCATTTAATACACATTTGAAAATGAGATATGTACCATTTCAGTTTCTTTTTACCCCTAATGAAATCACTGAAATATTACAGGAACAAGACAAAACAAAACAGAAATAAGTGTTTCTTGTGTATATTAAATTTGGTGGAGAACAAAACAGAGAAAAAAGATTAGCCCTGTTGTCTGATGCACAGTGGCAAATAAATGCTTCTACTCCACTTCAGCTGCTGGTTGTGCGAACAGTCTGCCGTTTACTAATAACATATCCTATTTATAAGATTATAAGGCGTTGTCTTTTTCTTCTTCCAATAGCCGGCTTCCAAGCAGCTCTACGAAGATGAAACCACCTCCTCAGTGTTTGGTCTTAGGTCTGTGACCGACCCGTCTCCCTCCCCATCCCCGTCCCCATGCAGTTCAGATCGCCCCCCTCTGGGCTGGAGTAGTAACAACAGTAGCAGCAGCACAGCCACATTTGCTACTACTGGACCGCCGGTTGCAGAGAAACCCCGCTGGCACCTGGGAAGACGCACACCGTCCCACTTCATACCACTTGATGTCACAGGTACAGAAAAAGTACAGTTTGGGTAGCATTTGGGATTGTATAATTGTTGCAACTCTTTGAGCACTTGATGTCAGCTTAATTTACTCTTACCAAATGAATTCCAAGTGGAATGAGGTCTAGATGCAATGGAAAAGGATCCATTGCATCTAGACAAAGGTGACATGAATGTCAGTGGTATTAGCCAACTGAGTGTCTACGATGTTTTCACGGAGGCAAAGTTAGTGAGGTATTGCTACATGAACATCCTGGATGAAATCAGTATAGAGAGTGTAATATTTCGTGGATCTTGCACTCGAGGTCTTCGGCCTGGCACAGCTACAGTACGCGGGGAAATTCATGAATGTTTTATTGCCTGAACCAGAATGATCCTCATCCATCAAAGTAAAAGAGTTTGCTGTATTTAAATGGATACATGTAAACACAGGCGCTTGGCGTGCAGCCTATGAGTTGGTGGTGTTTTTCCAAGGAAAGTGTGGGATGTTCAAGTTGTCTTATGCAAAAGTAGGTCTCAAATGATTGGTTAAATAACAGACTAAGAGACAAATAACAAACAACATTTCACTTTGAATCATTTATCCTGCAGAAATGTCAAACAAATGTGAGTATTTATTCTTTGGACATCTTTGGGCTTTTGATTATTAGTTGAACAAGACCAGGAATTTGAAAACCCTCCTTTTATATTAACTTTCACCATTATAAACCAGGCCGGTTGGTTAATCAAAAAAGCAATCAGCAGAACTACTTGTAATCAAAACTGCTATTAATTGCAGCCTCGTTCAAAAAGTCTTATCCTCAGTGAGTAAAGGGGTTGGATAAAGGTTAATTATAATTTCCCGTCAGGAGGGAAGGCAAGATGCTTGTTGGCAGTGGGTCAGCTGCCTCTGAGCTTTTCTTGGTTTTATTAAAATTCATGCCATCAATATGAAATTTCACTGAGAAATAATCCAAAATTAAATAGATTAAATCTCAATATGAGACCCTATTGGAAATTAATCATAGGTTGGCAGCCCTTCAATGGTTTGTTGCAGAGGCTGAGAGTCCACATGATATTATCTACAAATAACGCCTGTGAACCAAAACTAAACCACAGGTTTGATATTTGCTTGAACAGCTTTTGTCAGTAGGAAAAGGAAAACATGGTGACTTTGTTTTGCATACTTTCTCGCAAAACTCTGGTGCTGAAAACATTTCCTTTCATTCCTCTGTCTGTGTTGTTCTCATGGGACGTGTTTTTTCCTGTGACAGTTGAATAAGTGAGAGTCATGGGAAATTAGACTGAAAGGGAAACAATCAAGTAGATGTGAATTTTTATCTTGCTGGACATCACATCAGTATAAATATGTCTTTCTGCGTGTAGTTGTGTAATTAGTGGAAAATAACACTTCTAAAGCGGAGATGTTAAGCACAACCCAGGAACACTGCCTGTATATGTGCTTTAAGCAATATCAGTTAGTCCATCACTACATATAATAAAAGAACACAAATTAATCAAATGCAACTTATTCCCTTAAATTAACGACTGTAAATTTGATTTAAGCAGTGTCCTTGCTATCATAAATGACGGATGGTTGGTTTCCTTGTTGAAGCTTTTTGTTAGCATGTCTCCGACGCTTTCTATAAGTCAACTGTTCATGAATCTAAATAAAGTTTCTAACTACATGAAACCTACAACTGACAGTTATGCCTTGCTAGCATTCTGGTAGAGATGAGAGTGTTTTTTTCACCAGTTTGTTTCAAATTGAAATATCTGGAGCTAGTGTGCCTCTGAGGATCTAGCTAACTTTGGATGCTCCATGCTACTGACTTTTGTATTATTTTCAGCTAGAACTGACAACAAAGCTGTCATTTATGTGAATATACACTGTTTTGTGTGATTCCTCATTTCCCCAATTCTTTTCCTCTAATGAGGAAAGTTAGCATGACTCATTCAGCTACAGCTGCCACATTAATGTCTGAACAGCAGTTTGAAAGTAACTAGAATTATCATTTAAACTTAACAGGGCAAGTTAAGGACAAAAAATATCCCTGTCTTTTGAGGCACTCATATCATCCAGGAACACCAAACAAAACCAAACTGTCATTTGGGCTAATCATGCTAGCCTTCATGTTATGTCAGTAGCATGAAAGGAGCCATGATGGTTACCTGATTATTGACTAGCTACTAAATTTAGCCAATTGAAGCAACCATGTTTAACCCTGATCCATAATTTTAAACTTGATTTATATTTCTGCAAGAGATCTACACAGAGCCTAAGGCCCTGTCCACACGTACGAAAATGATCTTTTTCCTATCCGTTTTCGCTCTACGGTTTCAAAAAAATCCGCGTCCACACCTGATCCGTCTTTACACGACTGAAAACGCTACTTCATATCCCAGGTCTATAGGCGGCGCTGTTTCAGTTTCAGAAATTCACCAAAAACGGAGAGGAAGAGGTGGCGCATGCGCATGAAGCTTGAGCGCTGTTTACAAATCGGCTTTCGAAGAAACCAAAAATTAGATTTTGCCCTAGTAACCATAACAGGCTCAATATGTTGTCCAGTAGTAACGCAAGCATGTAGTCCGCCATTGTTGTTGATGTTGTTATGAGACGTTTCGCGAGATATACGATGTGGAAGACTGCTCGAGGGGTGCGGCCATGGTGGCTATGGCGGCGATGACGTCATCGTTTTCAGAAATCTCCGGATTCAACCGTCCACACCAATTCGCGAGAAGTGCGTTTTCGAATTTATCCACCCTGGGACCCGGTTTCAAAAAAGTGCGTTTTCGGGCTATGCGTTTACGGGATTCGTGTGGACGATAGGCCAAAACGAATAAAAACATGTGCGTTTACGAAAAAATGCGTTTTCGTGTGGATCGGGCCTAAGATGACTAAGACACAAGGCAGCTAATCATCTGTCATAAAATCACTGCAATTTAGAAGAAAGAGAGGACATCTGAGTAGATGGAGTAGATTCTGTGCTTGTCTAAATAGATCTCCAGAAACATGGATGAGCCAGAGCGACAGTTAGTTACATTTCTCAGGAGGTGCGTGTAGGGCTACAGCACAGTGTATGGCACAGTATATGGTGTAGAGTACAGGATAGGGCACAGCATGTACAACATGGGTTAGCCAAAGAGTATGACAAAGGCTTCTGGCATAGGGTACGGTATATGGTACAGTGAAAGATACAGCATAGGATATTGCAATAGCCACAATGTAGGGTACAACATAGGTCATGCCATAGGGCACAGTGTAGGGCATGGCCTAGGGTTCTGACATAGGGTTTTGGTGTAGCGTTTTGGCATAGGGTATGATGTAGTGTACACTAAAGGATACAACATAGTAGAGGTCGACCGATTAATCGGTTTGGCCGATTAATCGGCGCCGATAGGACGTTTTAAAAACTATCGGCATCGGCCGAATTTGGCGCCGATGGTTGCCGATAGATCACTGAGGGGCGGGGCTGCTCTTCACACACAGCGAGAGACAGAGAGAGCTGCCGCTGCAGCGTGTGCAGCGGGAGCAGAGAGGAGTTAAATGATCTGTGGAGAAGACAAGTCGACTGGACGACAACACGTGTCATTGTAAGTGAAATAAAACCTTCACAAGTTGAAAGTCAACAAACATAACCTCCTTTGCAGAGGCAATAAGTACCACTAGTTCAACAAGCATAAACGTGCATCATATTTCAGCATAAACAGCCACATCTCCACCGGCATGATTTAGCCTACATGAGCTTGTTAAGCTAACAACAGTTAGCTTGTTAACAGGCTAAAATGCAAGCTGTCTGTTTGTAGTCTCTTCATCTTAGTTTGCCATGAATCTTAAAATTTGGGAATTTCTTGTAAATTCCTTAGTTTTACGAAAGAACAAGACTGAGTATGGATAAGATAAAGAAAAAATACTAGCATACCATCCCTATAGCTGGTTAGTGGTTGCAGCCTGACTATGGGAGGATGAGAAAATCACAGTTCAATCACAGCTATTATGTTATTATTTAAAAAAATCTATTAATACATTTTTATCCATTAGCTATAGCCTATTGAGTTAATTTACATTAATTTACATCTTGTTGTGTTGATTTTTTTTCTTTTTTGGGGGGGGGGGGGGGGGGATCGGCCGATTAATCGGTTATCGTTTTTTTCCTGCTCCAAACTATCGGTATAATATCGGCATTCAAAAATCCACTATCGGTCGACCTCTACAACATAGGGTATGGCATAGGACACAATGTAGGGTACAACATAGGGCGGCACAGTGTAGGGCATGGCCTAGGGCTTTTGTGTAGGGTTTTGGCATGTGGTACGACATAGGGTACAGTAAAGGATATGGCGTAGGATATGGCATAGGACACAATGTGGGGTACAACATAGGCCATGACTTAGGGCGCAGTGTAGGGCACGGCCTAGGGTTTTAGTGTAGGGTTTCTGGTGTAGGGTATGACATAGGGTAAAGTAAAGGGTACAGCGTAGGGCATAGCGCAGGCACAAAAGCATAAATCAAGCTTTAGGCTGCAGTAGTTTAAATGGCAGCCTAATTCGGTTTTGATGAAGCTTATGTCAGTGCCGTGATGAGTTTAACTTGAGTCCCAGTTTTTAAAAGTTTTTAATCACCATGAGATATGGTCTATAAAATGATCTGAGAAGCTGTGCACTTTATGCGCCTAGCTGCTTTCACTTGATGATTCACCTTATAAAGCTTCTCCTATTGCTGCAGTCGGTGTAACTTACTCATTGTTAGAAGCATCGGCTGCCGTCACTAAATGAAATCAGAGCACATCAATGCATTGGATGTCCTGAGGTGCTACTTAGCAACTTAGAAACTCGATTGTCACACAGCCCCCTTTTGCTTTTTTTTCTATAAGAGAACGAAAACTAAAAAACAAAAATTGCATCAAGAGATTTGAAGATTGGAAGCCATTTTAGGTAATACTGTGTGTGGAAAAATTTCAAATGTAGCTTCCACAGAAAAATCAGATTATCCTCAATGGATTAGAAGTTTCACCCCTTATTAATTTCCAGTTCCAGTGAAGTGCTGAAGAGATGTGCAGTTTTATAAGAACAGTGGGAGAGCTTTGTTGTTTTCTTTGCATGCTGGTTTCCTCGGCTGCTTGAGGTGTTTGTATATTCACGTCAGAAGTCATAACTCACAAGTTACACCGGAGGATGTACCTTCACACGCACAAACACAACCAGATTCTCTTTTGACACAAGCTTTAAGGGAGAAGACTGCTGCAGAAACGAGACTTGACGTCGAGAACATTTTCTTCCTGTGATCGCCCTCGCCCATCTCTGCTCAGCTTTGTCTTTGTGGTGTGCACTGTCAGAGCTGTTAGTATGCTGTGGTCATCCTCGGCAACATCGTTCTGACACTCCTGCTTCCACTTGTCTCCACTGAGCCTCCTCCTTGTTTACTTTGCGTGCATGTGTGTGCGTGCGTCCTTGCATGTTAGTGTGTGTGCATGCGTGTGCGGGCCTCCTGGTTTTTGGCATAGCAACTGCTTCGTCACCGGGTGCCTCTCCCCTCCTTGTTTTGCGCATATCCATCTATAGTTAAATATCTGTCTCTTTCTGTCTCTCTCCTCCTCACCCACTGTGTAGAGGAGGAGAAGGTCAGGTATAATGATGCATGCCCGTGGCGTTGCACTTGGTGGGTATCCACTTCCTTCAGAGACAAGAGGGAGATAGAGGAGGACTGACATCATTCAGTTTTTCTGAATGTCAACAAATCCCTGTAAAAAGCCAAAACCAACATAAGGCTTTTCAGCGATAATACTCTTTCATAATGAGTCCTAAATGTGTATTATTTCATTTATAGAAGCAGTTTTTTTTAGCAAACATTCCCCAGACAGGAGTTAATAGTGTGTTCGTTTGGGACTATTTTTAGCTGTGGATGAATACAGCAGCAGGATGGTGCGCGCGTGATTAAACCACATCAACTGAGGTGACGTTGTTAATGACCACGTAACCCTGTACGTTTGCGTGGTTTTAATCGCTTTTAATAAACATGAAGGTGAGCTCTGTGGCATAGAGGAATAAGATATAACAAATGAATACTTGTTTCTAGTTTAAGTTCATGGTTGGTTTTCATATTTTTTCAGCCTCACTTGAAAATCCTGAAAAAATATAAAACATCGGCAGACTTTATCAACTTGTTACCCTCTATCACTTGTTTTACTCCGTCTCTCTCTCTCTTTTTCTTGCTCTGTAAACCAGCGAACAGGTAGCTCGCAGCCAGCTTGCTGTTGCCATGGTAACTCCCCACTCTTCCTCCCTCACTCTCCTTCTACCCCCTCCAAAAAAAAGGAGAGGAAGAAAAAAAGCTGGTAGCAAAGAAAAAGAGAGAGGAAGTGAGAGAAACCACGCGAAGGAAGGGAACGGTTGGAAAGGTGGGCTGAAGACGAGGAGAATAATGAATAAAACGGTTGCGAGAGGAGACATATTTTCTCGCAGCCGCCTCCTCCCACTTTCCTTTTCTTGTCCTTCCTCCGTGTCTCCGTTTCTGTGCATCTCGCCCCAGCGATTTTCATGAATGACTGAAAGAGGTGAATCAAGAGCAGCCTGAGAAACATGCTTTCTGACAGCTGTTGAAATACTTGGATCATCAGCGGAGTGGACAGGGGAGCCTGGTTAAAGTTAATGTAGTTATTTTTGCAACAATCCAACTCACTGACAAATAGTGTCCGGATTATTTAGCTTAATAATCTTAGCAAGAAGGTTCTGGATTTGATTCCATCTGGGAGTTTCTGTGTGGAGTTTGCATGTTCTTCCTGTGTCTGTGTAGGTTCTCTCCAGGTACTCCAGCTTCCTCCCACCATCCAAAGACATGCTCATTAGGTTCATTGGTGATTCTAAATTGGCCGTAGGTGTGCGTGTGATTGTGAATGGTTGTCTGTCTCTCTATGTTAGCCCTGTGATAGACTGTCCTGGAGACCTGTCCAGGGTGTACCCTACCTCTCGCCCAATGACAGCTGGGATAAGCTTTTTGAAGATGTGTCATCCAAGTTGGTTTGAAAGAGGAGAAAAAATCTATGGCAAAGATGAAAATCCTTCTCCGAACAGGGGACATGGACTGAGATGTAATCTGCCATCAGTCTACAACAGAGTGTAAGCATCTGTCCCCAAAAACTCATTCACACATTGAGACTGGAGCCTCAAGCTGATAATGGATCGTTAGAGCGTTATATCAGTTTTCTCCAACTACAGTTAAGTGTCTGACCGTTAAGTCAGAGTTTCAGATGGGCAACACCCACATATCCACATCCCAACTCCCCACCAGTCCCTCAGAACTGATTTTGCATTTTTTTGGATATGCCATTTAGAAGTAACATACATCTGAAAATCACAGAGATGCTGGTTCATGCTGGTTCACTTTTATCCTAGGACCTCTATGTTAGAAGTGATGTGGTAGATAATTTGCGATGCGATTTTTACTTTATATATTAAAGACATGGCCGATTCGCTTTGGGATTAAGATCACACACAACCTCTGCAGTTATTACAAATTACTAGAGGTACAATAAACGTTTTGCTCATTCATCCGTCTCTCCCATTAAAGGTACAGTAGGCAAGATTGTGAAGATCCAGGACTTAGCCAAAAAATTTGAACATCGACAACTTCTCAGTCCCTCCCCCCTTTCCGCTAAAGCCCAAAACGGTCTCCCAAGCCCCTCCCCCCACAGGTGAGAGCTGTGCACGATAAAGCGCGTGCATATTGGCCCTGGAATACTGCGCCCGAGCAGAGAACCGAGAGAGCGCGAGTAAACAAACTAGCATGGAACACACTGACGTAAGAACAACAAAATAATTTTCATAATACCCTTCGTTATTGCTAAATAACAACGATACAGTCATTATACTTTAGGTCAAAATATGTAGCAATAGTCAACTTTAGGACAAAACCAAGGTTAGGATGTTTCTGAAAGTAGCCTACATCGGTGATGTTTGCTATCAGTAACAGTTAGAAGCTTTCATTGTGCCGTTTTATTCCACAGTTTAGATTTAGATCAATTTGCTATGTGGTAGATATATGACCGGACCGTGCATGACATGCACGGGGAAGGGGGAGCGGAGGGCGATATCAAATGTGTGTCCATGAGCAGTGATTGACACTCTGTTAGACACACCCCTGGGCTTGATCGGTGCATCTGAGAGTGGAGCGGTGGATGTCTTGCAAATCGCACTACAGGCTCTAGGAGGGGCCAGAGGAGCCGATTTTTTTTAAATGACCTGCTTCATGCAATTATACTTGAACATGGGGTCAGTTTCAGCAAATATGACAGAACGTTAGTTATGAGGGGCACTAGGACATTATTCAGAATTAGCTTGCATATACACAAGTGAAGCCATTCACGCACTACACTGAAACCTCGCATATAAACATATGAAACCATTCACGCACTCACGCACTACACTGAAACCTCGCATACACACATATGAAATGCACTCACGCACTACACTGAAACCTCGCATACACACATATGAAATGCACTCACGCACTACACTGAAACCTCGCATACACACATATGAAATGCACTCACGCACTACACTGAAACCTCGCATACACACATATGAAATGCACTCGTGAGTGCGTGAATGGTTTCATATGTTTATATGCGAGGTTTCACTGTAGTGCGTGAATGGTTTCACTTGTGTATATGCAAGCTAATTCTGAATAATGTCCTAGACGGCCCCTCATAGTTAGTTGCCTACTGCACCTTGGGGTGACTGTGGCTCAGTAGGTAGAGCGGGTTGTCCACGAACCAGAGGGTTAGCGGTTCGATCCCCGGAATGTGCCACATGTCGAAGTGTCCTTGAGCAAGACACTGAACCCCCAGTTGCTCCCAGTGCGTGCTTGTGTGAGTGAATGGGTAGATGTGTCTCTGACTGTAAAAGCGCTTTGAGTACCAAGAGGTAGAAAAGCGCTATATAAAAGCAAGGCCATTTACCATTTACCATTTACCTTTAATGTCCCACTCTGGTTGCTACATCTCTGCCAGTCTCTTCCTGTCTGCATGCCTCTTGAGACTTTGAACCCTTATGACCACATCACACAATGTTCATCAGCATCATTAATCATTTGTCTAAAGTGCGTCCCTGGTCAAAAGTGATTTGTCAACTCGGAGATAGGGTACATATCCAACAGGAGCAGAAAGGTTAAATGAATTTGTCGGTTTTTTTTAAACAAGCATGGCTGGATCGTTTTGGCTTCTCAAGTAGTAGCAGATACATAAATACAGATGGGAAATCAGATAAAACTTGTTTCATCATATTACAATGATCTATTCAAAGGCGTTACACTACACCTGTGCTCTCCGAGAATGGAGGATGCAAAATTAGCTGTTTGACATGCGGATTAAAGAGACTGATATAGCTCAGTGCAAAGGCTGATTCACAGCCCACTCAGATGGATGGCTGTGGATACTTCTACTCTTATTCATCCATGCATGGAGAGGATTGGACATTAAATTGCACTCAGTGTGCTAAATTATCGGAAAAATAAACAATGGACAAATAACTGCACTGAATAGACCGCAGGAGAGCTAGGGAGATAAGACAACAGGTGTAATAACAGGCATTCATTTTCAGTGACTGAAGCAGACATTTGGAAAGAGGACCAAAGAGAGCAAATGTCTTTTTCTTTCTTTCTGATTAAATAAAGTGACCATGAGAAATCAGTGAGGGCCCATGAGTTCTGGGTTATGTCAATGTTTTAATTATTTTCTGGCATTTTAAGCACAACTCATCACTTACTCGAGTGTCAACATTAGCTAAATTGGTCTACTTTCCAGGCTAAGATAGCTCAGTGTTTTCACTGTGATCCATGTATGCTACTGCAAAAAGGACACAGCTGGAGACGAAATGGAAGAAGGGCAAAGTGACAATGAACCCCCTCAAGAGGCAAAACAAACATATACAGGTAGACGGAGAAATGCTGATAGTCTATTTGTGTTTTCCACTCTCAGTCACATTGATTTAAAGTCTGAAAAACATGCTGTTATTGAATTTGACAATGCAATGCCTCTTTTACAAGGAAGCAGGGATCCGTATTTTACCAGTCGCCATCAATGTCAGTGTTTGAAGAATAATTTGTTCCTCTAACTTGCTTTTGGCACCAGTTGTGTTATGCTGACACACCTTTTTAATCAGTTCGGCATCATTTTATCCTTTTGCTGTTTTGGCTCATTGACTTCTCCTTGTCATCACTCCCTGAGGAAGACAGGGCTTCGCTGAATGACATGCTTTTGTTGGAGGACATACATTTCCTCAGCAGACTGTATCCAGTGTAGCTGTTGCTATAAAACAAGGCTGATGCCTTAATAGATGCCTGGCTGAGTTATGCAGATGGGAGAAAGGCTACGCTGCATGTCATTGAGGTAATCAAGTAGATACCTGCTGCCTCCAGTGACTCATTGATTTATTGTGCCCAGACAAGACATCAGGGGGACAGGAAGTTCAACAGAACAGCAGGATCCTCAGCAGCATCTTGTGTAAGTCACTCTACATTAAAACATGAAAGCAGAGAATGTAAAACATAATCATGGAGGATTATAGTGAATAAAGAAGCTGAAACAGAGGTTGTTAGATTTGGTCTTTATTTTTTCTCAACTTGCAGCCACCTGTTTACTTGGGAGCTACAGTGGCTGAAAATATTATGAATTTATGAAACTATGAACTGTGAATCATCATTTTTTTTGTACTGGCAAATTAGGTATATTTTATATTTGTTTAGTTGTGTTGGCTATGGTTGTAACTTGAGAATTAAATGAACAGGTGTAACAATTTATGGACGAGATGGAGAGAAAGTTATACTGAGATTACAACTGGAATACATAAATAAATAAGGGAATCAAGAGAAAATGAAAAAAAATGTAACTTTCTTTGCAACATTTGCCATGGTCAAACTGTTTTAGGTAAGAAGTGTTAGTTGGGGGTAAGGAATCTAGGAAGAGCTAATATTAGCTGAGAGAGCTAGAAAGATCCACCAGATAGAAAGCTAAGAAGTGCTATTAACTTGGAGGATAGGAAACAGGAAGTGCTTCTGTTTGCTGGGATGCTATGAAGAGCTGCTAATAGTTGGGAGCCTAGGAAGTGTGGAAGAGCTACCATTAACTGGTAGGCTAAGCTAGGAAAAACTACTATTAGCTATTAGCGAGGCTAGAAAGCTAGTAAGAGGAACATACTGATGTACCGAGCTGGTCTCTTCTGAATCATGCTGATCACTTGTTGTATAGTTTATTCATATTAGATGATCACGTTGTGTGGAAATTTGTATCTCGAAGCAGACAACCAATCGTTGGGATCTCTTGGAGCGACTTGTAACACCACCCATTCCACATCATCAATTGCCGGACATGGGAAAATGACCAACCGTCGGCTTGGTGTCACTTGGATCACTGCCCAGAACTCTCATTTAAACTTTTCCATATTTTTTTTTATAGCTTGTTTTCTTTTAAAAGTAAACCCTGCCGTAATTACAGTTATCCACAATGTGACTTCTGTAAAATTGCTTTGTGTTATTTAAATGCAAATACAAAACTCTGTTTGACAGTGACTGCTCTGTCCTAACCATCTTTGTGACTTGAAAACGCTGCCCGCCTTTTTAAGGATGATTTCAGATCAGCCAACATTCACATAAATCCAATTTTTCCCTTCATGTCTTCAGCTCAACAGTCATAATTTAATCGCTAATTTATTGCCATGTCAAAAACATAATTGTCTTTAATGTCTTATTAAATTTATTGCATGTCAAGTTAAATTTGTCTTCCCATCCTCCCTCTGACCTTCTTGCTCCTGTCTTTCTGCTTCAGGTGAAGGGGGAGGACTGAAATTCCACGGTGTTGACCTCCTCCAGCACTCCCTGTCCCCATCCCCCTCTCCTGGGGACCCCTTCCCCCATCAGCCCCACTCCCTGGAACCTGTGACGGACACGCCGCACCAGAACCTTCCACTTAGGAAGACGCATTCTGACCTCGATACAACCTTACCTACAGGTGTGTGTGAACATTAAGTGGAGATCTTACCCTCCTCTGATGTTTTTTTTTGTTAGTCCAGGTTCTTCTGTGTTTCTGTGGTGCAGATACGTGTTGGATTTTTTTGGGTACAGAAACACATTTGCATTGATTTTACTGCACAGTCTTTTTGTAACTTTTTTGACCCTAGTTTTGTGGACATTTCTTCTGTTTTAAACTAGTGATACAAAAGTTAAAAAGTTTATTGGTTTAATTAATTTGGGAAAAAAATATCTTTTCACTATATGGTTTATGTTTCCATAAGATTATATTATCACTTAATTTTGAGTCAGTTTTATAAGGCTTGATTGTGTCAGGAAAACAAGTTAATCATTTTTTTTAGTTTTTTTTGCTTTTCACCAACCTAATTTAACAAAGACAGTCACAGAGATTTATGTAATCATTTCTTCCTCCCTGTATTTGCAGGGAAGGACAGTGCCAGCAGCCAGGATCTTTTCATGCCTAATTGGTTTATTCACAACAACAGGGATATTCAGTCGCAGGGTAGGAAGGGTTTATTCAAACTGCTTAACCTGAGTAAGGCCTTAATTAGTGATTGATAAGAAACAAAAAATTCTTTAGATGGGCAGCTAGAGCTAAAAAGAGAGTTTTAGTGTGTACAGCCTGTTGAAATTCTCCTCTCTTCATTACAGATAACAATTTGGGGCAGCGTGCCCCAGACCAGCTTCACCCAGGAGCTATGGACCACTCTGGGCTGCTATGCTCAAACACACCCTCCGCTTCCTGGAACGGACCTAAGGGTTCCACCTTTTCTCCTGGAGTGTGGAACGAACCCTACAGCTACAGCATGAACAAAGCCCCCGCTGTTCCACCCAAGCAGCACAGTGTCATTGGGAATGCCAGAGGGACGCAGGATGGTGTGATGTTGGTGGGCTCAGGACAGTCAGTTAGCTCACATTCCAGCTCATTCACAGCCGTAACAGACCCTTCTGGGAGACCAGGGAACATCATTCTAGGGATGGGGAAACGGAGCGAGACTGAAGGTGCTGCAGCAGATGGAGGAAGAGGAGGAGGAGGAGGAGGCTGGGAACCAGGGAGAGGGCGGGAGAGGTCGGCACGTTCCATAGCAGCACAGAACGCCTTCAAGTTCCGGGAGCGTTCACTTTCCACGCCCACAGAGTCTGGCTCTTTTTGCTTTACAGACGGTAGCCTTGGCCAGCCAGATGGTAATATTATGTCTACAGGGAACGGGAACACTATGGTTATTGATCACCATCAGGAGCGTCAGCACTTCTTGGGTTTGGGCGAGAACTATGCCCTCCTCTACCCTAGGGGGAGCTCTGAAGACAGCGCCAGTACCACTGACACAATCTCTATCACGGCTTCAGATTACAGCACAGAAGGCCGCCTGCGCCTTCGGTCCCGCTCCATCTCGCTGAAGAAATCGAAGCGCAAGCCACCACCTCCTGTGAGGAGCGTCTCTCTCATGAAGAACCTCGGAGATGCCGAAGGGAGAATCCACCATGAAGGCGGGCTTTACCGTGATGGCCGGCCAAAGAGCCTGCACATCCCCAGAGACCACTTCCCGGACTTCCAGCCAGATTTCCTTCTGCCCAGTTCATCCTGCTCCTCTAAACCCAGTGTTGGTGAGAGGGGGGTGTGCCAAGGAGGTAATGATGGACCACCAAGTCTTGAGATCCAGGCACCAGAGAGGGAAGCAGAGACAGAGATGACCTTTCCAACTCACTGGCAGCTGGGAGAGTGGAAAAGCAATGACCCCTACAGGTGTTTGCTCTACCGAGTTACTAGTTTTTGGTCTTTTTGGTCTTTATTTTAAACAACTTACTAAGCACTTCTCTTTCATTTTCTCTTCCCCAGATCTCTGTCGGGCTCCAGCACAGCAACAGGTACCACAGTGATTGAATGTATGAAAGTCAGAGGCAGCTCAGAGTCGCTTCTTGACTCTCCTTCCACTTCTAGAGCCACCTCCCCCTCACAGCTCTCCATAGAGACTGATGCCAAGGCCTCCTCACCCTTCAAACCTCCAGGGCTTATGTCTCCATCAAGTGGCTATTCCAGTCAGTCAGAGACTCCCACCCCAACTGTTCCACTCAGTCAAGTGGCAGGTCAGGGGACAATAGGGATAACAGGGTGTAAGATGCGCCCCAAGATCCCAGAGCGGAAATCATCGCTACCATCACCTAAGGACCCAGCTGCCAGGTCCAGATTGTCCTTTGAAATGCCTGGGAACGCACATCTGGAGCTGTCATCAATTAAGCCAAAGCAAAAGGCCAGCAGACGACATTCTGACACCTCAACAGCAGCAAAACCAGGAAAAATCAGCCCCAGTTCATCGCAGGCATTGCCTGTGGTTACGCAGAATGAGCTGAAGACTGTTCGGCTTCGTTCTGTTTCTCGTGGTGACCTAGAGGACTGCCCTGATGGGGCCTCTGACACCATTGAAGAAGAACAGCATGGTCGAGACCTAGGCGAGGATCCCAGCCCACCACCTACTCTACCTAAACCCAAACCACCTGTCGCTGTCAAGCCTCCCTTACCCAAAAGGCCCATAAACCTCCTGCTCAAGTCTCCTTCTCCCTCCTCCACCTCCCCCCAAGCCCCTGACTCGCCTCCTGCTTCCCCTGTGGACCGACCAGTGCCTCTAGGCAACATCTACAAAGTCATGAAAAAGCCGAAACCCAAAAAACCTCCACCACAGACAAGTCCCACCATCCTCCCAGATTCGAATTGTACATTTGCCCCACAGACTGCCTATGATCACCCATTTCTTCCCCACTCCCAGTCCCTCTTTGACCTCCCACCTCTCCCAGATCCACAGCCTCTCCTGGAAGACCCAGTGCTGGAGCCTGAGTTTGACGCTGACCCAGAGATTCATCTTGGGACTGGGGATGGAGGCTCACTCCCTTCCCCCTGCAATAACCAGGAGGCACCGGAGCTCCAGGACAAGAGCAAGACACTCCCCTCAAGGATGACAATCTCCAGCTTATCAGAGCTGTCAGACAAAAAGAAACCCAAGGTGAGGAAGATATTTCTGAAGAAATGGCTTTATTTTATGGGTGTCCTCATGGACAAGGGTGTCCTGGTGGATAACAATAGAAATAAAGATTTTTCATGCTGCCTGTGTCCTTTAAGTGACTGAAGCTTTCTCATTGCTATCCAGGTGCCACCTCCAGTTCCCAAGAAGCCAAATGTCCTTCTTTTTCCCACATCCGTCCACTCCTCCACTAATGGCAGCACAGACCGTCAGATACCACCTACCGACAGCCCTGTGGGCCTGCCGTCTCCAGTAGGAACATTCTCACCAGAGGATATTCCCAGTAGTCCTGGTGTTGCAGACATGGCTGAGCAACACGAGAACCATATGGGAACAGAGGAGGAGGACAGTTCAAAAGACTCATCACTGCAGTCATCCCTCCAAGATTCTTCTCTCACAGAGCTGGAAGGGAAGATGGCCAGTACGTCAGTTGGGGCAGGTATGTCAATTGTTTATCATCGTATGTGCTTCAGGATATTAGAGAAAGTTTTTCATTTAATTTTTATATTGACCAAAAAAACAACAACACATTTCTGTGGCAGATCTGTCACGGTCATACTACGTCACTACTATGTCACAAAATTATACTCTGGAAGGGTCACTTTTGAGCAGCTGTCACTTATTTCAGGGTTCAGGTTTGGTGGTTTAATCCCTATTCAACCAAAAGCTTTGTCCTTGGGTAAACCACCACAAGTTGTTTCCCTTGGCAGCTTCCTCAGTTGGTGTGTAGTGAGTGAACACGTGAAACACTATGAAGTGTTAAGATATTTGCCATTCACCAACATAGATTAAGACCAGTCAAAATAAAACTTAAATTAATACTCCACTGCTCTGCCTCAATTGTGTTTTATTAGAGATACATTCCAAACACTCTCAGGTGACTACTAAAGATCAGATAAATGGGAAATGACACACTGATACTTGTTTTTAAATGAATCATATTCATTTTGATCTCTGGCAGAGGCTGTTTAACTCCTAACATTTTCTCCTAAGATCTGATATGCTTTTGTTATGATGTCAAAGCTTCTACATTTGATTGGGATCCTTCCCTGCTGGTTTTGATACATAACCTCCTGATTCTGCCAGAGGAGACGTCTCAGGTTTTGAATCAAATCAAGACCCTTCGCTCTAAATTTGGACTGAGTCAAAACACTGAGTTGTTCATACTGTTTGCGACAGTGAACGTGACATTTATCATTATTATCTCATTATTACCCATTTTTTCATGCAGTCTAGACAGATTTATGTCCACGGGTATTGATGAAATGTGCTTTTCAAAAGAACAGGGAGAGCAAAACATTTACAGTTCTGAAAGGTGGATTGATATTGCATAGATACACTTTGCATGTTTTAATATGATTTCTCTGTCTTGTTCAGATGAGTCAGCAGGTGATGAGAAGACAGTTCTCCACATTGCAGAAGAAACTGATGATGACCTGTTGGCCAGCACACCTACAACACACACCACCGAAGACCTGTTCACCATCATACACAGGTATGAATGTGCACTCAGGCACCCAAGGCAAATTCAAACATAGATTATGGTATAAGCTATGATTCTGCAGTAGATGTCTTTCCCCAGAGGAGACTGTTAGACTGTTTTGGCAGTTATAATGCTTTCAACCATCACAGAGCTCGCCTGGTGTCTTTTCATAACCTGGAGCATCTGATCTGACAAAGTACAGATAGTCTTGTTGAAAAGGTGTGAGGTGCGCGGGGTTGAAGGTTCCTTAGCAACAACTACATATACAGTGGGTTACTGCACGACCAGTGGCTCTCTTTTTTGTCCTTTTTTTTCTTCTGAGTTACTCTGTCTCTCACACACATTTATGAACAGAGCCACACATACAGAAACGCAAGAAAGCTGGTCTCTAAGCAACAAGTGTTCATGATTTTTACCTTGCTTGATTCTGAAAATAGCCTGAAAGGCAGAGGAGAATGGGTGAGTAGGGGAAAAGGGAGATCGGGAGACACTGTTGTTATCTCATCATACAGGAGAGCATGGAATCCCATCTGTAGTTACGAATTCATTATTCTCTAAAAGAAGGGATGTCAACCCCAGTGGGACTCATTTGGCTTGAGGAGTACATTTTAAATGATTAATGTTCTTGTTCTTTACGTTTGGGAATAAACTCTTTACTCTTCCAGGTCCAAGCGAAAGGTCCTGGGTCGTAAGGAGCCGTCGGATTCCTTTGGCAGCCGCCAGAGCCTCGTGTCACCGGTGAAGCACAGCACTAGCGGCAGCGAACTCCGAAATCTCACCTTGGGCAGCAGCCAGAGGTCGAGCTCCCGCAATGAGAACTTCATGGCCCTGCTTCAGAAGAAAGGCAGTAAGTCTTCCAGCGGAGCGAGGGTCTCTGCCATGGAGCTTCTAAAAAGCACAAACCCCCTAGCGCGACGTGTGACAGAGTTTTCAGCCACCACGGGATCGACTGCCGAGGGAGGAGAGGCAACATCTGGGAACGACAAACCCAACGATCAGTGAACCGAAGCGTTGTTAAAAGATGTTAGCTAGCTTGCTGTTGACTAAGCTACCCACCAATTCTACAGTCTGCTACCCACTGGGGTTAGGGCCTTCTGGCGAATGTGCCCAACTGGATCGCTCCAACTACTGATTGACCATTTGCACTGTCCAATCCTTTCACATTGGAGCACCTTTTGGACAAAATGGTCCCTCCCATGGTTGGAGCGCTGTTGTTCCCTGTCAAACCGGCCCCTCTAGGAAAGCAAGGCACCAGTGGAGAGAAAAGTTTGCTCTCACTATATATCCAATATAAGGTGGAGGTTGTTTTCCTCACTGGGGATGTGTTCAGTGTGGAGGCCAGGGTGGAGGAGTAGAAACTGGGAATGTAAAGATACGGAGTGGATATCTTTACTCCTGGCTCCTTCTAGATGTCGACGATAAAAGACGTCACTGAAGACGACAGTGGTCAATATATCTGAATCTGTGTCCATATTGATGCACGGGGATACCACAGAAGATGAGTAATCAAATAAATCCAAGAACTCAATGGAATTACATACATGTGAGGCTTTCACATGTTTCATTCACGATTCAACCAAATCCCTCCAGCAAGTAGCACCACATGAACTGAAAAAGGAAATATGCGCATTCCTTGGACGCTGTGGCTCTGTCTTCTCTCTATGGTGACTGCAGCTCTAAATGAGCGCTGTCATTTTGGACGAGAAGAAATACTTAAATGAAGGATTTACAAAGAGAAATCACATGGGGGCTTTTTGCCGCCAAAGGTGAGGCATGAGCATGTTATACGTTTTGTTGCTTCTGCTGCAAACAAGAACGTGGACCTTCACAAAACATTCCACAGAGACACAGAGCAAATGGACGACACTTTGGACACGTTCGTTGGCGTCGAAGGTCGTTTACATGGCGCAGTCATTGCACCGCCGCTATATTTTTCTCATCAGTCTTTCTCTTTTGGTTCTTTGTTTAGATGTTGTTTATTTTTTTGCATATATTTTTTCATACACACGCCAGATGGCCATTTACTGTACATGTTTAATTGGATCATACTGTATGTACCATGTAAAAAAAAAAAGATGAATTTAACATCTATCAACAGATCTATCACTTGCAGACACAAAGACTAAAAATAGTGTACAAAGCAGCAGGAAGTTTGGACTACAAACTGCCCACACAATAAAGGGAAAACACACGCAAAGACTGAAGAGCAATGCCATGACAAGACAAGAAAACCCCAGTCTACACAAGTGTGAATGTGTTCGTGTGTTGTGTGTGTGTACATACAGTATATGTATGCAGATGAAACCATGCCTGTGGAGTTTCTGTATGGAGAGCATGAAGCAGGCCTGATAATTAAACAGGGTTTTTATTCACTTTGGTCTCTGGCATTGGGACCAAAGGAATGTTAAAAACTACAAGCAAACCAGAGGGGACCTATTGGTGCATACACATGTGTGTATGTATGTGTCTATTGACTGAAATGCCAAGAACAAAGTGAAAGAAAGAGAGAGAGAAGAGAGTTCTCATGTGTTTGTGTGCTTGGTAGTGTGTGTAGTGTATGTGTGTGTAGCTTCACAACACGTTTTTATCGAGCATCCCCCCCTTCAGCATTCGGAAAGCTAAGACATTCCGGAACCAAAAGGATTGAAGAACCAGCACGCTTCCGGGATCCAGATTAAGCATCCGCCCTTCATCTATAAACAGCATAAAACAATCCGGAATCTAACAGACTCCATAACCAAGAGGATTCTAGAACCAGTACTCTACAGGAATCAGGATAAAAGCCGTCCCCCCTCTTTATACAAATACAAACACCTACCAGATTACAGAACCTAAAAGGACTCCTGGCCCATGAGGATTCCAGAGAGTAGATTATTGAAGGAAACACATTCTAGAACCCTGACAGGTCCCGGAATGTCTGTCAGTAGGGAGTGTTGTGTGCAGCCATTGCAACACTAATCACAGACCTAGTTCCATCCACCGGCAGTTTCTGTTTGTTTTGCCCTTCTCCGTTCACATTTACGGTGTCTTTCGTCGCGAAGAGGGGGTGACGGTGTACGCTGCCCTTCACCTCCTTTCAGCACGACTGGGGCACATGCTCCATCTGTCTCTTTTTATTTCTCTGCTGTAACATCTCCTTTGACAGATAGCATGCTCCCTTTCTTCCCCCCTTATACTGCCACCTCTCTCTCTCGCTCTCTCTCTCCGTCTCTTGTAGCACCACCTCTCTACCTTTCTCTCATTCTCTACCTTGACCTGCTGTCCTTCCTTCCTCCTTTAACCATCTCTCCTCTCCTCTCTCCTCTCTCTTTAACCCCCCCCCCATTTTCTCCTCTTCCTGGCCCTCCCATGTCTTTTTCCCTCTCTTCGACCTCTGTCCGCATTCAGCCTATGCATCTGAGCTCAGCAGAAGACGCGACACTGGATGAATGTCAATGAATGACTGTTACGAAAAAAGATGCTGTTCTTAGTTTGAGAGTGCAAAAAACATTTTCTATCTTCTGCCTTCTTTCTTTCTTGCTCTTTTAAGTTTTTATATTTTTCTTCAGTACCCTTGTAACATGGAATTGCCATGGATGATTGAATAAATGAACGAATGGACATGGTTTTTGCATTAAGGACCTTGACTTTTGGACTGTAAACAAAGCACCCTGTGGCTGTTGACCAACCATAATCAGTTCTGGATCACCGTGGGGGCAATGTGGTCGTTCTGATTAGATGTGGTTCAGCGGCGACACCTGACATATCCCTCTGCATGGATATTAGGGGGAGGGAACCGTTCCTGTCCTGACTCTCAGTTGGCAAACTATCTCTCGGTGCTATTGAGTCACAGCTCCACCTAGTGGATGGAAAAAGAAGACCCACATACACACTAACAGCAGAGAGAAAAAAAACTCCTTCACACACGTCTCTCTTCCCTGCAACAATCCATTCAGGTATTCCATCATCCTGAGAAGAGATAAAATATCACCATCAACGATGACTAGTCAAGTGACGCTTGTTTTAAATATTTAGTGAATGAAAAATGATAAACCTATGAAACTCTGTGTTTGTTTGCCTTGTATACTGAATTATGGGCGTGTTGCTTCAGCGCCTGTTGTGTTTTTTTTTTATTGTACTATTATTATTATTATTATTTTTTATTTCAGCTGCCTTTGTAGTACACACCCAAACACAACCTTTGCTAAATCTGGCCAAACTAAGACTATGATGAGAGCATTTACATTTGCAAATATTTGCCCAAATCTGCATTTATATGCAGACGATGGTGCTCTTTTCCTGAGAGCAATATCTCTCTGATCAGTGATTAGAGACAGAGAGAGACAGAGAGAGAGCGACGGCCACTAAATGACAAAGCTGCAAAGATTGTTTTTGAGCTAGATTTGACAAGAAAGATACAAGTATGGTGTTAGGAACAAAAGGATGTCTGGGCAAAGAACTGTACGGTGTGTCGAGGATCAGCTGTGTTTTTTTACTTGTGTGTTGACAGATGGCAGATTCCCTTTAAGCGGGATGTAAGGAGAGGTACAAACAAACAAGAACGCATAGGTACACTGGTAAAAAAGGGTGCTATCCCTTATGTACAGTCAAATTCAGAAGTTGCTTCAGAGGCATTGATTGAGCTAATCTCTGGAAACATTACTGCCAACACCATGTACCATATTTGCACAACTTTCTTGAATTTTTCTGAAAGGCAACAACACATTTACTGGGAACACGAAATTGTTCCTCAGCACAGCGCAGGAAAATCTGATTGTTTTTTTTTTTTTTAGCAACCAAAGACATATTTCTGCCAACAGAGCTGCTTCGCCTCCAAGTCTGGAAAACGAAATTTCTAAACTATGTTGACAGCTCACCATATTGACAATAACATTTCAATGAAGTGTAAAAGGAGAGCTGATATTTGATCTATTAACACATCTTTAGGCGAGAGGGAAAGAGAGGAGCAGAGGTTTGATTCTGCTGAAAGTGGGGATTACCACGCTGACATTTATACGTTCCATCATCTTTTCCTCTACCTCCTCTCTCCCTGCGTCTCAGCTGTCCCTTGATAAAAGGTACCGGGGGGGGGCAGAAGGAAAAGACGCTGAAATGCCTCTCGCTTATTAATTTCAGCTTAATTTTACAGTCAGACGATACAGAACGACCAACCTGTTGCTAGGAAACCCGTATAAAAGCAGTGGGGAAAAGTTAAAGTGTGGCAGTTCAAGCAAGGATACTTTCCTCTAAAGCCAAACTAAGTGCAAAGTTGACAGTAATGTGTAAGTGAAAAGCCAAGCTGCAAACTAAGAAGTTGACCACAACTCATCCCAGTGTTTGCAAAGGACTGACAAAGACAATCTGTCACAGTTTATAGATAAATGACCATCACAGACATAAATACTTTAACCCCTCTCCAAAGTACAAATACATATTTTTTATGTTTTAATAGTAAATAATGACCCAACGCCTTGGTTAACGGCTTAAATAGAAGACTCCCGTAAACATACAAAACCACATATGACTTAAAATTGCAGACATCCATCAGATAATCTGGCCTGAAAATGAGATGCTAGCAAACACAATAGCACACTGAATTGTGTTGGAGCAATGTGTACATCTCTAAAGTTTTAATGGCATCTGACCACGTAAAGAAAACTACAAATGACTCTGAGTTCTGCTGCCTACAACTGTGGGTGGTGACTGCTTGAAACTCACATGACTATGGTCTGTTAACATTCCAGTACTCACCTGTATGCTGAGGAATTTGCCACTTGGATGAGTTGTGAAACGTCTTCAAGAAAGTAAGACAAGTCCATTTGCCTTTTGTTTCAGCATTGGTTTTTAGGATATACCATGACCTGGATGACTGAGACTCGTCACAGGCAAAAGGAAGTATACGGTTTTAATTGTATATATATAAGCATAGCATGCTTATTAGCATAGCATGCTAACGCTCAGAAATGGATATTTCTTGTGTCGAATGTGTTCGTACCAATCAGGTTTTGGAGTCAAAGCTAAACTACTAAACATATATTTTCCTTGTAGAGCGACTTTTAGATAGAGATGAAAATTTAATGAAGATTGATGTAGATTTTTGCTTTAGCTCCCTACAATGCAGCAATTAAAAAAAGTCTGACTTTATAGGATGAAACATTACTACCATACCTGTACATTTTGGAAGGACCGACTTTTTCAGACTTCAGTCGATAGCTCTAGATATCATTAAATCACAAGTCAAATGGAAACTTTAATTTCATTGTATTTTAGTAATACTTTCCCTTTTGAAACCTAAAAAGTGTGGCTTTTCAGAGTGTGAAAAATGCGGCTGCAGATTTGGGTCCAAAGACTTTTATTCCAGGAGCGGCAGGCGGGTGAGGTTTGCTTCACTCTGACTTTTCATCGGTACTTTGGAGTGCTAGCAAGCGCCACCCTTCCGCCACTCCAAGCAAAGTAAAACAAACACCCATTTTAAAACATTTTGGTGTTGTACGGGCAGCTTATAAAGACACAGAGATGATACTTAGAGAGTCACAGAGAAAGACATATTGGAGTTATTCTATTTTTGTTAATCCTCCTTGGAAAAAAAAAAGAAAGAAATATTTAAAGGAATATTCCGTGTATGTATTGAATACCCCCTGTTTTCCTGCCCCATCCAATGGCGTGACCTGTGGCTGCGAGGTGGCGACTCACATAAACGCTTCCCTCAGCAGCAAGGCAATGCCAGTGTGATGAAATAATTATTATATCAGTATAAATAAATTATTTTTCTTGCTTAAAAAAAACGTGAATGTTTTGTTGTGTGTGCATTCAACCGATACTTTCGCTCCTGGCCTGCTAGTTTGGCGAGGTTATGCTCTGGATGGGAGTTTTCCCTGGTGAGACAACAATTTGTTAATTGGCTGTTGCTGTCTACGCAGTCAACGTTTAATCATTATTCACCCACTTTAAGTGCATGTAATATGACAGTAAACAGTTCTAGTACATGTAGTATTTTTAATCTGCTTCTTGTAAAATTTGAAGCCTTGGACATCAGGAACTGTTTTTTATATTTTAAAATAAATCTTAAATTATTGGTTTGCATCTCCAAATATGGGATTAGCTTCTCAGGCTTTCTATGTCAGTTTGAGTATTGCTGTCTTAAAAACTTAAAAGGTAGTTGTTTTTAACACGGCTATTGGACATACAATGCTTGGTGTTGGGACGAGAAAAGTCTTTAAGAAACACTCGTATTCACCTCGTTGGTGAAAATTTTCACTAGTAATGAGGTATTTAATGTTATGTCCAGAAATAGTGAAAGTGAATGGTTGAATTAATATAATCTGACTTTGTTGTATAGTTTTCTTTCTGATTTGGATATGTCTGAGGAAAATGTTGATGTTCCCAATGGCCCCGATCTTTTACTTTCCAACTCTTATAACTTTGCATTTTCTAATGAAGTAACCGAGTTGTTAGCTTGCTAAACTGTTAGCCCCTGTGGCTTCTAGACACCAGTAGCTACCCAGCAGCAATTTATGGCTAAGAAGAAAATTTGCGTATGCTACTTCCGGTGTCGAGGTGGTTAGCACTGATGCCTCACAGCAAGAAGGTCACCGGTTCGAATCCATGGGCCGGCTGGCCTTTCTGTGTGGAGTTTGCATGTTCTCCCTGTGTCTGCGTGGGTTCTCTCCGGGTACTCCAGCCTCCTCCCACCATCCAAAGACATGCTCATTAGGTTAATTGGTGATTCTAAATTGGCCATAGGTGTGAGGTTGAATGGTTGTCTCATCTCTGTGTTAGCCCTGCGATGGACTGGCAACCTGTCCAGGGTGTACCCCTGCCTCTCGCCCAATGACAGCTGGGATAGGCCCCCGTGACCCCTAACAGGACTAAACGGGTATAGAAAATGAATGAATGAATACTTCCGGTGTTAGCCACATTTAAAGGCGGCATGTGGTTTGGACCTGAGCCTCTGGGAAGTCTGACGGAGTGGAACTTCTTCTCGTATTCGTTTTCAACCATTAACAGCTGAGTCTAAGTAGAAGAAGACACACTATACATTACATACTGTTGCAACAAAAAGGCCTGTATTACATCAAAACACAAGAGGCTATGTGTACAAGGTAAAACAATAAGCTCCAGATGGTTGAGACTGTCCGTTCTGTCCACACAACTAGTTTTATTTATAAAAAAGTTGAGTTTCACATCAATTGTTTAAAGGAAGCTTGATAGGCCTGATTTATTGTCATTAGTCGTCGAAAATGAAAACCAGAAAGTATTTTAACTCACGGAAACCCATACATTGTAATCTCTGAGGCAGTTTATATTTGGTTGGAGGGTTCCAGATAACTGCTGCTCTTAGTTTTCCTTCAAAGTGCAGTTTTCCAACCTGGGGTGACTTGTACCTGTGTTTCCATTAGGGCTGTGAAAGCTGTTGTAGCTGCAGGGGAGGATGCTTGTTTTAATCATTATGTGCACTCAAGAGGCAACGAGTGTGTGTTCACTCCTGAGACAAACTCTCCTAATTACCTTCCCCAATTTTTGCCTTGGCCTTGAAGACTCTCTTGTGTTTTTGATTTCTTGTCTTGGTTTTAGGATTCAGATTAAGATTATGGCATGCAAGATGTCAGTTGAAGCTCACAAGGCTATACGTAGGTATACACAACACATACTTGTGTGTGTGTTCAGGTGTTGACGTCTGTTCAGTTAATAGCATTCACACACTCTCCCTATTGTGCTGCTATTATTTTCTTGTTGAGCTCTAGAGCCATCTAGTGTTTGAATGAAGTCAACACGACCTCCTGAAGCATTATAGAAACTGCCCAGAGGTTCACTCACCAGTACATGAGGCACACTAGTGAACACAATCTCATATAACAGTCCTGCAATAAGTCTTATCTTCATGAAGGTTCTGGTATTTAGCATTGGTTTAAAATAGCTCAGGGAGTTGTTGATTCAACTGTGATTCATTGTGACTTGGCTGTGGTTTATAGCACTGAACAGTATTTTGTTACACCGACACCAATTATTTTGACATTTTAGTCAGTGGGCTAGATTAAATAAAGACGAAAGAAACACTTTTAATTCGATCCAGTTTAACAGAACCATAAACTACATTCTCAAAACAGCCACGAAGCTAAGATTTAGTGCAGGACTGTTATATACAATGTCTTAGTTTTCTCTGGTGTACAATGACATTTCAAGCAAACTTTTAAAGAGATATAATAAAATAAAGATATGTAACATAGTGTGTGTTTATGTTAAGTTATTCCGTATTTGCATAGAGATAAATTAAAGTCAGTCTTTACTCTTTCTTAACCTACTAGCTGTACTTGAAGGTTGATTAACAAACAAAAACTAATTCTCTGCTTAGTTTGTTTAAATGTGATTGTGTTCACATGGTCACTTAGCCATGTACAGCATGTCGTGGATGTAAAACCTTAGGGCATCCATAGCCTGAAACCCCTGCAGTAAACTCTAAATCTAATTCTATGTAGCTCCTAGACAGCATTATCAACTAGCTAGCTAGGTTTAGACTAACTAGCTGTTAGCTGATAAAGAGCCACGCATTTCCCACAGAAGATGAGGGAGACCAAAAGTGGAGCTGAAAGAGAGAAACACCTGGACTTAAATGATCCAGAGGCTCTATGTAGCTTCTAGACAACATTCGCAACTGATTGGTGAACATGAATAATTTAGCTGCTGAAATAGTACACATTCCCTCAGAAGCTAGAGGAGACCCAAACTGGAGCTAAATTATGTGTATTTTTGCTCACAGCACTTGTTTGACAAAGTTTCAGTCATAACCTGTGAATATGTAATGGCACTGGTATTTTCTGATAATGACTGGTTATGGGTGAGACACTGGTATCTGGAAAGTGTGACATATTTGGTACTAAATAAAGTATTATTCGCCTGATGACAGCTGGGAAAGGCTCCAGCAGACCCCCGTGACCCTTAACAGGAATAAGCGGGTACAGAAGATGAATGAATGAATGAATGAATGAATGAATGAATGAACGAAGTATTATTATAATTTCAGTTTTTGTTTTTATACATTCTAAGTTAACTGCATGTTACTAAACACCAAAAGGGACATGGCAGACATGGAGGTAGTTTTACAAGACCTCATTAAAACTTTCTTTTTGTTCTTTTATTTCTAGGTCAGTTGGACACCATGAAGATATCAAAGTAGCCTCTGATTGTGCTATGCTTTGACTTTTAAATTTAGTTAGACTGGGCACCATTATTGATTTTAATTTTGAGATTTGTCTCTAAGTTCGTAAAGGCCGTCCCTATCTGTGTGTAAACTTAGAATGAGGCATAACATTGTGACCACTGACAGGAGAAGTAAATAACACTGACCACTGACATTACAATGTTCTGCTGAGAAACTTCTGGACCTGGCATTCATGTGGATGTTACTTGGACATGTAGCAACCATCTAGACCGGACCAGCCCCACTCCATAGCAACACAAGATGTTGACCTGGCCTCCAAATTCACTAGACCCCAAACAGGTCAAGTATCTGTGGGATGATCCACAGAGGCCCCTCCACTCACCCCAAAACACATAAATATTCGGAGGTTGGTCATAATGCTATACCTGACCGATGTATATTACGCCTGTTGTGAGGACATGAATCTGTTAGTGACAACTTAAATCGCTTTTGTATAAAGCATCAGTCAAATATTAGAATAAGTCTGCAGGAAATGAATGAAAGTAAAAGGAATGTCTTCTAAAGTGAGATTGGACTCACAGCTGAACAAGTCAAATATCCATTTAAAGGTCTCTCACTTATAAAGGACCTCAC
Source organism: Planiliza haematocheilus (assembly GCA_005024645.1). NCBI lineage: Eukaryota > Metazoa > Chordata > Actinopteri > Mugiliformes > Mugilidae > Planiliza > Planiliza haematocheilus. Next base: position 60,166 of record SRSE01001001.1, read on the forward strand.
AAAACACACACTTTTCCCGACCAAGATATATTTTAGAGCACAGACACACGAACGCTCTCTCATCGGGGCCAAACACCACTCTTCCTGTTTCTGACAGCGGAGAGCACGCCATGTTATCTACGACACACACGCAAATTCAAGTTTCTATCTTTGTGAGGATGTGGCATCGACTTGATGCGTTCCATAGCCCCTTACCTTAACTTTAAACATCTCAACGTGCCTAGTACCAAAGTGCCTAACCCTAACACTAGACAGCAATCCACAATCAGCACAGTGAACCTGAAGGAGTCTCCTGCTGCATGAGATGTTTTACGAACGAAGAGTTTTTCCCAGTTTAAATATTTAGAAAACAAGAAGAGGAAGAAGACGTAAGGGAGCAATTAAAGAAAGACAAAGACACCATTAAAGAAGAAGATGAAAAAAGGGGCAGTTTAAGAAAGCGAAACAGAGAAGAGAACATTGAAGAAGATGATGAAGAAGAAAAAGAAGAAGAAATGGATCAGTTTAAGAAAGCAAAAGAAAGAAACAAATAGATTAAAGCAGAAGAAGAATGGGAGCAGTTTGAAAAAGCAAAAGAAAGAAGAAGAAGCAAGGAGGCAGTTTAAGAAAGCCAGGGAGAGGAGACGAAAAGAATACATAACAGAGGACAGGCATAAAACAAATTAGAGGAAGTGGAAACAAAACAAAAAAAAGGAGGGGCAATGGGGCTGAAGTCATGTGGGGAGGAAAAGAAGGAGGGGGAGGAGTAACAGTCAAGTGCAGCAGGGAAGAGAGAAAGCAGCAGCAGCAGCAGCAACATTAGAAGACAGCAGAAGTAGCTGCAGCAGCTGCAGCAGTAGTTGGAGGGAGAGGAGGAACAGATTTCTTTCTTAAACATCCTGACAAGCTGGAGTACCTGTACCTGAGCCAGACTACTGCTGGATGGACCCACGGCGTTCACATCAACACTCCCAGCTGTGCACATGTGAGACCAACCTGTGCGAGCAGACATGCAGTTCTTCTACGTGGTGGGTAACAGGACGTCTATGCCTTGTTCTTACATGTGCATGCCCGCTTCTTCTTCTCTGTCTGTAACTTGATATTCAGTTTTCTAACATAAAGCGAATAATGTTACTCAGGGATGAAGTAAAAGCTACAACTTAGAAGAATATAAACTATTTTAAGGGGACAAAGGTCATTAGATGATGTCAAAGAAGTAAAACATAAAGTAAAATGTAAGGTCTGTTTACCTCCTTGCTGCTTTTTACTCCACGTGCATGTCATTAAACTCAGCTGAATTTATTTCCCTGTAGTCCCAAATGCTCAATATTTTCCCCACACAAATTCTCTGCAGTCACACCCAGATGATTCCTGTGAAATGAAAATCACTTCTTTCTTGGCTTGAAAGTGCAGCAAAGTAATCAAGACTCCGCCTCTGGTTGGTTTCATATTTGTGGTTTTAAAAAAAGAAAAAATTAAAAAAAAAAAAAATCAATCATCTGAAGAAATCCTCCTAGAAAAAAAAAAAAAAAAGTTGAATCATTTGTTCCCAATCTCTGAAATAAAACAACCAGAGACACATGCGAAGCTGGAAAAAGTAGCTGTGACGTGTTGTGTTTCCAGACATGGGTAAAATTAGCCACTTCTGCTTATTAATAAAAGGACTAGCTTGTGATTCTTCCCTATTTTTCTTGGCTTCACATGAATGACAATGCAATATTTACAGCTTTGTATTTATGCTGCTAGTTATATATTCCTTTCTTTTGCCCTGCAGTAGCACAGCAAATCATTGTATCAAGACAAATAGCTGAATAATGTGATTAATCTCAAAGCAGTATGTTAAGTTCACTTAAAACCTAATACCACCAGTTAACAGAGTCACTTTGTTGAAGTGGGAGAGCCACACAATTCCCTCAGGAGCTGGAGGAGAAATTTGGACTTTTAAGAATTCAGTCCCAGTCGGTTTTGTTTATATGACGATGCCAATTAAGGTTGTCTCTAGATATTTTAAAACATTTAGAGACTGAAACCTTTAGAGCAAGTCACCAGCTGTGACACACCAAGCCAATGTTATTTCTGTGACCTTAGTTTTTCCAATGTGTCCTGCACAAAAACATTTGTGACTCATCAGAGAATGGACATGGTCCTTGTGTCTTGTGATGTCTGGCAACACAATGTTGTTAGTGGGGGCCTTTGAGGGGAGGGGCCTCTGTGGATCATCCCACAGATACTTGATCAGTTTGGGATCTAGAGAATTTGGAGGCCAGGTCAACACCTTGAGCTGTTCTTCATGTTTTTTTGTTTTTTTTTAATTATTTCTGTTTTGCTTTGTGTATGTGTCTGAATCAGGCTGCATTCTGTTAGGGATGTCAGGTCCAAAGATTTCCTTGCAGAACATTGAATTGTGACAAGATGGTCAATGTTATTCAGCTCTCCCGTCAGTGGTTTTAGTGTTGTGGCTGATCGGACTATGTACTATAAGGTTAGTTCAAGTGCAATTTTCTGTCTCAGACAGATACAACCTGAGGTGACGTTAAAGTCTACATTTGCTGCCGGTAGGTCTGTGAAGTTGGTTTGGTGTGTCTGCACTTAAAGGCTAAAAAACACAGGACGAAACCTTGAACAAAACCGAATTCAGAGACATACTGTAGTATGCTAATGATGCAAGGTAATACATGATACATGGGAGATTGATTATGGATAAAAATGAAATGGTTAATGCTGCGCTGCACGTGGTGGATGTGTAAACAGACACCTGCTATCCAACATTTATTTCCTCTAGTATCCGACCTTTGTCTGGGACAAGATGCAGTGTAAAACAGAGGTGGAGCACGTTTTATGAGCTGATTATTGATTGTAAAACACGGCTGCTTCTTTTTAAAGTCTACAGTGCCGTGTGGGTGTTTGTGTCGGGCAGGAAAGGTCATCGTGTTCAAGGCGAGCAGTTCATCAAGGTCAACTCTGAAACACGTCTTTATTACTGGAGAAGGACTTTCTGATTAAATCATAGAAGAGTCTTCCTGTAGGGTCACTTGGTTTTTAAGTTATCTGCTGTAACAAGGGCTGCCAAAGGGTTTGGCCAAAGCGCTTTTGGGCACACAAGCAAGTTTAAGATACCCTAATTTGGCAATGGTGTGGTCATTTCTTTATTAACAAACATCAAGAGCCTCTGCCGTTTGCTTTGGAGCATCACTTGGCCACAAATGTCAAAACTGAGTCCAGCTAAATCCTAAACTTAATAGCTCACACTTTGCACTCCATCTTCAATCTCCGACATTTCCAGACAGCTGCATCACTTTTCTGTCAAGCTATTATTTCTGCATCTGTCATCTCTTTCGCCCCTCTCTCTCTCCCCCTCTCCCTCTCTCTGCCATTGCCACATCTGTCTCCCCCTCGCTCCTCTCCTCCAGTTTCGTACAGCTTGTACGACTCAATCATATTTTGTGCTTTTTGATTTGTGAGTCCAACTCTGGTGATTTACTGGTTCCCTGAAGAGGCCACATCCCATTAAAGTATGTGGGGACAGTTTGAACTCTTCACCAGAGGCAGTAACTTATATTGTTGCTTGATTGTGCAGAGGGATTGTTTTGAATTTCAAGTCAGTAATGCCATATTATGAAAAGATATCATTTCATTATTTATGGTTTTGGTTTGATCTGACTAAGCATCAGCGCCTTCAGTTTTTGAAGAGGTAAAACAAAAACAGAAAGCCAAAGCAAAGCACCAAAGTTATCTCCCTGTCTAAACACCACGTCGGTATCTGTTCCATCTTTAGTCTACTCATTTTGAAATCATAGAGGCTCCACCCTGCTGGTTAGCCAATCATCCACTAGCAGCTTACTAAAAGCCATACTCCTCCTGAAAGCCATTAATGTTTGATCATTCAGTCTTTACTAGTTCCTTCTAATGAGATAAATGTTCAGAAAACGACAGAGCAGATAAGAGAGGGTGTTGTTAATCTGAAGTCGCCCTGCTGCTTCCTGTTCTTACTGAAAACAGAAGAAGAAGAGCAGCAGTTTCCCTGGCAAGCAATTTACGGTTCAACTGGCAAATTGGAGTTAATGTTTTCCTCACAGCAGCTTTAATTGTATTTGCTAAGACAAGTTATGTTCTCTTATTAGTGCTTAGCTTTATTTGTATAGCACAACATTGATAGGTGCTAAAATGGGTTAACAATAATAATATAAATTAAAAAAAGTACTAAACTGATTAAAAACACAGTCGCTCAAGGAAGGGCTTCTTTGATCTGTTAAAAGTGGCACCAGTTTCAGCTCTTTCACCAGGAGGGAGTGTTGATTAGACTTCTTTTCGACCGTTTCATGACGTAAGGCCTGTATCTGCTCAAACTTAGCGTATGCGCGAAACACCACAACTAATCCAAAGCTCTGCAGGCTGTGTTTGCGTGTTGTTGTCTGTGGCTACATTACAAGGACACTATTATTCAACTAAAAGTCTGAATTAAGATACTACCTCAATCTCAACAGACTGGCTCAGCTGGAAGGGGTGGTATAAACCTTTGATAAGGAAAATGTTAGCTCCTAACAACTATGTAAACACTTGATCTGATGGTTTCTCTCAGGTTGGAGGGTGACAGCAAGAAGTTTCAAGCAAGAAGTATTTGAAAAGATGAACGAAACTGAAATCCATGTGGACAGCAATGTTGGAAACATGGCTTCTTCTTGGTTGTCTTCTTCTGATATATTTCCGGTAGACTGAGGCATGCATACACACATTAGATTTAGCGTGTATGTAAACGGTTAAGTTGGAATCTCTGATCAGAATGAGGGAATATTGTCCATGTAAACGTGGCCACTGCTGATTTCCTCTCCTCGCTAATGTACACCACATGTCATGAGTGGAAAACAACTCTCAAAGATTTAGAGAAGGATGGAGAGGGAGTTCCATCAGCGATGAAAGCTGAGGAGGGTGTGACGCTCTGGAGATGGCGTGTTCATTTTTGACCCCGTTCTCTCTCCTGATGGATTAGTTTCAGATCCCACCACAGCCTCTCCACCTCCTCCTCTCCAGTGTCTCTCCTCCTGTTCTTCTCAGGTTTCAGTATGAGATAGAAAAATACACCCAGTTCCTAGTTTGGATGGCGACACAAGCTCTGAGAGCCAAAGTCAACCAGGGCTACCACAGATCTTAAAACACAATGAAAGTTGGGCGTTCTAAGGTAAGACTCTTTAAATCGAAACTTTACTATCTCTTAATGAATTAAATTAGTTTCAGGAACATTTTGCTTTTCTTCAGAGGTTTATGAAGGTTGTGACTAATAACAAGACTGTATTTAGGCTGGAGCCTATCCCAGCTGTCATCGGGCGAGAGGCGGGGTACACCCTGGACAGGTTGCCAGTCCATCACAGGGCTAGTTTTATTAAAATCATAATTTTACAGTCAGAAAACAAAACAAAAATAAATAAAAAATAATAAAATAAAACACACAATAAAATCTGTAATTAGGGATCTGCTGTTCCAGTTGTTTTATTAGGATGCTCACTGATGTCAAGTACCGAAAAGAACAGTTGATACTAACAGTAGACAGCACGTTGCAGTGGAGTGTTTCGTTTTGTGTGTTTTTTTGTCAGTGAAGCATCCTTTCATGGCTCCAGGTCATTGTTGTCATGTTGTTATGATCCTCATCTGTTTATTTGGATAAATTTTCCGTTTTAACTCCCCAAATGAAGCCAAAACAGGTGGCATTTCTTCTAGGAGCTCCAGTGGGGGAGCTCATAATTGGACCCAAATGTTCTCAAAGCCCACTTCTGCTCAATGAGAGACCATATCTTCATACTACAATGCTACTAGCATGTAGGACAGGCTTTTACCTCTTGTCTGAGAGGTTTTATAGGCTGGTGGAGCTGTTCCTGAATATTTTCCAGGTAGATGTACACTAATTTGGCTACAAGCTAATCTGGTTACAAGCCATTTGCAATAGAAGCTGCTTTTATGAAGATCTCGCTGCATAACATAGTGACATGCCACAAATCAGATTTGACTTAGTTCCAATGACATGATGACAATGAGTTACAACATATGAACAGTGAAGTGGCACCACTTCAGCACCGTCAATGTAACTTTTCACCCTCCGCCTTTTTTTAACTTTGTCGCTCAAACACTACAGAATATTCGACTCAAGTTCAAGTTCCAATCCGACTATTTTTACGTCCAGCTGTCACAGTATTGGTTTCTTGATAACAGCACCCAAGCCTTTCATTTGAACAGAAGTACCCTTCTGGGTAACACATGTGTGATGTACGCGTCTGTATAGGATTATGGGACGTTATATCCTGGGAAAAAGTGTGCTAGAGTTAGCTGACATTGCTCTTTAGTCAACAGACAAACTTCTATATGGCAAAAAGTGGCAATGTCTTATTACAAAGTGCAGTGGACCAATTCACAAAGTGCATCTGACAAAGATGGGAAGGTGATTGGCTAACCTTTACCATGTTCTCCGTATTTTCAGTTTATTGGTGGCTGGCAAATTCATTCATTTCATTAGTGACACCAATGGCAAGGACGCCAATGGTACAGCCACCTACCAATTACAGCACTGCCACCAACAGTACAGCGGTACGGCCACATACAGTAAGGCCAACTACGGTGCAGGCACCTATGGTACTGCTACTAACAGTACTGTCACCAACTGCATGGCCACCTACGCTAACCCCACCAACCCCACCTACAACCTACTGCAGTGTTACAAACGGAGCAGCCGCCTACGGCACTGCCACCTACAATGGCACTGCCACCTACAGTACTGCCACCTACAGTACCTCCACCAACTACCTGCAGTGCTAACAAGAGGGTAACTTAACTAGTGTTAAAGTGGTTTTAGGTACGTTGAAATTGGCTATTTCGGAAACAAGACATCCATAACTACAATGTACACAGAAAAATAAAAGCATATCTCAAGCTAATGAATTAAAAAAATAAATAAATGAATAAATACATTAAAGTGTATCACACATGCAGGAAATCCATCTGTACAGCTCTGTTACTACTCCTCATGACTAAATAAACAGTCAGAGCTGTATAAGATACAACTCATTCAACTCCAATTACTTTAAATTTAATTTCTTCTAGAATGAACCTGCTTCTGCTTCATTCTTACCCTGAGTCTGGCTGTTATTATCTGTTCCCAGTCCCAACATGTTTTAAATTCAGCTTTAGCTGCACTTTGAGATTCTAAATGTCACTGTGAGTGTGCGGAGAGAAATAATAATTTCGAGTGTTTTGTTTTCATTTTTGTTCAAGAGGCTGAATGACATTTTTATTCCTGCTTCCATTTTTTTCCTCTATTTTTAGTGCACATTTGCACGTTATGTACTTCCAGCTACATTGTTGGAAATCACCAAGTTTGCTATAATTTCATACAGCTGACTGAATCGGTTGATGCCTTCAAGCTTTTTCTGCATCTGTGTGTGTGTATTTGTGGCTGCAGCAGCGGTTTACGAGTGAGTGCCAGTGCCTTCAGGGTGTCCTTATAAACAGTGTAATCTCTCATCAGCCGGGCCTGGAGTTATGTAAAGCCGGGCACTTCCAGCTGCAGGTTGAGTCTTGACTAATCATCCTGCTCATAATGTTGGTGCTGGTTTTCACTGAGTAGTTTGTCTTTTGTCCTTGTTTCTCTTTTGCAGTGACTGTTGCAAAGATGAAGGGATGTTGCAACTCCTTCTGCGGTATCTTTATAAAGACTAAAACAGGCAATGGGCACTCAGGTTTTTGTGGTGTGACTGTTCTCATCTGAACATTTGGTTTGTGTGGTGTGACTGTTCTCATCTGAACGTTTGAATAATCTACAAAGAACCTTTCGCATTTTCCATCAGAATTTGTAGTGTTTGCAAATCTAAACCTAGTTTCCTTTAGTTTTCCCAGTGTTCGCATGGCAAATATGACTGTTGAAACTCTTCAACTTCTTTGGCTTCTTTTGTATTATTACGTCTTCAGCTAGCAGAGCAGGGTGATGGCTGATTGATAGTTTTTCTTGAGACTCACGGTAGCTGTACTGCTTTCCATGTGGCAACCTGACAGAATGAAGATTGATAGCTTTGGCGTCTTGACGCTATATTGAATTGTTTTCAGCACCTGATTTTTTACAGATGATAATGTTATTTTGTCAGCTTTATTGTTGATGAACAGGGATATATCAGTATTGGAGGTGGCAGTTTTTGAGGAATAAGCCGACCGACTGCAAAGCCTCTCAAAGTAAATTCATTAATATTAGAAATAAACTCACTAAGAACTGACAGCTGAGTGATAGGCATTGGCAGCGTGCAGAGCTGTGGAAGTGGTCGAGAGCAGTTTGTTAATCTAAAGAGATGCTAATCACTCCGGAAATTATAGATAACATCTATGTTGTGTGTGGTTTTTCATGTGTGTGTGTGTGTGTGTGTGTGTGTGTGTGTGTGTGTGTGTGTGTGTGTGTGTGTATGCAGCTTAACGCTGCTCCAGAAAGACTCTTTGGTGAATTATGACAGGAAAGCCAAGGGATTCCCACTGCTTAACCCTCAGCGTTTTGTCTGTAAATCTGATGCGAGGAGACGGAAAGAAAACACTGGAAACATGGACATGCCTTTTTATTTTTTCTCTCGATCTTCGTTTATATATTGCATAAAGTGAGTCAGAAATCCAGCCATTAGAAGCCGTCTTCGTTTTATACCTACCTTCTGGTTATTACATCATCTCTGAGCGGCGCCTCAATCTTTTTGTTCGTCCATGTGCACCTAACTTAATGCGTTCGGCCGTGGCAGCTCCGTGTGAGTTCAGATTTTGTGATGAATCGTCCGCTGGTCGACCACAAACGCCAGCATCTGCCTGATTTACTGACTTCTGAAGCTGGAGGATCGCTCTGCACCTCGGCACACACGGCAGCCTGTCTCTGGCACTCCCTTAAGGCTTGACAGTCACTTTAGAAACCTTGCCAAGAGAGCGGTAATCCCGAGGAAAACCGCTCACCTGCAGCTGATTACGCAGAGCCACTGACTGGGATTTTATTGATCAGTGATGTGTTTTAAATACATCTGAATGTGACGGAAGATGTATCACAGCTAAAGCAGGAAAATATAGCAAGGAATATTCAACGGAAAATGTGTGTTTGAAGACGCTGATTGTGGCCCACGGAGAAGCAAATGCTGTAATAAATGTGCTGTAAAGCTCCCACTTATGAAACCAGTAATGCAGCATTATACCTAGATATTCTGACAATATCATTTGCTTGCACTCAATATCACATGCTGATTCAGCCTTAAAGGGGAAATGAAGCACTCAGTCAAGTGGATGGAGTGTCACTCTTATCAACAATATATAACACACATGACAAACGTTGGCATATAAAGAGGAAATACTACGGCCGTCATATCTTTTTTAGTATGGGCAGTGCCATCTTGCTGTACTATGTCCGGTGATGTCAGTGAGTTGGTAGGCTTGGCAATTCCAAGAGTGGTAGACAGTTAGAGAGAGAAGACAGATAGTGAAAGACAGATAGCGGAAGAAGTCAGATAGTGAAAGATATGGTAAATGAAATGAGAGAAAGTGAAATATAAATATTGTTAAATACAGTGAAACACAAATATAGCAAAAGACAGTGAAAGACGGACACAGAGGAGCAACAGGACATCAGGAGACAAAAGGTCATTATTGCATTGCCCCTGGAAGTAAAACTACATTTTACAAGATTAAAGCCAAAAGGCAGTTTTTGGAGAGCAACTAAATTAAGGAGAAATCCTCCAAATCAATTTCAATTTCACTGCCTGTAAATTCTCCCCCTACTGTGACAAGAGCAACACATTCCACCAGGGTGCTAAAACATGCTAGCAGCCAAGCAGGGAATGGATAGGTAATGCATTAGCCAGCAAACAGAAGTTCAAAAATTCAGTTTTCATCAAAATCTGTCATAGAAAAATAGGAACACAACTGTTTGGTATGAATATCATTGACATAAACACCTGTGACCTATTACTGTTGCAATATAGTCATCGAATGGTTGCTTGGCTAAAAAATACAGCAGCCAAATGACACCCATAGATTACAAGCAAGCACAACCATTACACAACACTTGGGCCTAAAAGTATTCACACAAAACTCACATCAGTCCTGATACTGGTTACTCAGCTGAGCAGACGCAACCGACTCAGTATCCTCAGTTCCATTATCGTCCCCAAGTCATCTTGTTTCTTCAGAATATCCTACTATTGCAACCGAGTGTCACGATCAGATCACAGTTAACATTGTGGCTCACTAGCTAGCAAGCTGGGTAGAAATTGTGAAAAATAAACTTCTTAAATTTTTACAAATTTTTAATATTTGACTTTAGCAAAGTGTGGTTTATGCCTCCTTACGACTAGATGCCATAACCTGTATACGCAGCCTATGTCGGTGCAAGCAATTTATAAATGCTAGTTGGCACTTGTTTGCCCGTGGGATTGATTTTTGTTTCTACTTCCTGCTTCTCATTCAACAATGGCGAAACTTTCGCCAAAATTTTGCCCCAACGAGTTGTACAAATGCTTGTACCTTCGAATCAATTTGAAAATTGCAGAGATGGAGAAACAGCCGGAAATATTAAAGTGGAAATAGGCTGAAACGTAGCGGATCAATCACAGCTCTTGGGTTTTTTTGGTCGACTTGCCTGTCAGGCTACGGCATTAGAGTCTGCACAGGGTCTGGGCTGTAGCTGTACTTACGGTGTCAAATTGACACAGAAGCATAAACCGCACATAAGTGTCCTTCTAAATAATAATAATTATTCAATTTATTGTTATTATTTCTTGTCACCTGCACCCTAGTGGATTTATCCATGTTCTGCAGTTTGACAAGCTTTTGGCGATCATTTCCATTTGCTAATTCCGAAAGGGTCATAATGGAAAGGATTTCATGATGACTGAATCTCCTGATTCTGTAATTTGCAGATCATCCCATATTCCACATCATGTTACATATAAGCTGATTACTGCTGCCATACAGACAAACCTGCAGTCATTTTATCAAGCCAAAGAGGTTTCCCAAGATAATTTCATTACCATTTTTTTAAGGATATCATTTGACATTTTATCATTTTCCTGTCAAGAAATTACTTGGAAAGACCAACACCCATGTGATATTATTGGAATCCCCTCTAAGATGACATCTTTAAATCCCACCTCATGATGTGCTTTCTAAACCTTGCTGTGGCCTCAGTCATTCGTTAACGTTATCTACTCTAAAATCCATCTCTAAATGTGACTTAGCGTTGTTACACAAGCAGCAGGAAACTTGTCAAAACTGAGAGTGGAACTTTCCAAGGATTTATCCTTGCCGAACGGGATAAAGAGTCACCGAATTCAGAGAAGTAAAAAGATTAAGTGCACTAATCCTTGAGAGCTGTGGGACCAGTTTAAGAAATTCAACTTGAAAGCTGTAAACTGAATAAATGTGATGACAGCTATGACTTTGCGGTGTCAGTTCAGAGGATACAGGATGCTTCATGTCACAGACTGCAGGGCTTCACCATGAAAGCCCTGGTTGGCATTTTCCACATTTCCTGTCTATTCCCTGTAGAGGATCCCCACCCGTCCACGACTGGTGCCCACATCCCAGCATGGCTTTCATCCTAAAATGGATGGTCTGATTCGGAGCTGGCAGGGTCAGAGCAGTCGTCGCTGTGGCGCATCCTTTTACCTTTTGACTTGTGTTATCGAGGACAACATGTATTGTCTTGTTTTCAGGGTAAGACCACCTCCGTAAATGAGTAGCGGTTCCCAAGTTTGCAAAGCATTACTTTAGCCTTCCACTTCCAAAACGTTTTGCAAAACCGAGATGCATGTGTCACTGCAATTTGTCAATACAAAGTGAAACCATGACTATGGATGCAACTGTAGTGCATCACCAGGGATGTCCCTCTTCTCAGAATACATACAGTCTTTGTTATTTCCGCCAGCGAGCACAAATGTAATATCTCTGGACACTAATCTAATGGTTTTGTTGGAATATATCCAATGTGGGCAAAAATTTTGAAAACAAACCTCCATTTTGGAGCTTCTTCTATAGAATTTATTCAATGCTGCCAATAGAGTTGGGAAAAAAATGTTTTTTCGGTTGATTTGGTGCACCAAGTCCATAACGATTGATGTCTTTATACGTAATCCCGTATATTTTATCAGATTTTACCTCAATCAGATTTCTTCAGCGTCCATGTAAACAGGGCTTCTTTTTCTCCACTCCAACCCTACACAATGTAGTTGGTCATATGCTGTCTTCAGATTTACTCACATGCTTCAGTTGCTGCGTTGTCAGATGACGGTTCAGCTCTGGTTGGTTTCATAGCTTTGTTTGCTCACAGCTGCTGGCAGGTCACGCACTGTCATCTCCTGCTGCTGTGCTCAGTTAAGCCAAGTGCAGTATAGCTCCAATATTTTTGTTTTTTTATTTAAACTGTCTGTCATGAGCCAGTTTAAAGAAAAAAAAAGAAATCTGGGCTTAATATACAGGCATGTCAACTACACTTTCCACTTTTGTATAATACTGTTATATAAAGTCACGTCAGCAGGGGTACTGTAGGGTTTTGTGTGTCTAATCCTCCTATTAGATAGTTTTTTGTGACATGTAGCTGATTTTAATTGGACTTAATTTTAGCTCATTATTCAAGGGGATTTAGAAGATTTTTCCCTTGTCTCTCTTTCTTCTCTGGTTTCTTTTTTCAGCTCTGTATGGTGTGTTTGTGTATTCATGTATTTACTGTAGGCCTTCCAGGATATCACTACACATTATGTGCATTTGCTCTAGGTACCCTTTACGATTTACATTTTCAAGATCAGAATCATACTGGTTTCTGGTTTTGGAGTTGTACCACCACGCCCACTATCTCCAAAATGATAAAAATATAGAGTTGGCAGAAGGAAGTTCAGCTCTGTTTTTATCATATTTCTGTGGTATTTCTACTCTTATTTGCATCCAAATTCCTGTCATCTGGGTCAGTCACAGATCACTGCACGTCAAATGAGCAGAATAAGCTTGCCCCAATAGATTATCTAAAGTTTGTTTTAATAGAAGAGAATGACTTCACTCACTTTTCAAAATCAAAATATGTCAGGGCTAAACCGGTTTTAAGTGCTTTAGGTGATTTTTTTAAACTGTAACTACTGATGGGAGTCTGAATTATACAAGAATTACACACCCAGCATCCACCCCAACCTCCTTCTGTCAACTTGTTTCTGTCACATTCTCGCTCTTATCCCATCCTGAGTCATTGTCCTTTAAGTCAGTCCCTATGGATATCAATACATCTGAAATGTCAGAGAGTCAGAATGTGTAAAGGATGTAAGAACTTAACAAACTTTACATGGTCACCATCCACCCCAGTCTCCTCCAGGGCTGGATTGGGGTGGATGGTGACTGAGACTGGTATTTCTGCCATTGTTCACATTCTAATTCCTGTTCTTTGTGACCTCCATAGTTTATTGAATGCCTGTTTCAATAGTAGAGAATGAGTCCACCCACTTGTTAAATATTCCACCTGTTGGATTACAGGTCAGAAAATAAGATGTTAAGCGTCAGCTCATTTCACTTCAAAGTGTCTATCTATAGTAGTTTTCTTGTAATTACAGATGAGAGGTGGGATCCATATGTCTCATAAGAGCTTATACACTTACATGGTCACTATCAACCCCAGCCTCCTCATGTCAACTCAGTTTCAACACATTTCTGCAATTATTCACCGGATTGCTTTGCTTCATGTCACTTAGAGATAACTGCACCTCAGCAAAATTTGCTACTATAGATTAACTAATGTTTTCGAAACAACCATGATTTAGGGGATTGGAGATCAAAATCAAAACGAGCTTAAAGTGGCTTCACTACTTTTTGTAACTGTCTTTTTGTACTCCAATCTCCTTTCCATTGAAATTTGGTTTCAACAATTTCTAAATGCCTTTTTACGTGCAGAAAATACAGAATCCGCTGCCTCTCTCCTTTTTGCCCACTCTCCCCCTTTTTGCCTCTGGTTTACATCACTGTCGCAATAAATAAAACAAACTAGAAAAAGCACACTGCATCAAAGGAGGCAAAAATGGAGGCCCTTTATGAACTTCTGTAAAGTAAATGGTGTCTGACAGAAATAAGATGTATCACTGTATGCTGTCATGCTACAGCAGACCTCCACAACAGCAAACGCATGTCGTACAGCCCCAAAAGCAGATGGTGGTTACATCATGAAAAAGCTGATTCCTCTCTCATTGCTCGGTCTTCTGGGGGGTGGGGGGTGGTGGTCACCGCTGTGAGTGAAAAAAGATGTGAAACCTTGTGTAACGAGATGAGAACAAACGAGCCCACTGCTGATTAATGACTCATGTCAAACAAGCCGTACTGGTCTGTTTCCAGCTTCTTTAAACTAATGCTTAAGACAGACTGATTATTTATGTTACATAATGCAACTAGGTTCTAAGAAATGCACAGCACTGGCTGCTCTGTACCTTTGATTTTCAGTGTGTCTGTGCAGAGGAGTGACCCTTCAATAATCAGTTTGAAGTAAGACAAAAATGCTCTTACTAATCAGATCAGATTTGAAGGGAATATTTAAATGTAAGGGGAAATCTGAATTCATGCATGGAATCTCAATAGTTCTGGTGGTGAACAGTGTCCTTTGAGTGCTGGTCAGGGTTTTTAATCTAACAATTCATACTTATATGTCAGCTGAACTTGTCGGATTCCACCCTTCAACAATGAGAGAAGAGGTTGCAGTTGTTTGTCTGTAGCTTAGGTTGAGGTTCAGCAGAAAGCATTTGAGGAAGCATTGCAATCCCCTTGAGTCTGAGTTGATCACTTAACCACTCACTGTAAAATAGTTTGTAGAAAGATGATTTTATGTTAACAGCAGTGTGGTGATCATGTTAAACTTGAGGAGTCTTGTGTGTATGAAAAGGAAACAAATGCAAAAACACTTTTCTTCTCCGCAAAAGTCTTTTTTGTTGTTGTTTATATCCGTTTGATATCTCAGGAATGCCTCCAAAGAACCTCTTCAGCTTTGGAGCAAGAATTCACTTGGACCCAAGGGTGAACTGATAAGTGATTCAAACTTGGTGTTAAAAGTTTAGGTTACTGTGACTTAGCCATATTGCTGTTTGGTACTAACTTGGTATAGTCAGACTTAACTCTTGACTGACTATGATTGTGAGAACACACCACTGGGATCTCATTATGGGGTGTCCATCAGTCAACACAGAGAAAAATACTTAGATTATTGCTCTCACCTACCTCATGTCAAGTACCCTATAGTGGCTGAACACTGTTCAATTAAAATGACATACAGTATATTTCACTCAGGAGTTGATGGAGACCAAAAGAGAGTGAGTTATAGTATTTTCCATATGAATGTTATGATGAGTGTGATGGCATTGTGTTTACTACTTGTTTGGCAGTCCCCAAGTGGCCAAAATATAATTTTATATTGCTGCTTTAACATTTGGATAGGTTGTAGTGCAAGATCTTGGTTGGGTTATCAACAACCAAGATCTTGCACTTCAACCTATTAGAAGACTAAAACAAAACGAATGCTGATTTTACGTAATATTCAGCAAACAAGCTCTTGCATGCTTTGTGGGCCCATCTATCAGCCACCAGAGATGTCTTGTTAATTACACATAAACAGGTCAGCTGTTGTTTTTTTTGTTTGTTTGTTTTGGATGGCTTTCTCATGCAAAAACAAACAGATGCGTTATCTTAGTATCGGAATAGGAATCCACGTAAGATGCATTTGAATTAGCAAGCAGGCTCAGACATGTGCAGACAAAGTATATTCTTACTGCAGGAACATTTCTAACCTAATATATTTTTGGCAAATACAAAGGCTTTATGAAAAACATTAAAATACATTCAGCAGATCCAGATACTATAATCTTTTTTTTTTTTTTTCCTATCTGGGACAATAATATAAGGGATGTAAGAAGTATTTTGTTTCTTACTGTATATTCTTTTTATATTCTTGTATCAGGCAGAATCCCTTGTATCAGGCAGAATCAGAATTTTTTTCTTCTTCTACTTCTTCTCCCTCAAAGACAGTCTCTTTGTTCTGTTGACTTGCAGAGTTGATTTTGGGGATAAAGACCTTTGGGAGATGCAGTCACAGCCTTTTTTAAAATGTTTTAGCTGGAAGCAGAAAACATGAATCACCTTTTGTTGTTCGTTATTTTATCTACATGATTTTTGCATGTGTTCTCTGTTCTTGATTCCTTTTCTTGCTGTGTCTGACACCGCATTTATCATTCTCATTGTGGGTTATCTGAAACTTCTAAAGAGGGAGTATTTGAACTGATATGGAAACGTACTGGTGAAGGAAACGGGAAGAAACGAGCCAGAGATCAAAGATTCAGGAAGAACTGTCAATGAAGATTAAACGAGTCTGACAGATGGACAGGATTGTAAAGAATCTGTTTAACATGGGTGCCATAAAATAACTGCGTGAACACTTGATCTGATGGTTTTTCACTGGTTGGAATAAATCTGTACTTTCTGAGGACGTTTGCTCCACGTGGGGTGAACTTCAGGTGATGAGTTTCAGGTGTTTGAAAAGCTGAACAAAGCCAATCCGATGTGGACAGTCAGGTTGAAAACGTGGCTCTGTACTCTATGACCACCTTCCTAGTATTGTGTAGGTCTCCCTTGTGCCTCCAAAACAATTGTGTCTCATCAGAGAATGGGCATGGACCTTCTGAGGGTGTCCTGTGGTGCTACAAGAACAACAAAAAGCTTGTTTTGCAATTTACTCTTCACGAGAAACTCTATTGCCGAACTCCGGGGGAAGTCATCGTAGGACTGCGGTGTTTCTAAAGTTTGTGTGTGTATCCTGTGTCAGGCTGCATCCTGCTGGGGATGGCTGCTGCCATCAAGGAGTGTCATTGCTATGGGGTGGGGGTGTCTGGTCTGCGGTGGGTGCTACATGTCTAAGTAACATCCACATGAATGCCAGGTCCAGAAGTTTCCCAGCAGAACATTGAATTGTCACAAAATGGTAAATGTTATTTACTTCTCCTGTCAATGGTCATAACGTTGTGGCTGGTGTAGATGTCGGTCTTCGCTCGCTCGCTCATCTTCTCCCATTGATTTCATGTTCTGTGGCAGGCTTTTTTGAACGTCAGAAAAAGTGGGTTGATATTTTGAGTGAAAACCTGTATCTTATTGGGTTGACATGACCCGAAACATCCGCTGACATTGGTATTTAACTGACAAAAAAACTACACACTCACACTCACTCACACCACTGTTTTGTGCTGCCTTTAAGTTTTTCTTTATTTTCCCCCTGGGGCAGCAAAGTGAAACCTTACACTAAACAGTATTATCTAACAAGACAGGCTGACGTCATGGCTTAGTGCAATTTCCTCTTTTCAGCAGGAAGGCATTGAATCATTGCAGCGCACTTGCCCCCCAGGCAGAGTAGGAACCAAGTGAGGAGGATATTTTGAGGAGAGTGGAAGCTCTCAGAGAGAGATGGTGGCACTGGACATGATGATGGGCGTGGATGTAAACGTCCTGTTTGGAGAAGAGAGACGGACACGGAGAATGAAGAAAAGACTCATTACCGATGCCCTCGCTTGAATCTTGCTTCCTCTGCCACCATTGGCATTTCCTCTTATGCTTCCTCAGATCCTCTGGGAAAGCGTCTCAAAAGGGTGATGGAAGGGGTTCAGTATTACACAACGTAATCCTTTCATCAACAAGATAAAGAATAAGATAATTGCATGTTAACTGGCTACATTTCCTGTTGTGACAAATTCACACTTTGAATCGCGCGAAGACTACTCCATGTATTGCATCCAGCTTTACAGAAATATAGTTTTAAAAAAATAATAAAATAATAGCAAGTCAGCATAAAGACTGTGCTACTTGATTGAGCTAAAACATGTATTAGCAGTGAGTAGCTTAGTGTCTGCAATGACCAAGTTGAAACAAACAAATCCAAATTAGTGAAGCATTTAACAGTTTAATTTGCAAAATAATTGGCATGGCAAAAACTGAAGAACCCATGCTATGACAAGTCAGCTTTTCAGGCCAAGGCTATTATTGTATTGTTGACAGCATTAACTTTGATGTTGTGTTGATTTAAAGCCTCCTATTCAACTAAATTAGAATGTGCTAACAAGAGACTTACTATATTGTCAGATTTAATTGCCAGACACAGATAAGATAAGATAAGATAATTTCTTTACTGATCCCAAACTGGGAAATTTCTCCGTTGCAGAAGCAATGTACAGGCAATAAAAAGAAGAGAGAATAAAAAAAAAAAAAAAAGAGAGAACAGGGAGAACATGCAAACTCCACACAGAAATGCCCAGTCGGCCCATGGATTCAAACCCAGGACATTCTTGGTGTGAGGCATCAGTGCTAACCACCTCTCCATTGCGCCACCTGGGCCTATTATGTAATGGAAAGCTTACGACATTAACAAAAAAATATGTCACTGGAAACAAATCTAAAATGTAAGTTGACTAAATATTATTCCTGACACACTGAGGCAAGAAAGGCTGAGGCACATCTGTATCAGTCATTCCTCCCTCTGCTGCTGAGGTGCTGCGGCGCTTACGTATAGTTTAACACTTTAGTTCCTACGAGAATTTGCCAAATTTTAATATGTGTTGCAAACTAAGCTAAATAGTTGCTATCCAACAGACAGGCAGCTTTCGGCATGGTATGCCATCTGTGGTGGAGGTCATGTCACTTGTTGTTTGTAATGTTTCCATTTTACACTTTTTAAAGCAACAAAAAAACATCACTCCTTGTGACAAATAGTTTGTCAGCTAGAAATCAGCTGAAATGTTTCCACGCTCCCTTAGACTCAGACCTTGCACGGTAGTTTTTTCTCTTAAAGGACGTAATCCAACATGATTTAAAATCCCTTTAATGAGTAATTTGAGTTTATCTCAAGTGTAGGCTACTGAGCACCACCTCAGGACCTGCTATCAAGGTGCTAATAAACAAACAAACTAAAGCTCCAGCCACGTCAACCAACTTTCTTATATATATATATTAAGAAAAAGTCCCTCATCATGTATTACTTCTACCTGGTTTATTAACACCACATCAGACATGATCTCTTATGCAACACCCAGTTATCTGATTAGTGAAATGTTCTCTGTGCCTTCCTTATTTCATGGTAAGTGCAGTCATATGACAGTGACTTATCTGGGTGTAATCTAGCAGCCAGTAACTCCTTATCTAATAACCTCAAAATGGTCCTGACTATCTGTTGATAAAGAAGTGCACGGCGACCTATTCATGTCTGTCTGCCGAAGGAATCATTAAAGGAAGCTGCTGACAGATGAATATTGGATATTAGTACTTGGAACTGGAGCCGTAAAAATTATATAAGCAATACTCACCTACTCAGTGTGAAAAGTATTTATTTTTTGTTGGAGGAAGAGTAAAAGGTAAATGATGTGTATTTATATAGGGCTTTTCTACCTACTGGTACTCAAAGTGCTTTACAGTCACAGTGTCATACCCACTTGTTCATACAAGCGCACACAAGTGTGTTTGGTGTCTTTCTCAGACATTTTGGCATGTGGTCGATATCTAGGGACTGAAGTGCTAACCCTCTGGTTTGTGAAATGCTAGCTTTACCTGTGAGCCACTGCCGCTCACACGGAGTGTAATCTACTGCTTGTCAGTGATCCATGTGTGTTATTGTATGCTCGATCATGCATCCAGTACTTGGCCAGATGCTCAGTCACGTAACAGCATGAGAAAGGTGATCCACAGCCATCAGCGCAGGTAACTTTATATCCAAGGGGGCTACATCAACTTCTGCCTGGGGTGTGCTTCTATATATAGGCCTGCTGTACATCTAGGGTCATGTGTGTACTGTAACAGTAAAGCTTTGTTTCACACTTCCGCATGTGTCAGGTTTAGCACTGAAAGGGTGGAACACCTACTCTGGTTGCTGTAATGGATAGCATGTAAATCAGTATTTTTACAGGAGCTGATTACAGTCAGTGAAGGCGTCATCTTGGCTCACTTTAACGCAATTCATATTGAACTCTGTCCTCTCGGCCTTATGTGATATCAGAGTTGCATCACATTTTGTTTCAGTGTTACCTTTAACTCTTGAGTGCACCGCGTAAAGCTGCACTAATTAGGGGTGAACTACTTGGGATTTTTTTGAAATCGACTAATATGTGGTGAAAGTTGAGTAGACATTGACTAGTTGATGACCTCACACAGAAAAACACAATAGAAAGTAATACTTTGCAGCAATGAAATCTATATTTTTGACCTGAATACATATTGTACTGTATCATCCCCTTCAATAGGGATTAATAGTACTTCACAGTGTGTTGAAATGTAATGTAGTCAGGATAAAAAAAAAAAAAAAAAGCGGTATATCTCGGACACCTTTCACGTGTATAGGAGCTAAAGGTGTAACAACTTTGGACAATGATATTCATTATCAAATTGCTGATGTGCAGCCTCATTCTCTCTGTTACAGCAAATGTAGTTGTTAATAATTGACTACTGCTGAGAAGATTTGGAAATTTTCTCTGCTAGCATTAGCGAATGGCTTTTCAAATGAGTGCTCATTGCAGTAGTACTTTTGTTGTATTTCAGGACTGACTTACATATTCTGCATGACGTGGCAGAATGGACTTCATCTTAATGCTAGTTTGCTGCAGTGGCTCACCTGCCTGGTGAGGTGTCTGTGGTGTTACTGTCACATGATCTGCAACTAAGGGTTAGTCGCACAGCAGTAAAGGCTGACCAGTTGACAACATATAACTCTGACGATCCAAACTGACTAAACACAAGAATTTAGATTAGGTTCAACTTCATTGTCACTGTGCAGAATACAAAGCTAATGAAGTACAGTTAGCATCTAACAAAAGTGCAAAGAAAGTACTATTTACATAAAGTGTAGATGTGTACAGAGAAGATAGTACTAGCACTTAGTGGTACTTTGTCCTAGAGTATCTACATAGTTGGAGAAGTATGTATTGTGTCGTGTTAAGCACAGAATCTAGTGGGATAATGGATTGTGAACAAGATATTTACCAAATATGGACAGTATATAGATGGTTGGCAGTGGAAGTAATATCTATAAAGATTATAGTATAAAGAATTAATTGTGTGCGTTATTGACACTGGAATGGGTCATAGTTAATATACAGATTATAAACAGTATGTAAATTGTTGATAGTAGGAAATAGAGCAGTGGAATCATTGTATATGTAGTGGTTATGTCAGTAAGTGGTGTGATATAGAGTCCATCAGCGTTACCGCCTCAAGGAAAAAGCTATTCCTGACCTTGTTGATGCAGGAGTGGAGGCTCCTGCAACGCCTGACTGATGGTAGGAGACTGAGCAGTCCATGGTTGGTATGGGATGCATCATCAACAATGCTTCTCACCCTAAACTGTGTAAAAAAGAAAAGAACAGGTTACTATTTAGGCTAATTAGTAGAGCTTAATAACTGCTCTCACAACTTTTAACGCTAGTTGAATATATGTGATTTTATGTGTTCTGGGCCTCATAAGTACATGTTAAACTTTAATACATCTAGTTAATACATTTTCTTCATCTTCTGTAACTGCTTGTCCTGTGAAGGGTCACGGGGGGAGGTCCAGAGGCAGGACCCAGCACCCAGGACAGGTCACCAGTGTATCACAGGGCTAACACAGAGAGACAGGCAACCATTCACACTCACCTATGGCCAATTTAGAATCATCAATGAACCTAACCAGCATGTCTTTGAATAGTCAGAGTCTCTACAGATAGAAAGTGTCTCATTAACCTGTCAACAGGTAGAAAAACCATCATGTAAGGGAATACCAAAGTAAATTCTTTCTGTTGACTGTAACAAGCTGCACTTCTGAAACGAAAAGGAATTGATATTCTAGTACAGTTAAACATGCCGGAAACAAAACTATTGTGCTGATATAGTAAAGCATTTAAAATGTTCTCTTCTCCCTTTAAAAGTCCTCATGCTTGTGATGTTGTACATACTTTGAACTGTAGATGGCGACGTTGTCAACATTGTCAGCAGTGACATGGATATCCTGGTTCAGCAGTGTGTTACTGTGGGTGTGTGTGTGTTGCCTGTTCATCATCCATCCTGTTTTGAAGGAGACAGTCAGAGTCAGCACACAGGCAAACATGTGATGCCACCCATGACCTTTGACCTGGAAATGTATAGCAGCGTTGCAGGAAGTTAGATGGATCAAAGATGATGGGGAGAAACCGGAAGAGGAGAAGGAGAATGAGCTGACATGCACACATCGTGCGGTGTGTAAGATATACATGAGATCAGTGGAAAAGGTTAGGCCAGGGTCAAAGGTCAAGATATTTCTACAGTAATAAGCACATTTCTGTTTTATGCAATGGAAAGGTGTCTGTTCCCAAACCATATTTTAGGACTTTTTTTCCTCTGGATACACTAGAAAAGATGAGAATGCTGACAGAGATGTCTAAAAGCTTATATAAATGGTTTATTGGGTTTAACTGATGGTGGTTTAACGCAAGCACATTTTTTGTTTTTTGCTTCAGTTTAATATTTAGGTATTAAGTGATTAAAACTTGAGTCCGTATTCAGAAAAGTAGGAATGTGGTCAAATTCTTAGGATTAATGGAAGTATTTAGGTCTTTAAACAAGAAAAAAAAGCTGACTCTCTGAGACCAAAAGAGGTAAAACTATGCAAGAGTTTTGCTGGGAAAAATAAATTCTCGTACAGCATGTTTTCTTGCGTTCCAGGGGTCCTGGCCTTAAGTTTGGGAGCCACTGCCCTACATGATGGTTAAACTGTTTCTTTTCAGCAGTGCCAGGAGTACTTCTTTGGTTTTGTTTTGTTTTACCATAGACCAAAAACTCCTTTACAGGTCATTAAAAAGCCCCAAATCCCAAGAACCAAAGCACCAAGCACATGATGCCGGTATCTTCAAGAAAAATTGGTAACATACATGTTATGGTTTTGTCATGAGAAAGTTTTTCGACAGATGGATAGAGTAGTTTATTATTCCCTAAGAGCAACTGTATGGCTGCTTTCCAAAAATGTACAGGCAAAATGTTTTGTCTGCATACTATACTTTAATGGTAATAATACACTGTAGAGTGGACGTGATTAAAAACAATCTAGAGACAGCAGCAGATGATAATAAATAATAGAAAATAATACAAATTTTAAGTTGATATGATTATGGCACATTTCCACCTGATATGTCTCAAATGTTGTTAGATCTGTTCTCAACTTTGAGGTTTTGCGATTAAGGCAATAACCAATTGGAGCAACTGATACAGTTGACGGACCTGCATATATGGTGTTCTCTGGTTACCAGCCCCAAATTTGCTGTGTTGTCAATTGGATGAACCCAGGTGGAGCAGTGGTATTTTTATCGAGCAGTGACAGCAAGAAGAGCTAGCTCTGTCCATACTTTAAAAATAATTTGATGTTCTGCTTGTATCACTCTGGAACCAGAGCCTGGAAGTCCACTAGGGATGAACTACAATGCCCACATTTCTTTAATAGATGGATTATTGTAGTATTTAAACAGGGTTAAGCAACCCTAGTCTAGTCCCAACCCTTAACCTGCATGGTGACAAACCTGTGAGTACGACCGTCCATCCCGAGGCACTTGCAGTTTGGACTGCGTCATGGTGTGCAAGTGAACTCCAAAGCTCTAATTAGCCCATGAGCGAACCACGTGTTGACAGGTTTGACGAAGTCCTGGAGCACTTTACATTCAGACCAAGAACAGTCCAAATGTTCTTGCACCTAGGTACACAACTAGGTATTCCAGAATTCCTTGGGGGTTATCAAGTAAGTAATACCAGAATAACCTTCCTGTATCCTCCTGTCCTCCAGAGTCCATACTTCAAAATCTAACTACCAAGCACGCTAGTCTAACATTCGGTACTTGGTGTTGATAAACCCAATGGTGTAGAGATCAAGAAGGGAGGAAACCCTGGCAGTGAAGATGAGGAAAAAAGATCAGAAAAAAAGAAGGGAAATGCCTCGGCAACCACAGTCTAGAACGTCCACTAACAACCAACTGTCAGCTGGCTGAGACATGGCTGACAAGCAAAACGCTTTACATATGGATTAGGTTTAAAAAGTCAAATGGATAAATGGATACTCCGAGGGGATACTGAAGTGCTAAAAGGAAATCCAAAATCAGAATCATTCTCCGTCTGCAACCCAATGGCGTTTATTTTCTCATATTAGCTCTGGATATTTCTGGCAGCTGTAGATGTGTAGGGAGGTCTTAAGCATGTTGGCCACTAAGAGACCAAACACCAGGCTATCAGGTCAAATTTAAGTATTTCCTTTACTGTTTGTGTTGCTCTCGTGTGTTTGTGTTTAGTCTTCCTCCCCCGGTGTTGTGGCTGTGTTATTTCTAATGTCTCCCCCACGTAGCCACTTTGACGTCTTTATCGCCCAAGCTAGAGCCGACCCTTATTAGACACTCAGAGGTATGAAGCCTGAACTCTGTCAGGGTTTACCCGGGAGGTCAGTAGGTCACAGTGTTTTCCATTTCGGCTGCTGTTGTTTTGGGCTGCACAGCTGGAGTGCTGACAGACATTTTCCAGACATGTTTCCACATATCTATACACACACACACAAGCAGTTAGGAAGATATCTGAGCTGCAGGCAGACATGGGCTTGCAGAATTCTATCAGTTTATTGAATATTGCAGAAAATTTAGGCACTAATTATTTGAGTTAAGTCAGGGTCCCAGGACACATTATGCTGGTGCCAAAAACAAGACTGAAATGTCTGGTCATGGCTAATATTTGGTCGCAAGGTCACAATGATTATATGAATTAGTTGATGTAAATTAAAGATTAAACCAATCAATAATTTTGTAGCTTTGCGTAGCCTGAGAAGTAAATTGTCACACAAGACACAATCACTGGGGTATAATGCCAGACAGAATAAAACAAATTTCCAACCAACAGACCCAGTCAGGTACAGAGAAATGATTAATATCAGCCAGAGCAGAAGCAAGATGTTAAATGTACTAGCAGATATAGGTTATACCAGTATAGGGAAAACTTAGTTCGGTACATATCATTTAAGAATGGATTATGCCACCATGATAGCAAACTGTTACTTATTCAAGGTATACTTCAGTCTGTGTTTTTATATGTTTTAAACCGTGGTGTACTAAAACACTTCACTAAGTGGCTAGACAACAGTACCCTTGAAAAACTGAATCGTCTCATATCTAGAAACCAAACTGCACGTCTCATATTGAGCTGAAACGGCACTTTGTCCTGTATTATTGTGAGAATTAAAAATGGTGTGAAAAATGTCAATGGAATGAATGAATAACAGGTAGACAACTTTATATGAACATTTACGCTAAACTGACCAGTGAGCTGACAGCGGGAAACCCGCCCATCTCACTGGTCAAGGTACTGTCGCTTCTGAAGAAGATACCGGAAGACAACAAAGCAGCAACTTCTCCTCAGACTTCCCACCAGTCCTCTAGAACTGAAGAAGCTACTTGGTTGAGTGGTGAAACGTCTTCTCAAAAAACTCTACAAATCCACTTGCCTTTTTTGAACCTTTTTTGGATATACCTGGATGACTGAGAACCTTCACAGACATATGTGTTCATATCACTCAAAAATACAGTGGTATGCAAAAGTTTGGGCACTGGGATGGCCATTCCAGAAGATTGTACTTGTGCTTCTGCATGAATTCCTTGGTGGATTTTGAACAGTGCTTGGGATCATTGTCCTACTGAAAAATCCAACCCCGGCGTAGCTTCAACTTTGTGACAGATTCTTGAACATTCTTGTCAAGAATCTCCTGATACTGAGAGGAATTCATGTGGCCCTCAACTTTAACAAGGTTTCCAGTCCCTGTGCTAGCCACACAGCCCCATAACATGATGGACCCTCCACCATACTGTATTTCACAGTAGGCAATAAGTTCTTCTCATGGAATTCAGTGTGTTTTTTTCGCCATGCATACCTCCTCTTGTTCTGACCAAATAACTCTATCTTAGTCTCATCTGACCACAGTATTTTTTTCCAAAATGCTTCTGGCTTGTCCAGATGTGCTTTTGCATACCTCATGCGACTCTTCTTGTGATGAACACTCAGGAAAGGCTTTTGGCGCATCAGCCTTCCAAAGAGCTTTTCCTGGTGCAAAGTGCGCTGGATTGTGGAACGATGAACAATTACACCATCAGTAGCCAGATGTTCTTGTAGTTCTCTGGAGGTGGTCTGTGGCTTGTCTGTGACCATTCTAACCATCCTTCGCCTGTGTCTTTCCAGTATTTTTTTTGGCCTACCACATCTTTCCTTCACAAGGACTGTTCTTCTGGCCTTCCATTTCTGCACCACATTTCTGACTGTGGAAATAGACATCCCAAACCTTCTTGATAATTTCTTGTACCCTTCTCCTAATTCATAACAATGAATTATCTTAGTTTCTTGGTCAGTGGAGAGTTGTTTCGATGCCCACATGTTGCCAGGAGCATAGGACAAGCACAGCCAGCAGTTGCCTCTGTTAAATAGCCTTTTTCATGATTGGTTTTACCTGTCTTTGCAATTGAAGGTCTTACAAGCTAATCAAAGCAGTTTTGGGCTGCAACATGTCGGCTACAAATCCCTACAGGTCTTGAAATCAATGTGATTAAAAGGGTGCCCAAACTTTTGCACATAGCATTTTTTACATTTTAATTTATTATAATAAAACTTTGTAATGATACTCTAAGAATTTTGGTCTGGAAAACACTCAAATGTCTACATCTCTGTAGGAAATAAAATCTTGTTGCTGTGATCGTCTTTTATAAAGTTAGAGCAAATTATTATGAAATCTTAGAGGGGTGCCCAAACTTTTGCATACCACTGTATGCATCTAATTCAATTCAGGTTTCGAGTCACGTAGTTAAAAAATCGTGAAATCTGGGTGGTGTTACCATCATACTACCCAACACTGCCATCTTCTGACCACATCAGGTACAACCTTATAAATCAACTTAGGCTGAGCATCACAGTCAACAACCCAAAACACGCAACATTCAATACAAATGAAGAAACACTGCTGTTGCTGCTATTTTAAACTATTGAATGGAATACATTGTTTGCTCAAGATGTGATGTTACATTCTACGTATTAAGAATCTATCACATGGCCACATTTATATCAACAAGTGGTCGTATGAGTATGTATTGTGAAAGCGGATGTTTACACAGACAGATCTTTGTCACCAGTTCTGCATTTTATTTGGAGCCTTTCAGCATCTTTGACCTCAGTTACGTTCGGTTATTAGACACACAATTCTTCTGTTTTGTCCATTCAGCTACTACTGACCCAACTCTGACCGACGTATAAACAAAGATAAACTTGGTTTACACTTCCTGAAGTGAATCCATGAACCCTGTTCAGGTGCTGGCATCATTCTGTAATTAAATAGATAATTTAAAAAAGAACTGGAGAGCTTTCTTTAGCTTTAGCACAGTTGTCATGGTCTACATCAGTGCGTCATGTGCTTACATTTCTGAGGAGGTGCATGTCAAGCTATAGCACGGATCCCACACAGAAGCATGACTTTAGCGATTTAGGAAGCCAAAGAGAAATGTGACATAATCAGAAACATGATATAATGCTAATGTTGCTGGGTGTCTGCTGAAGGTGTAAATATCCAACAGCTGCTAACAGAAGTGCTGAAGTTACTGTTCAGAGCTTGAAGGTATTTTCCTCTTCTGATGAGTGCTGACAAAATGTGAATGGAGTCAGGAGGTCAGATCTGAGGTCAGGCGTCTTTCTAAACAAACTGAAATGTCTCGACAGTAAATCAGTGACTGTTTCTTCCTCCTGCTGCCTCTCTCTCTCTCTGCTCTCAGGTCTGTCCTTTTTATAGAGCTGTTATCCTGTCCTTTTAATCCCCCTCTCCCTCCCCCTTCCTCTCAGTCGCTCTCTCCCTCCTTCACCCCTTGTTTTCTTCTTGCTTCTTCCCTCCTTAATTCCCCTATCCCCTACCCTCTTCTGCCACGCCTCCCTTTCCCACCTCCATCTGCTTCTCTCCCACCTTCTTCTTCCATTTACCTGACACTTTATTTTCTTTCCTGCTCCTTTTGCCCTCTCCTACTTTATTTTCACATCACAGTCACCTTCTCTTTCCTTCTTTTCACAAAAGACACCCTTCTCGTCTAAGAAACTGTCACTGCTATGTTCATGCTCTACTTCCTTTCCCTTCCATCTGCAGCAGCTCCTTTTGTTCCCCTACTCTCCATCGCCACTTCCTATTTTCCTCCCTCTTTCTCCCTGAAGCGACACTTCTTTCTCACAGCTCAATCCCTCCATCCCTTATTTTCCTTTCCTAAGTTTTTTCCCTGCTCTCTGCTTCCTCTTTTTTTCCCACGTCCACCTTTCTTCCTCCACTCTTCCATGCTGTCTCCCTCCTTCCTGTTCCCTCCTCTATCCAACTTCCCTCCCTCCCTCCCTTCTTTCTCTCCTCCCCTCTCTCTTGTGTTTACGTTGTCCACTCCTGCAAGTCAGTATGCACCAGCCAGTCCTCCTCCTCCTCTTAATCTAACTCACTTCTCAGCTCTCCCCAGTCCTCCCCCTTGCTCTCTCTCTCTCTTACACTCTGCCTTTACCTCCCACCCGCAGTCTGCAGTCCTTATTCAGCTCAGAGTTGAGATGCATTTGTTTGACTGACCAAAGTCTGGATAGCGGAGGCTCAGAAACCTGCAGGACACACTGAGAGGGATTTTAATTGAAACAAAGTGACGCCCCGATACAGGTACAGACTCTGTGTGTGTGTGTGTGTGTGGTCTCTCAGGTCTTTCCAGTTGCTGTTGCTTGTCAGAAAGTTGCTGGATGAGGGATTTAACTCAGATTTATTTTCCTATTGACGCATTTTGAATCACAGCCTTTTACTATTAGAAGTTCTCAAGTTTTAAGGCTCAGTATGCAGCACAGTATTTCCCATAAAAGTCTTATCTTACGCTTAAAATAGATTGTTTGTTTTTTTCTGTTTCTGAAATGTTTCCATGGGAGCTGAAATTGGGCAACAACATTAATTCATTCATTTAAAGAACAAGATTACCTCATTAATTCCTCTTATTTAGGTCAAGCTTTAGTTATTTAGAGAGACCGTTTAGAGAGAAGTGAACATATAAGTCACTTTTCCACCAGTTCATAGGGACACAAGAGAAAACAAATGCATTCTGATATACAGTAACAGTCCTTCTGTAAATCCCAAATACTGTGCATAACTTTATAAAAATGAGTGTTACATAAAATACTTGGATTAGAATCTCTGATTCATTAATGAATAACGTCTTACTTTGGTGTATGATGTTGAACAGTGTTAAATTCTGTAACCAAAGCTGTCAAACATGTAGTAAAAATGGATTAGAAACACGCTTGGTTGCCAAAACATTAGGTACACCGGTAAATGCAGAGGAGGTAAACTGGACTGAAGTGGTCCTGTTATGTGGCCAAGCACACTGACTACAATGGGGTCGCCAAAATAATAGGAACATTTGTTGCTACAACACAGTATAAAGGAAAACACAGATCCCTTAGCTATTTTAAACAAATACCGAATGCCATAACCGGCATGAAGCCATGATGGTAGGTGCAGAACTGTTACTTTAGAATGCATTTGTTTGGACCAGTGTGTTACCTTCTTTGTGGGGTTGTCAAAATAATACAAACGTACAATATCGTGGTACGACACAACACAATTCAATAACACTCCACACCACAGCCTCCACAATGAAAACACAATTCAATCAACAGCTCTCTCGGTTATATGGAACATATGCGGAACACCACAGTGTTCATACAAACAAGATTTAATGCAGAACTTTTATACTGGAATGTCTTCACCATTGTATTTAATGAAGTGGTAGATAGAAAAAATAAAGAATAATCATATATTTTGCTCTCCGTCTTCTTGGTAGACATAACAAACTAATGCCCTTGCATGTAAAACTCTCAGTCTCTGAGAATGAGTATAAGTCAGTGTAAGGACCTCTGAAGTGATGTAAACACGACTGTGTTTGCGTATGTGTGTGGTAATATGCCAGTTTGCCAGAGTGACACAATCAGGCTGCTGTTCCAACGTACAACCTGTTTTTATGTCTTTACCAGTGCCAAGGGGCCTATTAGTGCTGCCCATCTGTTTACCTAGTGTGTGACTCCGTGTGTGCGTGCTCGTCTTTGTCAGTACCCTTGCATACTAATGTGTTTATGTCCTGGGGAGACGAGCTGCCGTTCCTTATTTATTCCAGAAAAAAACAAAACAAAACAAAAAAGCAAACAGACAAGGAGCTGAATAATGTGAAGATAATGTTCCCTCATTAGACACAATCCAGGCACAAAGAAGGAATTATTTATAAATCTTGCGAATACTGAGAAGGATGTGGCTCAGTAGTAGAGCGGGTTGTCCACGAACCAGAGGGTTAGCGGTTCGATCCCCGGAATGTGCCACATGTCGAAGTGTCCTTGAGCAAGACACTGAACCCCCAGTTGCTCCCAGTGCGTGCACTGGTGTGTGAATGTGTGCGTGCTTGTGTGAGTGAATGGTAGATGTGTCTCTGACTGTAAAAGCGCTTGAGTACCAATAGGTAGAAAGCGCTATATAAAAGCAAGGCCATTTACCATTTACCATGTGTTTTCACAAATTCAAATTGTCTCAAGAACCCAGATACATAGAACCCAGACCTTGAAACCCCATGAAACCATGTTAACAAGAGTATGAGACAAAGCTGATGCAGGCTAAATGAGAGATTGACAATGAATAACAAAAGACTGGATTGAGCTAGCAGTCACAATATCCAATATACGTAGAAAGTGGGAATATAGAGTAGGGATGTCCCAGTCTTTTGGGGGTTTCATTGGCCCCATTTTTCATATTGATTGTTGGCCAGTGTGATTGCCAATCTGATCCTTAAGAAACACAGTTTTCCCCCCTGTCGATTCATAAAAGCTTTTCTTGTCTTTTTGTATTCACCCTTAATTAAACTGTATTCAGTCCAATGAATAGAGCTGTCAGAGGTAATGTAGTGTGGAGAGGGTTGGTCATACCTTGGCTCCAGAAACCTTTGTTCTTCACTCCAGAAATGTTCTGGTCATACTACGCCATAAACTCCCTAACCCACTCTGGAATATTTTTACCATTGACGCCATCTCCAGGAAACTTTTCTCTTCTTTTAAATGCAGTGTTTAGTGTTGTTTTGGTAAACCCTTTGCCCGAGTGTAATTTATTTTTGTAGGTGATGAATCAAGTTGGTAGAATCTCCTACCACCACCTCACCAAACCACAATGCACAATTTACCAACTTCTGTCTGACTGACTTCAATAGTGGTTCAATTACAGGTGAGTTATCACAAGCAGGTTGGCGAATTAGGGTTGAATAGATAACTAGAGGCCATGAAGACACACATGAGTAGCATAGTGCTCCACATTTTGCTTCTGTTAACACAATATCAATAATTAATTGCTGTCAATAATTTGTCCTCCAAAGATATTTCGCTGTGAATTCCCTTTCCAACAGATGCCATAATAGACTCTAAACAGCTCACGTCTTTGACTGGTTGTAAACAAATACAATTCTGTCCATCGCCACATAATTCCTGCCCAAATGATTTGACTGGTCCAGTAGATCTAGGTATAAATGTAAATAGAGAGATACTTTATTCATCCTGTGGGATAAATGATCATTTCCAAACAGTAGAGATGGGCGATATGGTCTGTGGACTAATTTATCCCGATAATTTCTGCTATTTATCATGGTAACGATAAACTGATGATAAATAAACAACATTTTAGCCTAATCCTTTTGACTGTAGTGCATTGGCAAGTTTCGTCTGAGTTTTTGTTTGTTTTTACTGGAGGCTGACGATGAAGTCGACACTGCTTCTTGCGCATTTTCTTCTAGTTTGATCTGTGTCTTAGTGCCGTTACTGTCCTTTGTA
>SRSE01001002.1:0-72144 GCA_005024645.1 Planiliza haematocheilus
TATGCTTGTGCACGGCTAGACAGTCAGCTAACGGATTAAAGTCCTTCAATAACTGAAAATTATTACAGACAGAAACATAACTGTTACACACTGTACAAGTAAAGGAATGCATAAGTATATTTAAATCAGCATCTCTAATCAAGAGAAATAATGAAATAATGAGTTAGCGTCTGCTAAAAGCTAGCAAAGTACGTTTTTCACCACCATAAGAAATTAAATATCCGTCAAACATTCCTCACACAAAAATACACAAACATTTACACCTGCCTACATATACATTAATACTTACAGATAATTATTCTCCAAGGCAAAAGCGTAGAAAACACTTAAACAGCAACGATTTGCCGTCTGCTTGCTAACTCGACTCAGCGGTGAATGCAGCGATAAACACGACACGGTACAACATAGCTGGAAAATAAAGGGAAGAGCGCTCACTCTGACGCAGTTTATCTAAACCAAGAAATACAGATTTTTAACATTTTTTAGATTTGTAACTTCTTCAATTATTAACTTATTTAGCTTTAAATCTTTTAACATTTTAAGGCAGCACATAATGAAATAAAAAAAAATTACAAAACAATTTACATGGTGAGAAAGAAAATCTAAATGATCAGGCAATATGAACTATATACTATCAATCAATCAATATTTATTTATATAGCACCTTCCAGCACCCAATGGTGCACAAGGTGCTTTCCAGGGTAAAAACAAGAATAAAAGCAATATTACAAAGAACAAAACAATACTAGAAAATTCCTGCGGAAATTTTGACTGTGCCGGTGATGTGTGTGTCATGATGTGTGCGTGGTGTTTCATTGTGAGTTTGATGTCATAGAGTTCTGCCACTCCAATATGCCCCTGTAATGCTTTAAGTGGTCATAATGTTTTGGCAGTCTGTTACTGTAATGCTGAAATGGAGTGGGGTGTCAGTGTCAGATTCTGCCATTGTACTATAGTCCTGCAATGACTGAAGTGGTCATAATGTTTTGGCAGTCTCTTACTGTAATGCTGAAATGGAGTGGTGGGTCAGTGTCAGATTCTGCCACTGTACTATAGTCCTGTAATGCTTGAAGTGGTCATAATGTTTTGGCTGTCCATTACTGTAACGCTAAAATGGAGTCTGAGGGTAACAATGTCAGGTTCTGGCCACCTACAGTACTGCAGTAATGGCTTGGGTGTTCCTAATGTTTTGGCATAGTTTTCCCGCCCGCTTTCTGTGTGCAACTGTGCTGAGTTTCCTTGTCAGGATGGCTTCAGCTATGTGAAAGCACCAACTGAAGAAGGAGGGAGGGAGGAGAGAAAGAGAGAGGGAGGGAGGGAAGGAGAGAGTGAGAGAGGGAAGGAGAGAGGGAGAGAAGGAAGGAGGGAGGGAGAGAGGGAGGGAGGGAAGGACGAGAGGGAGGGAGGGAAGGAAGGAGGGCGAGAGGGAGGGAGGGAAGGAAAGAGGGAGAGAGGGAAGGAGAGAGGGAGAGAAGGAAGGAGGGAGGGAGAGAGGGAGAGAAGGAGGGAGGGAAGGAGAGAGGGAGAGAAGGAGGGAGGGAAGGAGAGAGGAGAGAGAGGGAGGGAGAGGGGGGGTCATGGGTTGTTCTGCCTCCTCATTGTAATAGACTGAGGAGAGTCCCTAATCTTTTGGCAGATCGGCTGTGTGAAAGCACTAACTGAGGAGGGAGGGAGAGAGAGAGAGAGGGAGAGACGGGGGGGGGGGGGGGGGGGGGGGGTCATGGGGTGTTCTGCCTCCCCATTGTAATAGACTGAGGAGAGTACCTAATCTTTTGGCAGATCGGCTGTGTGAAAGCACTAACTGAGGAGGGAGGGAGAGAGAGAGAGAGGGAGAGACGGGGGGGGGGGGGGGTCATGGGGTGTTCTGCCTCCCCATTGTAATAGACTGAGGAGAGTACCTAATCTTTTGGCAGATCGGCTGTGTGAAAGCACTAACTGAGGAGGGAGGGAGAGAGAGAGAGAGGGAGAGACGGGGGGGGGGGGGTCATGGGGTGTTCTGCCTCCCATTGTAATAGACTGAGGAGAGTACCTAATCTTTTGGCAGATCGGCTGTGTGAAAGCACTAACTGAGGAGGGAGGGAGAGAGGGAGGGAGGGAGATAGGGAGGGAGGTGGGGGGGGGGGTCATGGGGTGTTATGCCTCCCCATTGTAATAGACTGAGGAGAGTACCTAATCTTTTGGCAGATCGGCTGTGTGAAAGCACTAACTGAGGAGGGAGGGAGAGAGAGAGAGAGGGAGAGACGGGGGGGGGGGGGGGGGTCATGGGGTGTTCTGCCTCCCCATTGTAATAGACTGAGGAGAGTACCTAATCTTTTGGCAGATCGGCTGTGTGAAAGCACTAACTGAGGAGGGAGGGAGAGAGGGAGAGAGGGAGAGACGGAGGGGGGGGGTCATGGGGTGTTCTGCCTCCCCATTGTAATAGACTGAGGAGAGTCCCTAATCTTTTGGCAGATCGGCTGTGTGAAAGCACTAACTGAGGAGGGAGGGAGAGAGGGAGGGAGGGAGATAGGGAGGGAGGTGGGGGGGGGGTCATGGGGTGTTATGCCTCCCCATTGTAATAGACTGAGGAGAGTCCCTAATGTTTTGTCAGTCTGTGTATGTAATGCTATAGTGGTAAGGGCAGGGGGGGTGATAATGTTTTGGCATATCGTCTCCCTCTGTGCCCCTCAGCCTTCTGTGTGCACACCTGCGATGTGTTTGTTCATCAGGATCGGTTCAGTGTTCATAATGTTATGGCACTCTGCGTCTGTGTGAATGTGCTCCTGTATGGGGTGTTCTTCCTCCCCATTGTAATACACTGACAGACCCTAATCTTTTGGCAGATCGTGACGCTTTTCCCTCCACTGTCTCAGCGCACCTGTGCTCTGCCTGCTCGTTGGGGGCCGTTGCCATGGCTACGCTATGCGTACATGATATTCTATATATTCACTCTCCTCTCTCCTGCACCCTAGAAATCTGTGTCAGAACAAACGCTCATATCTCGAAAACTACAAGTCCTATCGAGAAAACGAACGCATTGTGAGCGTCGGCCGAGGGTTTTCTACAAATTAGTGTTGTTCCCACGAGCGTGCTGCCAAAATTGTGGCCGTACTCGTTTTGGAAAGAAAGGCATGCGACGAGAAAAATCGTCGAGAAATCTCTCTCGGTTTCTACATACACACGAATGGGAAAAAATTCGAAAAGCTGTCGGCGCACTCCTCGCTCGGAGGAGCCTGCAGTCCAAACCGTACGTCCCACGTGAATAAAACACACATCATCTGAAAGGCAACAAAAATCCCTACGTTTTTATGTATTTTTTATCTGTGTAGCTCAAAACCTGTGGCCGCCACGTGAGATTGAAACCTTTTTTTTTCAGAATTTCGACGAAACTCTGAACCTACAGTGCGGTTAGAGTGCGCCCATAGAGCCCCATTATAAACGACGATTTTTTAACTTTTTTCCAAAATTTCACCAAAACGTAAACTGCGACCCCGACCAAACCGTAAAAGCTATCGAAACGCCGTTTTCAGAAAAACGAAGCTACACTTCCCGTGCCTCGTACAAACTTCAAAGCATTTTTCTACTCCAAAGCACGGCTGAGTGATCGCTCAGCAAAGCCAAGCTGTCCATTTTGGAATGTTGCCGCTTTTTTCCGGGCTTCTCCATTCACTTCCATGTTACGAGACGCGGGAATTTCGCCGTTTATTCTCGCCCCGTTGGACGGATCGCTTATGTGAGACATAGCACACTTGTCCCAATCAATGCGCACGTCTCCATATAAATTCGTCTATATGTCTCCAAAACTCTGGGAGAAGAAGCGAACCGAAAAATTACGGAAGAAATATAAGAATAATAAACGCAAAGCAATAGCAATATATGTGCCACGCCCCTGCAGGCAGGCTGCGCCTGCCTGCAGGGGCGTGCACTGGCTCCCATTGCGCAGCAATGGGAGCCAGTGCACCGGCACAGATAATTACTAAAACATAATTCTGACTCAGCCGCACAGCAAAAAAAAGTGCTCAAAGTGCATTCAAGTGTAAAACAAGAATAAAAGAATAAAAGCATACTAAATAAACTGTAAATGGTCTGTATATGAAATTACTTCTGATCACCAATAGCCAGTCAATGGAAGCAGTACTAGCCAATAGAGATCACAGGGTCTCATTTTCTGTGCTTCAATAAGAGCTAAAAAAAAAAAATCACTTTTTTCCATCAGTACCTCAGGAAATATGTAGAAAAATAAACAGCGTACACAGTCTTAACACATAAAAGTGAACTAATAAAGACCTGATTTCCTCTGGAATAAATCATGAATCATTTTTGTAAATTAAAAAAAAAAAAAAAGTAGAAACAATGTAGAATGTGCACAGAACACCAAGTTTTGTCTTAATTTTCATGGCCAACACCTGTGTGTGATGTGTCAAGAGTCAGACTGACCAATCATTGACTATGTTCAGTGAGCAATGTGTTTCTTGTCTACAGTTCACAAATAGTCACAGAGGAGTTGTATCCAAACCCAAATCCAGGGTACAGAGGTTCAGTGAAGGTGGAGTGGAAGGTGTGGATAGGAAACAGTTCATCATTAGAGACTTCATAGAAGGAGATGGTTCCAGCAGAGTAGTTCACATACACTGCTACTCTGTGAGATACAGGGACGATCAAGAATGGAAGTTCTGTTTCTGTTTTCTTGTGCCAGACAGAGTAACCACTCTCAGAGCACTGCAGACTCCAGGACTGACTGTTCCTCCCAAACCAACTGTCTTCAGTGTTTCTTCTCCTTCTCATTGTTTTATAAGTCACTGCTATGAACACATTTCTTTTCCACTCTATCTCCCAGTAACAATGACCGATCACTCCATCTGTACACAGAACCTGACAGTGTTTACATTTCTCTGGAGTAAATGCCTTTGCCTTTGTGTTGTTGTCAGACAGCAGGAGGTACCTGTGTGCTGTGTCTGGATCCAGTGTGAGTTTACAAGCATCTGATTGAGAAGACACATATATTTATTAATGGAACAGATCAGTGTTAGTGTCCTAGGTTTATTAAATGAAAAGTGTCACTATGATTAATTTAATTATTCTGGTGAATCAAACACACACTTACACTTTCTCAGACCAGGTTTCATTCTCTTTGCTCCACCATGATCCACCCTAAAAAGAAGAAGCAGTCACAACACAGTTCTTTAATTATGAAACAGTATATACAGTGGTATGAAAAAGTTTGGGCTCCCCTTAGGAAAATCATTGCATCAGTTTGTCACTTGCTGAGCTTTTGAAGCAGCAACTTTATTTGAACAAATGTTATACCTTATGGAAACAGAAACATCTCAGTAGTGAAATCATTTTCATTGGTCCAACAGAAACATTGTTATGAATATTTAAACAAAAATAGGCATGTGCATAAATTTGGGTACCCCAAAGAAATAATTCCATTAATATTTAATAGACCCTCCTTTTGCTGCAAGAACAGCCTGTAGACGCCTCCTATAGCCACTGACAAGTCCCTAAAGTCTGGCAGGTGGTACTTTGGCCCATTCCTCCAAACACAACGCCTCTAGTTCAGTCAGGTTTCTTGGCTTCCGTGCGTAAACAGCCTGCTTCAAACCAATCCATACATTTTCAATGATGTTAAGGTCTGGGGACTAGGATGGCCATTCCAGAAGATTGTACTTGTGCTTCTGCATGAATTCCTTGGTGGATTTTGAACAGTGCTCGGGATCATTGTCCTGCTGAAAAATCCAACCCCGGCGTAGCTTCAAATTTGTGACAGATTCTTGAACATTCTTGTCAAGAATCTGCTGATACTGAGAGGAATTCATGTGGCCCTCAACTTTAACAAGGTTTCCAGTCCCTGTGCTAGCCACACAGCCCCATAACATGATGGACCCTCCACCATATTTCACAGTAGGCAATAAGTTCTTCTCATGGAATTCAGTGTGTTTTTTCCCCATGCATACCTCCTCTTGTTCTGACCAAATAACTACATCTTAGTCTCATCTGACCACAGTATTTTTTTCCCAAATGCTTCTGGCTTGTCCAGATGTGCTTTTTCATACCTCATGCGACTCTTCTTGTGACGAACACTCAGGAAAGGCTTTTTGTGCATCAGCCTTCCAAAGAGCTTTTCCTGGTGCAAAGTGCGCTGGATTGTGGAACGATGAACAACTACATCATCAGTATCCAGATGTTCTTGTAGTTCTCTGGAGGTGGTCTGTGGCTTGTCTGTGACCATTCTAACCATCCTTCGTCTGTGTCTTTCCAGTATTTTTTTGGCCTACCACATCTTTACTTCACAATGACTGTTCTTCTGTTCTTCCATTTCTGCACCACATTTCTGACTGTGGAGATAGACATCCCAAACCTTCTTGATAATTTCTTGTACCCTTCTCCTAATTCATGATAATGAATTATCTTAGTTTTTTGGTCAGTGGAGAGTTGTTTCAATGCCCCCATGCTGCCAGGAGCCTAGGACAAGCACAGCCAGCAGTTGCCTCTGTTAAATAGCCTTTTTCATGATTGGTTTTACCTGTCTTTGTAACTGAAGGTCTCACAAGCTAATCAAAGCAGTTTTGTCCTGCAACATGTCAGCTACAAATCCCTACAGGTCTTGAAATCAATGTGATTAAAAGGGTGCCCAAACTTTTGCACATACCATTTTTTAAATTTTAATTTATTATAATAAAACTTTGTAATGATTTTGGTCTGGAAAACACTGTCTGGAAAATGTCTACATCTCTGTAGGAAATAAAATCTTGTTGCTGTGATCGTCTTTTAAAAAGTTAGAGCAAATTATTATGAAATCTTAGAGGGGTGCCCAAACTTTTGCATACCACTGTATATATTAACACTTATTGGATGAGATTTGTGATGCAAAGTTAATCCGTATTGCATCTTAAAACATGTGTTTGTTGGTGGTGCAACAATGAATCAGTATGTGTTCTTGTTGTGTGTTCATACTTGAGTGTGTCCAGTCTCCAGTCTGGATTCTCTTTTAGATCAGACAGCAGCTTCACTCCTGAGTCTCCTAGATGATTGTAGCTCAGATCCAGTTCTCTCAGATGGGAGGGGTTAGAGGTCAGAGCCAAGACCAGAGAAGAACAGCCCTCCTTTGTGACCTGACAACCTGACAAACTACACAGACACATGATTAGACCCAAACTATAAATGTCAGCTCCTTTAAATAAAGACAAATCTACTGTGGAGCAAATAACGAAGAACAAATATTTCATTACTGTACTTAAGTAGATTTTTCAGGTATCTGTACTTTACTTGAGTATTTCATTTTCTGACAACTTTTTACTTTTACTCCCTACATTTGTACACAAATATCTGTACTTTCTACTCCTTAAATTGGAAAAACAGGCTCGTTACTTTTTGAACCTCACCTGATGACAAGATTTAAAAGACATGACTTGATCATCAGACTAGAGAAGGAAAGTCGAGGATGCGCTTCCTATGTACTTCTTCTAATGTTTTGAACCTGTTGATCAGTTTGAGCTCTGCAGCCACCTAGTGACTGGAGGCTTGTTTATCGTTCAAGCATCAATAGAGACATTAATACTGGATGTCCACCTGACCCACTATTTGAGAATTACTGGTCTAATTTGTATCACCATCATATATGGTGTTGTTTCTGTTGCTATCATTAGCTTTTGAGAATTTTTTTGGAAGCTAGTTTACAATGTTAGCAATGCTATGGGAACACACTGTTTTGTTTATAGCTAACACTAGCTAGCAGTTTAAAAACACCAACTTAATCACCCTCAATTTATTATTAAAAATTATCCAGATGCTTATGCAAGACATCTGGTCAGTTATGTAGA
This sequence comes from Planiliza haematocheilus, assembly GCA_005024645.1. Taxonomy (NCBI): domain Eukaryota; kingdom Metazoa; phylum Chordata; class Actinopteri; order Mugiliformes; family Mugilidae; genus Planiliza; species Planiliza haematocheilus. The sequence continues at coordinate 7,803 of SRSE01001002.1, forward strand.
TTATTTTGCGAGAACTTTTTTTCATTTTGCAAAATTATCAACGGGTGAATTGTTTCATTAGTGGCAAAATCATTACTTGAGCAAAGGAGTTGAATCAGTACTTTTACTTTTACCAGTATTTTTTTACATAAGTATTCATACTTTGGTGTTTTGGTGTAAGCAGTGGATATCCAGATATTGGATCTTAGTGGTGGGCGGATCGATATGTTGGTATCGAGACTGATTGTTACCAACGTAATGAGATCGATACTTAAGTTTCAGTTTCTCTCATTTCATTAACGAGGTGACATGACTGTCTAAATGTTGCTGTTGTCACATGGCAAAGCAGGCTCGTTTTGACATGAAAATTCATCCAGGTTTAGATTAATTTAGACCGATAATGCATCCACCGTAATCATTAAAAAGTATCGATATTGGAATTGGTATTGACCATACTAGCCCTGTATTTACTTGGTATCGTATCGATACCAAATGTAGTGGTATCGCACACCTCTAATGGATATGCATTCAAACATCATCAACTACTGACTCCTGACCTGAGAGTTTCCAGTAGACAGTGTGGACTCTCCAGTCCATCAGAAAGAAGCTTCACTCCTGAATCCTTCAGGTCGTTACCACTCAGGTCCAACTCTCTCAGACAAGAGGACTGGGAGCTGAGAACTGAGGCCAGAGCTTCACAGCTTCTCTCTGACAGGTTACAATCACTCAACCTGAAAAGAAGAAAGTAAGAGAACATAATGAGGTTGTCTGTCATTTTAAGATATGATATTTGAAGTCATCTTTTGTCAGCATTAGATTTTGGAGATATTCTACATACTGACTGTTTTTTGTTTACTTGCTAAACACAACATGTTAGCTTTCTTGCTGACACAAATGCATTCAATCAGACCAACTCAAAGGTAATTTCTTGGACTGTCGCAAGTGGGCATGCTAGTGTTAGCATGTATGTTAAGGCACTGCTTTGGACAGCCTCCCAGAGCTGCAAGCTTTTTTATAGACTTTTTGTTTCTTTAAAATGTTTACTAAAGATTTTCCTGACATTGGAAAATAGCATCAAATGTAGACAGGAACTGTCACTTTCACTACCATGAATAGATAATTTGTTTTGACATCATATCTGATGATTTCTTTTTAATATGTCAGCATCTCCAGAAAACCAAACAAACATAAAAATGAAATGAAATAAAGATTCTGGAAAACAAAAGCAAAAAACAATTATCTACCAGAGCTTCATTACAAATCATGAGCATAAAATGTGTACAGATATGAGGTACAATTGTAGACATACATCAGCATTCAAACATCATCAACTACTGACTCCTGACCTGAGAGTTTCCAGTAGACAGTGTGGACTCTTGAGTCCATCAGAAAGAAGCTTCACTCCTGAATCCTTCAGGTCGTTATCACTCAGGTCCAACTCTCTTAGACAAGAGGACTGGGAGCTGAGAACTGAGGCCAGAGCTTTACAGCTTCTCTCTGACAGGTTACAATCACTCAACCTGAAAAGAAGAAGTAAGAGGACATAATGAGGTTGTCTGTCAGTAGCTGATTCATGTTTATTACATGCAGTATACAGGAAAAGAAGTTTCTGCTACTTTTCCAAATTACCTTTACACTCTTGTCTTATTTTCACAATGTAGCTACAATGCATAATTACTTAGATGAGTACAGTCAAGGCTACAAGTCTACAAGTCATAAAAAAGAGTTTTTACTACTCCATGGATATTAAATCACAGTTTTGTTGGATTTTGCAGGACAGAATGTTTTTGGGAGGGGTGCAGTCACATGATTGGGATATGACGGGACTATTTTTGTGGGCTCGGGATGGGATGGGAACTACAATTGATTCCCATGTCACTCTCTAGATGGAATGGATGAATCAATAAACGACACTGCTAGCAATGAGATGGACAAGTTTTTGACAGGGTCCCACGCAAACACAAACCTGTTACACTGAACTGTTTTACACAGCAAAGTTTACTTGTATTTGTTCAAAAAAGTTTGAGGTTTGTATTAATTTCAATGTGTGAAATAAATTACAGTCTGAAAACAAAATATTGAAGAGTTGAAGATTTCCTTATGTACCAAAGGGGGGCCCAGCAGAGAAAGTTTCAGAACCAGCTGGCCTAACCGACATTACATTATTTTTTTAAACCAATACATTTAAAGATTAAGTCATCTGAGTGTATATACACTTTTGATTGACATGAGTTGTGATATAGTGAAATATATGAGTAATGTCATTTTTCAAACTAATTGTGTGTTGTCTGTTTTTGACTGCTACTTGACCGCCTGACTATGAATATGTTGGATGTGTATAGATATGTTCAATTTCTTGGTTTTAGTTGATATTCTCCAAGTCTGTACATGATAATCTTTATCTCGATAACATGTTGTGCTCCAGAAGGGTTGTATTGTTAAAGCACTTTCTAATTGTGTCATTCAAAGTGCTGTCTGTATAAAGGTAATCATCATGTATGTTACTAATATACTGTATGTTGCAGAGTTTTTCACTTACAGAGCTCTTCTGGAGGCTTTGATGACTGGCAGCATCCTGAGCAGAGCATCTTCTGAAGCAGAAAACTTCTTCAAGTCAAACACATCCAGATCTTCTTCTGATGACAGTAACATAAAGACCAGAGCTGACCACTGAGCACGAGAGAGATTCTTCTCTGAGAGTCTTCCTGAACTCAGGTACTGTTGGATCTCCTCTATTAGAGAATGATCCTTCAGTTCATTCAGACAGTGGAACAGATTAATGATTCTCTCTGTAGGAAGATCCTCACTGATCTTCTTCTTGATGTGATTTATCGTATTTATGTTGGTTGTTTGTCTGTTTCCTCTCTCTGTCACCAGGCCGTGTAGAAGACTCTGACAGGTTTGAACTGAAAGACCCAGGAGGAAGCGCAGGAACAGATCCAGGTGTCCATTTGGACTCTGTAAGGCCTTGTCCACAGCACACTGGTGGAGAGAATCTAGGTCAGCTTTGTCTTCAAACAAGCTATACCACCAGGAATTTTGTAATTCTCCCATCAGAGTGACACCATGATTAATGAATGTCAAATGAACATAGAGAGCAGCCAGAAACTCCTGAACACTCAGATGGACGAAGCAGAACACCTTGTCCTGGTACAGTCCTCTCTCCTCTTTAAAGATCTGTGTGAACACTCCTGAGTACACTGAGGCTGCTCTGATATCGATGCCACACTCTGTCAGGTCTGATTCATAGAAGATCAGGTTTCCTTTCAGCAGCTGATCAAAAGCCAGTTTTCCCAGTGACTCAATCATCGTCCTGCTCTCTGGACTCCAGAGTGGATCTGTCTCAGCTCCTCCATCATATTTGACCTTCTTGACTTTGGTCTGAACCATCAGGAAGTGCATGTACATCTCAGTCAGGGTCTTGGGCAGCTCTCCTCTCTCTCTGGTTTCCAACACATCCTCCAGAACTGTAGCAGAGATCCAGCAGAAGACTGGGATGTGACACATGATGTGGATGCTTCGTGATGTCTTGATGTGGGAGATGATCCTGCTGGCCTGCTCCTCATCTCTGAATCTCTTCCTGAAGTACTCCTCCTTCTGGGGGTCAGTGAACCCTCTGACCTCTGTCACCATGTCAACACACTCAGGAGGGATCTGATTGGCTGCTGCAGGTCGTGTGGTTATCCAGAGGCGAGCAGCGGGAAGCAGTTTCCCCCTGATGAGGTTTGTCAGCAGCACATCCACTGAGGTGGACTCTGTAACATCAGTCAGGATCTCATTGTTGTGGAAGTCCAGAGGAAGTCGACACTCATCCAGACCGTCAAAGATGAACACAACCTGGAACTCTTCAAACCTGCAGATTCCTGCTTCTTTGGTTTCAGTGAAGAAGTGATGAACAAGTTCCACCAAGCTGAACTTTCTCTCTTTCACCACATTCAACTCTCTGAAAGTGAATGGAAATGTGAAGAGGATGTCCTGGGTGGCTTTGTCTTCAGCCCAGTCCAGAATGAACTTCTGTGTTAAGACTGTTTTCCCAGTGCCAGCCACTCCCTTTGTCATCACTGTTCTGATTGGTTTATCTCTGTGAGCTGATGGTTTAAAGATGTTTTCACATTTGATTCTATTTTCCAGTTCATCTATCTTTCTGGAAGCTGCTTCAATCTGTCTGACCTCATGTTCATCATGGACCTCTGTTGACTCTCCCTCTGTGATGTAGAGTTCAGTGTAGATCTGATTCAGAAAGGATGAGTTTCCTGTTTTAGCAATCCCCTCACACACACACTGGAACTTCTCCTTTAGATTTGATTTGAGTTTACGTTGACACAGTCCAGGAGAAGTTCCTGAATGAACAAATGACACATTAAGTAAACTGTAAATCTTAGGAGCACAGACAAATACTAAAGGGCATTACACCCACTATTGAATATATTCAGCTTGTTTTCCAAGGACAATTTTTTACTCCGCTCAGAAAAATATATACCTCTTACACGTATGAGTACAGAATATTTTAATGAGACTAGAATAAAAATATAAAAGCTCACTTACTGTCCAGCAGAGTGTCAGACTGCTCGGTTGCAAAAGCCAAACTAATCTGTCAGAGAGATGGCAAAAAACATTATTTTCACTCATTCATTTTATATACCCAGATATTCCTGTTAAGGGCGCAGGGGTCTGCTGGAGCCTATCCCAGCTGTCATCAGAGACGGCTGAGGTTTACCCTGGACAGATCGCCAGTCCATCGCAGGGCCAACACAGAGACAGACAGACAACCATTCACGTTCACACGTACACCTTCGGCCAATTTAAAAGACAGGGAGAATATGCAAACCAAGCAATTTGAACCGGTGACCTTCTTGCTGTGAGGCATCAATGCTAACCACCTCGCCACTGTGCTGCTCGATGGCAAAAACCCCTGTTTTAGATTATATTTTTCTTCAAGCCCCTGAATTGAAGCTGAGCTTGAACTTTTAGTCTGTATTCATTATAAAACTATAACATGAACATGTTTTGGTAAATGCTTAAATTAACAGAAATCTTTTATTATTAAGGACAGCACACAACAGTGGCCTCTTGGAACAGACTCTTGTTAATATTTGCTCCCCACATCAGCACATTTCATCTACTACACCTGGACTACATCAGTCTCTATGTGTATGTTGTGTTCCTCATGACACTGATTGATGTCTGTCAAAAAGTAGATTCAATCTGTATTACTCCATAAACCAGTATGTTAGTATTTCATTAGAGGCTTGTTATTTAACAGCTGGCTTTTATACACACCGTAAATATAGAGTCCAGGTCTGTTTGTTGCTCCTGGGTAGACTGAACCCTGGGATCCTCTGAACTCTGCTGAACTCTGAGGAGAAAATAAAAAGGTTAACATGATTATATAAAGACACCTACAGCAAATGTGTAGTGGTATGTTATGAAGAATGATGATAAAAACAACACCAATATATGCTCTGTCAGGAATGTGAATGAGACCAGTACTGATAATAACTCAAATAGAAGAAGATGTATCTACTTACTTTGTTTCAGTGTTCTGTCCTTTAAAGTAAATAGGTACACCCATGGACCAGTCACTCTTGAAGGACACACAGCTGGGTGTAGGATTCTCTGGCCTTTAACACATCACATACAGAGCTTTGACTGTTAATGATCAAACTGGAGTAATGGGAGTTTAAACACTGACATGAACAACATCCATGAACAGTTAGAATCACTAATCACACAGGGAGCCTCTAATCTTTCCTGAACTCTGGAGCTTTTCATTTCCAGTCCAGTATGAGAAAAGATGTTGATTTCATCATGTATGAAGTAATACTGATAATAACTCAATTATAAAAAGGGTCCACTTACTTTGTTTCAGATGTTTTCTGTCCTGTAAAGCTAGTGAGTTCAGACATGGACTCATCACTGTCCATGGACTCACAGCTGGGTGTAGGACAGTCTGTCCTCTCCTGTGTCTCTGTCCTTCAACACAACACATCCAGATGTTTGACTTTTCCTGATGAGACTAGAGTGACTCTGAACTCTGACATGAAGAACAGTTGTGGATTAGGATCCAGATCTCACCTGTGAGCTTTGGTTTGGTCGTCATATTCCTCACATGGATCTGGTTTAGAGGCAGAGAGTCCCTCCTCTCTGTCCTCACACTGATCCATGACAGAGCCGACACCTTAACACAAACACAACACATCATTCCATACTAATGGATGGATGCCAAACTCATCAGCTGATTGTAGAGGATCTCAAGCCAAACATCAGTGAGGTTTGTACCAATCAGACTAAGCAGCACATTGGACCTAATGAAGTTATTTCATGAGAATAAAATGAGGTCTCACTGGTTTATGTTCAACAAGAACTGAAGTCTGTCTCACATCATCAAACTAAACAAAGACACAGACAAAGAAAAGTTGTTCAGTTTGTGGTCAGAGGTATTATTGATCACATCTGGGCTGATGTTGTACGTACAGTTGGTCTCTGGGTAAAAGAATCATCTTGACCATTTTTAAAGACATAAAGGTGAACACAACCTTAACATACTGGACATTTTTCTGGTTCTACAGTATTTTCTTTCCTTTTGAGGGCGGAGCTAAGCTCTTATTATAGATGTACCACACCTAAACAGGTCTCCATGGTATCTTTCTCTTTCTCTTTCTCTTTCTTTGTCTTTGTCTCACTCACACATTGATTCTCACGCAAACACCTCAACAGACAGACGTACTGACTGACACCTCATTAAAACATTTACCTTTGTTAATTTCATTAAAACTATGGTCTACACTAAGACTACGTGTTGTCTCCCTCTTTTGTCTCATCTTTAGAGCCAGACTGTCACATATTAAACAGATGTACTTACTAACTAGTATGGATCTTTACTGGAGGATGCACAGAGTATTTATGGATAGTCTACTGGAATGAATTAGACCTAAATATGATATGAAATCATTCAGGATTTAAGTTGGTTCTGCAAAAATAAATTAATAATTATCACTGACTAGATTATTACGAAACATTTTTGTACAATACTATAATGCATTTCCAAGATTAGTAACAGCTGTTATACATGCTTGAGAAAAAACAATATTCATTTAATACTGGACATATTTGTTCTTCCCTCAGTGTTTTCTTTCCTCTGTGTTTCTCTTCCCTGATTTCAGGTATCTGAGGGCGGAGCTAAGCTCTTATTACAGATGTACCACACCTGAACAGATCAGGTTTCAGCGGGTAGAAAAAAACAGTAAGAACTGCTCCATTTTCTCTCCTTCTCTGTCTCTCTCTCTCTCTCTCTCGGCTAGATGACTGACTTGTCGACATTTTGTCTCACCCACATATTTTCTCATATCTGTTGTTTATCACATTAGAATATTGTCCTTGATCAAATCATACCTTTTGTCAGTTATGAATCTGTTCACTAACTACTATGAATCTACCTGAGTATTTCTGGACATTTTTCTATAATTAATTAAATATGATATGAATTCATTATGTATTTGCAAGATCATATGAAACCATTTTTGTATCTTACTATAAAGCATTTCTGAGGCAGAGAGAGAGAGAGAGAGAGAGAAACTTAAACAGCAGTACTTATTTATTTTTGTTGATCCCGTCAAGCTGAACTTGTAAACTGCGCCACTGCTCTGAAAATGAAACTAACCGTATACCTGCCCAGAATACCACAAATTGAACCCAAGCTGAACTGCGCAGAAAAATAAAATTAATATTACAGATGAACAGCTTTCAAAAAGACATCCTTAAACCTTTACTAATTTATTTACACCTTTAGCAGCATCAGCGGTTTTATTACACTCGGCAAAAATGATGATGCTCTGAGTCCTAACAAGTAAAAGTTTAAATCTTACCTGCACTAGGAAGGTGAATCTTTATGTTTAATCCTGGTTTTCAGTGTCATGATGGTTGTTTAGTTCTGTACAGCCTGTGTGCTGGAAAGTCCTTACCTGTCTGAAACAGGTAAAACCGGATAGGAAGTAGAAGCACCGCCTCCAGACACAGATACAAAACTCTAGTCAAATGATGAGGGAGTGATAAATTTTCAGGTAATCCTTATTAATCCCATATAACTTTAATCAAAAAACAAAGATTATTCAAGACTGTTTATCAGATGTTATGTCTCAAAATCATAAAACAAGGAACTCCCCAAACATAGTCAGGATGAGAACACTAAGCTCTACCTCCAGACACACATAATTATAAAACTTCACGTCCAGACACATTGTCACCTAACGGCAGCATGCTCGGACTGAATCTGAAAAGCTGTGTTGATTGACAAAGCAGAAAGGCCACCGTGTTGAAACAGTATCATAAAGGTGGTGATTCAACTGGTTGATCATTGTGAAGGATGATTTAAACACTGATGAGTTGCTGTTATTTAGTCTAGCCCACTGACTAAAATGTCAGAATAATAGGAATAATTCAATTCAGTTCTACAACCCACAGCCTCCACAATAAAAACACAGTTGAATCAACGTCTCTCTCAGTTATTTGAAACTAAACCAGAATCATCATGAAGATAAGATTTAGAGCAGACTGATTGACGGATAGATTTGTTGATGCTTTCAGGTAGAGCTGGGAGGGTCTGCTGCATCTACCTGTCCATGTAGGCTTGGTCTCTAGAAGGATATAAAAGACGTCTCTCTCTCTCTCTCAGCCAGGCCTCCTGCATCCTCTTCAGCATGTTCCTTTGGTTTGTTTGTTGTACCCTGCATCACATTATACTTACACCCATCCAGTCACGGCTGACATTAATGACTCTTCTGATTTCCACATTACAGTATCACAGTATCATAATGTTGATTGATTTAAACAAACTATTTTGTTGGTCATCTCTGTGTGTGGCCTCCCTCTTTGTTTCCAGGCTTGAGCCAAGTGGTAACACCTGAGCTCAGAAAAAGAGTTGTTATACTGGCCGTAAAAAAGTGGACGCCATGACAGCTCCTCTTAAATTATTTTAATTAACTAGCTAGCTAAAATGACACCCGGTAACAAGTATTTCCCAGATGAGTGCTTACCCGAATTGTACAGTATTGTTTACAGTTACGTAGAGAAGCTAATTTCTGGTGCTGTATCGTCAGCTTCACTACAGATATCTGGACTTCAACCACAGGATACCATGTTGAGTTTGACTCCACAATGGCTACATGAGGACTGAAAATCTACTGCCCAATGTCAGGATTACTTCACGCATAATGTGTTAATTGCACAATAGGAGATATGTTATGTTGTCACCTATCAGTTTTGGTGTAAAGAGCCTGCATAGCCTGCAGTCGGTATCGGGTGATATTGGTATCAGAAAAGCCCATATCAAGCATCCCTAATAATATTTCATCTTGTGTGTATTACGTTTACTGACAACAGGAGTTCTTGTTTACTTCTGAACAGTGTGTGCGCTGGAAACATCATGAAAAACTTTGCGTGTCTGAAACAGGTAGAACCTGACAGGGATGTAAAAGCGCACACCCAGACACAGATACTTAACTCTAATCATATGAAGGAACAGAGGAAGTAGCACAAGTAATAACAAGAAATGAAAGACTCTTTAATGTGCAGCCTCACCTAGCTCTAGTGTAATGAGTATTGTAATTTTAAAAAAAAATTAAAGCTCATTTTAATTTGATTAAAGACAGTGAAAACAGTTTCTCCCTAAACACAGTCACAGTTGACACTAAGCATCTCCTCCAGAGAGACATACAAACATAACTCTACTCAGAAGATGAGGAAGAGAAATCAGAAATCTTTCTGGTAAACCTTCAATCAAACAAACATGCTCTCATCACTGACAAATGTTTTACTGTAGTCTTGTTAGTGTATGTGTGGTCCTGCAAAAGCAACTAGAGAGGAAAATAATCAGCTCAATTCACTGAATTCTGCCTCTTTATACCCTTTATAACAAGTGTATTGAATCAGCCTTCCACTAGGTGGCGCAATTGGTGTAGAGAAGGAGCCAGGAACCTTTTATCATCCTATGATCAGAATAAGAAAGACATAAAGACAGAAAGACAACCAGTGAATATAACTATCTCCATAAACAAGACAATATGTTGATGATCCTGGTGATGCCTGGACATTACACAGAATACTGGAAGTTTTATGGCTGTTATTTGGGACCTCCAGCCCAGTTCTGGTTCTTTTAAATGAAACAATATAACACGCAGAGCAGAGAAAGACGTATTTTAAGTCTCCACCTTTACTATTTGAATTCTTCCAGTGTGATACAGTATACAGAACACACAGTTAACATTAAAATGATAGAGGAGAGACAGTAAATACATGAACATATAGAACATGGTATTATATATACACATATCATTGAAATATTCATTCTGTACCTGCTGGAGCCTATCCCAGCTGTCTATTATAGAAATAGATAATATTACATTATTGATGCATACAAATTCTGACCAAATTACAAATCAAATGTTGAAAATTCATTCACAAAACATCACAGTCACAATCATTTTCATCAGAAGAGGTGAAAACTATTTTATTCCAACAGTGTATATATTATATTTCAGGGCTATTCAATTAATTGGGAATTGGGACCAGCTCATGAAACTGAGGCAAACTAAGGGAGCAGAGAGTAAAAGTAATCACGGTAACAAATGAAGAAATGGCAGCAACATACTGAAGGAGTCAGTGTATTCTATTTTGTAAATGCAAAATAACATATGCACAAAGGGTTGAAAACTCCCTGAAAAATCCTCTTCACATGGACAACTACTGAACACATGTTTTATTTTTTTGAGTAGGAAGATATTTTGTCTTGTTAGCCAACCCTCACGCTTGAAAGAAGGAAGTCAGAGCAGTCAGAACCAGGCGTATATACAGTCAGTGCTCAGAGTGTTGCACTCAAGCACAAACGGTGACTTTGATTGGTCATGTGCGGTCCCTCAAAATATAGGTCCGACTTGAATGTGTACATACCATCTCCTACAGCACGAGAGAATGTACAATCAGCCATAGGCATGCGCTGTATCAGACTATCCATATGTAATAACTACAGGACACTGTAAGGGCTGGTACAAAGTTGAATGAGCTCCTAAACACTCAAACTGCTCCCTCTGTATTCATTCAGCAGTGTGTTTCTTATTTGTCTACACTAATAGACACAGAGGAGTCCATTCTGAACCCAAAGCCGGGGTAGAGAGGTTCAGTGAATGTGGAGTGGAAGGTGTAGAGAAGAAACTGATTGTCGTTAAAGACTTCATAGAAGGAGATGGTTCCAGCAGAGTAGTTCACATACACTGCTACTCTGTTAGATCCAGAGGAAGAAGAGGATGGAAGCTCTGTTTCTATATTATTGTGCAAGACAGAGTAACCACTCTCAGAGCACTGCAGACTCCAGGACTGACTGTTCACAATCAAGAACAACACACTTGTTCAGTCATGAAAACACATACAAGAATAAAATATAGGCTAACAGGACAGCAAGAGCTTCTTCTCAGCCTCTGTGAATCCCTTTCAGGCTTAGAAACTAAAGTGCCCTATGTGCTGTTATCACTTGAATCGTAGAGACAGCCAGCAAAGTCTTGTGCTCCATCCATCTGCAAAAAGGAAGACATGGAGATATGATTTTCCTTTTTTTTTTGACACAGTAGAGAAACAATTAGCTTTTGGGAGAAACGTGCCCATCAATTAAGTACTCATACTACTTAAATAACCTTTAGGAGCTTACCAGAATGCTTCTTGTGCGTCTCAGTGACGGAACAAGTTCATTATTTCTCTGCTCATCAGAATAGATGTTTAGAGCAGCCTCATCACAGAAACATTCAGACCACTATCCATCTGTAAAAACAGGTATGTCAAGATGTGCATACAGTCATACATAAATACACAATCTATTAAAACCAGTAAAAGGATGGTTTATACAATTACTGGACTAAAAGCATTTTAATGGAATTCAAAGCATTGGAGGCATACCAGAATGTTTTCTGTATTCTTTCCTAGAACATCATGGTATCGAGTGGGAGTATTGTTCTCCATGCAACAGTCATCAGTTTCATCACTGAATAATCAACGAGCGAAATCCCTTGGACAGTAAACACCTAAACATAAATAAAGAGCAAATATCTGTTAACTTGCAAAGTTCATGTATGTCAGTATCTGATAACTAGGAAAGCTATCCAAAGCAAAACTGTTCCTGAGATTATAGAACCATATATATATGACATGATCTGACTGAAAAGCTGCATCCAGAAAAGCAATGTGAACAATGGTGGGCCATCTCAGTAATAGAACAACGTCATCTACAAGTCACCACAGATACTTGTAATGACTGTCTCTAAGGTGTTCTTTTACCTGTGTGTTCCTCTCGTCTGGTTTTGGTTCCTCATGGAACATCTGATGTCCAAGGCTGGTCTCTGTCTCCACTGCAGCTGCAGGAGTCTGAGGGTCTTTCACCTTGATTTCAATTAAACAAGAACTGATGTTAAATCACATCACACAGATCTAAGATCACATAGATACACACAGAGTAATACTGGAAACATGAGAAGACGATGGTTTGAAAGAGGAGTAAAGGAAGCCATCTATGTCAGACTGGAAAAAACCTTCTCTGAACAGAGAATTAATCTGCCATCAGTTAACAATACAGGTGTAACTTATGTCCCCAAGAAGTTTCAGCTCCATCCACACCTCACGACTGGAGCCTCTGACTGATAATGGGCCGTTACAGCCCCATTCATAGAGAAGAGGACGGGGACAAAACAGTCTCCCCTCAACGACAGGTAAGTATCTAGCTGTTGATGGAAATGAGCTGCACTAGTTTCTGGCTGTTAACAGAAACAACTCAAGCAAGTTCCTGATGGGTGCCCACTAAGTTTACTATTTAAACCACCAATCCCTAAGAACTAAAGAAGATACCTGGATGAGTGGAGAAATTCTTGTCAAAAAAAATCTCTGCAAGTCCAGTTGCCTTTTTTGAAACGTTTTTTGGGTATACCACGACCTGGATGACTGAGAACCTTCATAGAGCCTGACATTAATCTGTGTGGCATATAAAATAAGATAAGATAAGAAGAACCTTTATTTGTCCCACAATGGGGAAATTGCAGTTCACAACAGCTTACAGAGCAAATAACAAAATAGCAAAAAAAGCCAGAGATAAATAATATAAGTGGTGGAAATAATGCACAGATTTATAATATTGCACGGGATTGTAAGAAATGTTATTACACTTATGGTGTAGTACTATTGCACATGTAATGTATCTTAATTTACTTTAAAATGTTCCCTCTACTATGACAACACACGTATTTAAATAGACATAGTGGTTACAGAGTGTAGTTACAATAGACTCTACTTCACTGGACACTATTTTAAACAGACCACTCTGACTAACTTGCCTAGACTGTAAAATATCACACCTGTTTCTATTACTTCGTCTGAAATTCTCTGACATAAGTAAAAAAAAACAAAAAACAAAACAAACATAACCTGAAACACAAATAAACTCTGCCCTGTCGTTATATTCACTTTACTGTTTTACTTTTGTAATGAATATCTTGTGTCAAGGAACCTTCTGGCACTTACCTTTGTAGCTGTCAATGAGTCTTGACATAAATTGTGTCTTTGCATCATCTGCTGTCTGATTCGTCTTCTCTTCTGGGACATAATGGCTCTGTGAAAATAATTTTAATCATTACTACACATTCAGTATTAGAGAATTGTTCAGAGAGTCATAAGTTGCCTAGATCGCTAGCAGCGAATGTTAGCACGTCGGACGCGATGCTAATATTAGCCGCTAGCGATCTTTGCTAACGGTAAAAGTGACTGATTGGTAACGATAGCTGGACAGCTTAAATGTGGGCAGTTCTCTTCAGATAAACAATTAGTTATATTGGTTAAAACTGCATTTACACGCTGGGTGTCATCAATGCACAAAGCGGCTAACAGTAACAGGCTATTACATCGCTAGCTGGTATTAGCTAACTACCGTTAGCTGCTAACATTAGCGATGTAATAGCTTATCGTAATAAAGAAACTGACGTCACTAAGACATAAATGGCAGAAATTGAACAAAATCATGATTACCTGTCGCATGCAGATATATTAAGTTGCGGTAAATGTAGTAAAATATTTAATGATTGTCAACCACATACTCCATCTTCCGATATTTTCCTCTTCCTTATCCAAAAAAGGTTTCAAAAAAGGCAACTGGACTTGTAGATTTCTCTTCCTTAACCTTGATTGTTGTTCTTCTTCGCGGCGATCGTACAGCCGAGCAATCTGATTGGCCAAATGTACCCACTTCCGGGCCTGGGCACCCACTTCCGGGCGTTCGTATCGTTGGCCAATCAAAATGTGTATACACACTTCCGGAAAGTGTTGGTGGGTGCAATACCACTTACAAGCTCCAGGGTTGCTAGTGAGCAAAACTTCACACACACTTACACACAGATTTCTGATGTTTGTCACATTGTGGGCCAAGTTTAAATAAAGCGAGAGGGACACCAGGGGGAGCTCCTGCGCTCATTTGAAATGAAATCGGTGTTGGCCCCACCATTTTGGGCCCCACGCTGATTTTGGGCCCTTCACTGTGGGTGTGCTCCCTGTCTTGGGACCCTCCCCCCCAAGTGATAAATGTAAGTGCTGATGCACACACACGCTCACACACACACATTCTCTTGTCTCCTACTGCTCCAGAGAGAGAAAAATGTGCATCTCACTATTTGCTACTGTTAAAAAAAACCCCAAAAGGTTTCAAAACTATATCCTGACTAAACGCTGAAATATACCAGTCTGTGATAATGCATGAACATAAATGTCTCTGGTCATAATCATAGTTTTTTACTGAAAAATTGTATGTAAATGAGACATATCATACCATAAATTACAAAAATACAATAAGACAAAAGTTGTGCAGTAAACATGAAGACAACACAATGGTTAAAATCAACAATACACCGATCAGGCATAACATTATGACCACCTTCCTAATATTGTGTAGGTCTCCTTTGTAGTGCCTCATCAGAGAATGGACATGGGCCTTCTGAGGGTGAAAACCCATGACTGCAGACTGACAAATGTTCTGTCTTTTATTGCAGGATTACTGCAGCCTTTCAGTGGGTGGCACAATTGGTGTGGAGAAAGAGCCAGGAACATTACCTCCATGAACAATACAATATGTTGATGCCTTTTGGTATTATATATACACATATTATAGAAATATATGAGATTAAATTATTGATGCACACAAATTCTAATTGACTAGATAACAAATCAAATGTTGGAAACTCATGCACAAAACTTCAAGTTGGAAAAATGTGTTTTCAGAAATGTTAGAAACGTCAGAAATGTTTCTAAAGATTTTATTTATTTGTTTGTTCTGGGGGCGGCACAGTGGAGAGGTGGTTAGCATTGATGCCTCACAGCAAGAAGGTTCGAATCCATGGGCCGGCTGGCCTTTCTGTGTGGAGTTTGCATGTTCTCTCTGTGTGGGTTCTCTCCGGGTACTCCGGCTTCCTCCCACCATCCAAAGACATGCTTGTTAGGTTAATTGGTGCGATGGACTGGGGACCTGTCCAAGGTGTACCCCTGCCTCTCCCCTGTGACCCCTAACAGGACTAAACGGGTATAGAAAATTGACTGACTGTTTATTCTGGTTGCTGGGTTATTAAAGATTAGATCTGTATTCAGTCAGCAGTGTGTTTCTTATTTGTCTATTCAAATAGACAAGAGTTGGGTCTAAACCCAAAACCAGGGTAGAGAGGTTCACTGAATGTGGAGTGGAAGGTGTGAAGAGGAAACAGTTCATCATTAGAGACTTCATAGAAGGAGATGGTTCCAGCAGAGTAGTTCACATACACTGCTACTCTGTTAGATCCAGAGGAAGAAGAGAATGGAAGCTTCATTTCTGTTTTATTGTGCCAGACAGAGTAACCCTTGTTAGAGCACTGCAGACTCCAGGACTGACTGTTCCTCCCAAAACAACAGTCTTCATCATTTCCTCTGGTTGTTTTATAAGTCACTGCTATCAGGACACATCCTTCCCACTCTGCCTCCCAGTAATGACGATCAGTAACTTCATCTGTACACAGAACTTGACGGACGTCAAATGTCTCTGCAGTAAGATGACGTGTCTGCCTCTGTCCTAGTACCTTTTTGTTGTTGTCAGACAGCTGGAGTATGTGTTCTGTGTTTGGATCCAGTGTGAGTTCACAAGCATCTGATTGAGAAGACACATATATTTGTTCATGGAACAGATCAGTGTTAGTGTCCTAGGTTTATTAAATGAAAAGTGTGACTATGATTAATTTAATTATTCAGGTGAATAAAACACACACTTACACTTTCTCAGACCAGGTTTCATTCTTTGCTCTCCACCATGGTCCACCCTGTAAAGAAGCAGCAGCCAGACGACAATGTTATCTTGTAAGGTTATCTAATTCTGACATAATATATATAGTATAATAGTATAGTTATGAACATTTCCTAAAGAAGTTGCCATCTAATATGAATTCTGTCACAGTTGAAAATGAAGAAATGTTGTGTGATCATACTTGAGTGTGTCCAGTCTCCAGTCTGGATTCTCTTTTAGATCAGACAGCAGCTTCACTCCTGAGTCTCCTAGATGATTGTAGCTCAGGTCCAGTTCTCTCAGATGGGAGGGGTTAGAGGTCAGAGCCATGACCAGAGAAGAACAACCCTCCTTTGTGACCTGACAACCTGACAAACTACAAAGACACGAACAGTAAGTCATAGCATATACATGTGAATAGCTTTAAACACTGAACAAAGCATGTTTAAATCAGCATTCAAACATCATCAACTACTGACTCCTGACCTGAGAGTTTCCAGTAGACAGTGTGGACTCTTCAGTCCATCAGAAAGAAGCTTCACTCCTGAATCCTTCAGGTCGTTATCACTCAGGTCCAACTCTCTCAGACAAGAGGACTGGGAGCTGAGAACTGAGGCCAGAGCGTCACAGCTTCTCTCTGACAAGTTACAGTGCCTCAACCTGAAAAGAAGAAAGTAAGAGGACATAATGAGGTTGTCTGTCAGTAGCTGATCCATGTTTATTACACTCAGTATACATAGATTCTGATACAACTTCCAAACTACCTTCAACCTTTTGTCTCATTTTAATACTGTAACTACAATGCATGATGCACAATTACTTAGATAAGTACAGTCAAGGTCATAATGTTATGACTGATCGGTCTATCTACAGGTCCACAGATACATCTCCAACCCTCTCAAATTATGTCAGTTAGTCTAACAGAAGCCATGACATTATTTTCTAGACTTATTGAAGCTATTTAAAGACACAGCAACTCAGTGCATGTAAATGCCTGACTCACTAGAATTGTGATGTATTGAATCATAACTGAACTAATGTCTGAGTAAACAGTTGCTGGAATAATTACTTGCCATGCATAAAGTATCCTACTAGACTTTCTAAAACTCTAGTTTCTTAACATTAAAGCAGTGGCGTGGTTAAAACATTCTTTTGATGATTTTACCTTAGCCTGCTTTAGGCAACTGACACCATTTAAGTTAAATGTCTGTAAAACACCTTTACCTTAGATTCCTTCATATCTCTCAGCCATGTTTAAATCCTATTTTCTAATGTACAGTATATGGTTAATGTAATTATTCTAATTGAGTGTTATCTGTTTTTAGTTTGTGAAGAAATATGTTCCTCAAACACAAGTGCGGTTTATCCACCAAGCCTGTACATGATATCTCTTGATAACATGTAGTGCTCCAGACATGTTGTATTGTTAAAACACTTTGTAGTCTTGTGATTGATCTGGTATACAAGTAAACATCATGTATGGTACTAATATACTGTATGTTGCAGACTTTTTCACTTACAGAGCTCTTCTGGAGGCTTTGATGACTGGCAGCATCCTGAGCAGAGCATCTTCTGAAGCAGAAAACTTCTTCAAGTCAAACACATCCAGATCTTCTTCTGATGACAATAATGTAAAGACCAGAGCTGACCACTGAGCAGGAGAGAGATTCTTTCTGGAGAGTCTTCCAGAACGCAGGTACTGTTGGATCTCCTCTGTTAGAGAATGATCCTTCAGTTCATTCAGACAGTGGAACAGATTAAGGCTTCTCTCTGGAGGAAGATCCTTACTGACCATTTTCTTGATGTACTTCACTGTTTTTCTGTTTGTTGTTTCTCTGTTTCCTCTCTCTGTCACCAGGCCGTGTAGAAGACTCTGACTGGTTTGGACTGAAAGACCCACGAGGAAGCGCAGGAACAGATCCAGGTGTCCATTTGGACTCTGTAAGGCCATGTCCACAGCACACTGGTGGAGATGCTTTAGGTTATGTTCATCTTCAAATACACTATACCACTGAGGTCCTCCCATCAGATTTTCACCATCATTAATGAATGTCAAATGAACATAGAGAGCGGCCAGAAACTCCTGAACACTCAGATGGACGAAGCAGAACACCTTGTCCTGGTACAGTCCTCTCTCCTCTTTAAAGATCTGTGTGAACACTCCTGAGGACACTGAGGCTGCTCTGATATCGATGCCACACTCTGTCAGGTCTGATTCATAGAAGATCAGGTTTCCTTTCTGCAGCTGATCAAAAGCCAGTTTTCCCAGAGACTCAAGCATCTTCCTGCTCTCTGAACTCCAGAGTGGATCTGTCTCAGCTCCTCCATCAAACTTGACCTTCTTGACTTTGGTCTGAACCACCAAGAAGTGGATGTACATCTCAGTCAAGGTCTTGGGCAGCTCTCCTCCCTCTCTGGTTTCCAACTCGTCCTCCAGAACTGTAGCAGTGATCCAGCAGAAGACTGGGATGTGACACATGATGTAGAGGCTTCGTGATGTCTTGATGTGGGAGATGATCCTGCTGGCCTGCTTCTCATTTCTGAATCTCTTCCTGAAGTACTCCTCCTTCTGGGGATCAGTGAACCCTCTGACCTCTGTCACCATGTCAACACACTCAGGAGGGATCTGATTGGCTGCTGCAGGTCGTGTGGTTATCCAGAGGCGAGCAGTGGGAAGCAGGTTCCCCTTGATGAGGTTTGTCAGCAGCACATCCACTGAGGTGGACTCTCTGACATCAGTCAGGATCTTAGTGTTGTGGAAGTCCAGAGGAAGTCGACACTCATCCAGACCGTCAAAGATGAACACAACCTGGAACTCTTCAAACCTGCAGATTCCTGCTTCTTTGGTTTCAGGAAAGAAGTGATGAACAAGTTCCACCAAGCTGAACTTTCTCTCTTTCACCACATTCAACTCTCTGAAAGTGAATGGAAAAGTGAAGTGGATGTCCTGGTTGGCTTTGTCTTCAGCCCAGTCCAGAGTGAACTTCTGTGTTAAGACTGTTTTCCCAATGCCAGCCACTCCCTTTGTCATCACTGTTCTGATCGGTTTATCTCTGTGAGCTGATGGTTTAAAGATGTTTTCACATTTGATTCTATTTTCCAGTTCATCCATCTTTTTGGAAGCTGCTTCAATCTGTCTGACCTCATGTTCATCATTGACCTCTGTTGACTCTCCTTCTGTGATGAAGAGTTCAGTGTAGATCTGATTCAGAAAGGATGAGTTTCCTGCTTTAGCAATCCCCTCAAACACACACTGGAACTTCTTCTTTAGATCTGATTTGAGTTTACGTTGACACAGTCCAGATGAACTTCCTGAATGAACAAATGACATTTGTTATTTATGAAGGATTAAATAAACTGGAAATGTTATAGCAAATTTTATACAAAAGTAAGATGTGTGACTGCTGCAGTTTCCCCCTCTGTTTTATTCAGGTCTGATACATATGAGGATAGAATATTTTTAGGCAACTAAAATGAAAAAGTAAAAGCTATTACAAGTCTCTTACTACTCAGCAGACAGTCAGCCAGTCCTTCTTGCTTTATTTCCCTCATGTAGTGCAGGGTGATGTTCAGAAAAGCTTCTCTGATGATGCTCTTCTTCTCTTTCTCTTCACCATCCTCCTCTTCAGCTTTCCTCTGGCTCTTTAATGTCTCTTGGTCTAGACTCAGGAGATGCTGGAATTTCTTCAACTCATCCGTCACAAAGGTGACAATGTTCTCTTTAAGAACCTGGAACAATATATAAACATAATCTTCTATAAAAATTCAGTCCACATATTTTTGGAGATTGACACAATTTTAACTTGATTGCAAAGACTAAACTAATCTATTAGAGAGATGGCAAAATCTGTACAAATGTCCACAGTTTGGCAAATTCTATGCAACATTATAGTTTATTGATAATGAGACAAAGGCAGATAGACAATGCTTAGTCATACTTTGTTTAAAATACATATAAGTTGTAGATCATAGGTCCCCAATACATCGATCGCAATGAACTGACAGACTGCGTGACATTCAGATTTTTTTTTTTTTTATGTTATCTATCCTCTATCTATCCTCTCCGTGGCATTTGACACTTGATTGTTGTACAATACAATGTCAGGTGGAAGGCCAGACAGTCTAAGATTACCCCATACATTTACACTGCTGAAAAACTCAAATTTGTATCTACAACTCATGACAGAAGGGGTGTAAAATGAGTGGGAGTGCTGGATCAAGAAAGAAATCAGTGCAGTGGCAGTCATCAGAGTAAAGTATTGTGCCATAAGTTTCATGCAGATGAAGTGTGGGAACCCCTGTTTTAGATGATATTTTTCTTTAATCACTTTAATTGAAGCTGAGTTTGAACGTTAAATCTGTATTCATGATAAAACTATAACATGAACATGTTTTGGTAAATGCTTAAATTAACAGAAAGCATTAATTATTAAGGACAACACACAACAGTGGCCTCTTGGAACAGACTCTTGTTAATATTTGCTCCCCACATCAGCACATTTCATCTACTACACCTGGACTACATCAGTCTCTATGTGTATGTTGTGTTCCACATGACACTGATTGATGTCTGTCAAAAAGTAGATTCAATCTGTATTACTCCATAAACCAGTATGTTAGTATTTCATTAGAGGCTTGTTATTTACCAGCTGGCTTTTATACACACCGTAAATATAGAGTCCAGGTCTGTTTGTTGCTCCTGGGTAGACTGAACCCTGGGATCCTCTGAACTCTGCTGAACTCTGAGGAGAAAATAAAAAGGTTAACATGATTACATAAAGACACCTACAGCAAATGTGTAGTGGTATGTTATGAAGAATGTTAATAAAAACAACATCAATATATGCTCTGTCAGGAATGTGAATGAGACCAGTACTGATAATAACTCAAATAGAAGAAGATGTATCTACTTACTTTGTTTCAGTGTTCTGTCCTTTAAAGTAAATAGGGTCAACCATGGACCTGTCACTCTTGAAGGACACACAGCTGGGTGTAGGATTCTCTGGCCTTTAACACATCACATACAGAGCTTTGACTGTTAATGATCAAACTGGAGTAATGGGAGTTTAAACACTGACATGAACAACATCCATGAACAGTTAGAATCCCTAATCACACAGGGAGCCTCTAATCTTTCCTGAACTCTGGAGAGAAAATATAAATATTTAGATCATATCATGAACGTTATTGATGGGATTTAGGAGCTTTTTATTTCCAGTCCAGTTTGAGAAATGATGGTACTTAGCAGGTTTACTGTTTGCTTTGCTTCCACACCAGTGGTACAGGTTGACTAGTGTAACCTAGTTATTGCTCCTTTTGTTTGGGGATTATTTTAAGGACATAGTTTGATCATAATTATTTATCATGTGTATTACGTTAACTGACAACAGAACTTATGAATTAGACTGGTGCAGAAACAGAATGAAGCCGTCAGCCTTAGTTTGGTGACATTGATAGAAAAACTAAAAACATTTAAATTTCATCATGTATGAAGTAATACTGATAATAATTCAATTATAAAAAGGATCCACTTACTTTGTTTCAGGAGTTTTCTGTCCTTCAAAGTTATCAGGTTCATCCCTGGACCTGTCACTCTTCATGGACTCACAGCTGGGTGTAGGACAGTCTGTCCTCTCCTGTGTCTCTGACCTTCAACACAACACATCCAGATGTTTGACTTTTCCTGATGAGACTAGAGTGACTCTGAACTCTGACATGAAGAACAGTTGTGGATTAGGATCCAGATCTCACCTGTGAGCTTTGGTTTGGTCGTCATATTCCTCACATGGATCTGGTTTAGAGGCAGAGAGTCCCTCCTCTCTGTCCTCACACTGATCCATGACAGAGCCGACACCTTAACACAAACACAACACATCATTCCATACTAATGGATGGATGCCAAACTCATCAGCTGATTGTAGAGGATCTCAAGCCAAACATCAGTGAGGTTTGTACCAATCAGACTAAGCAGCACATTGGACCTAATGAAGTTATTTCATGAGAATAAAATGAGGTCTCACTGGTTTATGTTCAACAAGAACTGAAGTCTGTCTCACATCATCAAACTAAACAAAGACACAGAAAAGTTATTCAGTTTGTCTGAAACAAATCTAAACCATTCTCCTCTTTATAAATCCATGGTTGATGCTGTGCATACAGTTGATGTGAATATAGCTGTGTTTCTCTTTCCCGATTTCACGTATCTGAGGGTGAAGCTAAACTCTTATTATAGGGGTGACGGTCATTACAAGGACTACGTCATAATTATGAAAATACATCTGTACCTCACTATGAAACATTTCCAAGATTCTTAATCTTTTAAACTTGCACAATAAACAACATGAAACATTATTATTAATTTATTTTTGTTGATCCTGTCGATGTCACGTGAGCAGATCTTTAAACTGCGTCACTGCTCTGAAAATGAAAGTAAACCTGCTTGTCTGTGCAGAATAAAACAAAGTAAACAATAGCTCAATAAAAATGCAAATACATAAATAAAGAAATAAAGAAAGAAATCAGACTGAATACAATAATAATGTTTAGTCATTTCTTTACCTCTTTAGCAGCATTAGGTTTTATCTTTTATTTGAGCGGTTATGTTCGTTAGTTCTACTTACTGTTATCTGTGACCTACAGGCATGGATACACCCTGACAGGCAAGTTAGTAGAAAAACATCGATACACACTCTCACACAGGAGTGAAAGAAACCAGCTTATATATCAATAAAGACAATGAATTACCATTAACTGTGGAAAATAGAACAAGGACACCAACTAAAAAAAAAAAAAAAAATGTTGCAACCACTCCGCAGCAGTGATGATGTTCTAACCATCAAAAGTTTAAACCTTACCTGTAAAACTCTACTCACTAGCTGGATTTAGAGTCACTTCAGGTTTAATCCTGGTGGTTTACTTCTGAACGCACAGATGGAAAAATAAAACAAAACTTTATCTGCACGGGAACTGTAATATTTGCTACTGAAGCACCAGAACAGACTGCTCTCTCTCTCTCTCCTCTGTCTCTCTCTCTCTGAGTATAAGGAGTGAGGTCACTGAGCGAAGGGCGTATCGAACGATTATCTGCGATTTTATTTTCAGATTATCGTTATAATATATATATATATTGTATCACTGTGGTGAATATTTAGGGTTTTACTGGTTTGTGTGTGTTGGTGGTGGCTGGCCAGCGTTTTGCTGGTCAGCATGGAGTTAGTCAAACTAACCAGGAAGCCCGGCATCAAGGTGGCGCCGGCTTTCCTTTGTTCTGTGGAGGACTGCAGTCTGGCAGTGGAGAAAGTTGTCGGATATGACAGCGTGAAGTCCGCTGCCAGACTGAATAGTGCGGTGGTGATTTTTGTGGATACCGGATACGGTGGTGGAGAACGGGATTGTTATTAAGGATACGTTCGTTCCTGTCTCAACTCTCACATCACCAGCGAGAAAAGTAATGCTGTCTAATGTTCCCCCATTCATAAGAGACAAGACATTAATCAGGGAACTATTTCGGCATGGAAAAAAAAAAAAGTTCACTCTGGCTGTGAGTCTCCTCTATTGAAGCATGTGGTGTCTCACAAGAGACAGATCTTTATGATACTTAACAAAAAAGAAGAACTGAATTTAGCCTTCAGAATCAGAGAGGATGACTTCAATTATTTAATATTTGTAACATCAGACAACATGAAATGTTTCAGCTGTGGTAAAGAGGGACAATTAATCAGAGCATGCCCAGACATCGTCCACAACAAGACAAAATGGAGGAACTGAAACAGCTGACAAGAGCCCTGAAGGCAGTCAGGATAGTGTGGAAGGAGAGGAGGCAGGTGAGGGACAGCTGGACAGCCAAGTGAGTAAGGAGGGGCAGGCAGATGCAGGTGAAGGTCAACTGAATAGCCAGGTAAGCGAGAGAGGACAGGTAGACACAGGTGAGGGCCAACAAAACACCCAGGTGAATGAGGGAGGACAGAATCAGTCAGAAGGAAGTCAACAGGACAGTCAGGAGAGTGAGGAAGGACAGGAGGAGGCAAGGTGAACAGCCAGGTGAGTGACGGAGATCAGAACAGGTAAAAAAAATGGACAGAGGGGAATAAAACAAAAATTTAACAAAGAGGATGGAACGAGCGCAATGTTGTTTGAAAGTGAAGTAGAGATGGTAGGAGATGAAGAGGACATGAAGGTTCCTCAGTTAAAAGGAAAAACCAAGAGCAGTAGTGGAAGTTCTCAAGCTAAGAAAGGAGCAGTAAACAGGGATGTGTCTGCAGAGGACTGTGAAATGGACACCGATAGTAACACGGCGGAAAAAGTGGTCGGGAGTTGAGGAAACAGGAGAGTTTACAGCGCGGATGAAATTCAAAGTTTTTTACAGAGAAGTAAAAATGTGAGATGGATTATTTCTCAGACAAAGAGCTGCTCTGTAACTCATTGATTGTTTGTTCAGGAGACTCACGGTGACATTTCCAACTAGTCTGACTGGAAAAGAGAATGGGAGGGGGACATAGTGCTGTCCTATCCTGTTTTCTAAGTCTCTCTATGGAGGTTTAGCAGGTGGTGCAGGGCAGATTACTGGTGGTCAGAAGAAAAGTAGACCTTTTAAATGTAATTTTTATAAATGTTCATGCTCCTACAGCAGGTCCTGATAGAGTTTTGGACAACTCTATCTACTACGACCAGCAACTGTTCCTAGTCCAGCCTCAGTCTGTGGATACAACAGGACTAACATGGTTCTACCGGTCGGTGCTACAGGCCTGGCAGACTCTAACATTCATACGGAAGACTGGGACCACACCAGGGTTGTGGATCTTTGAAGAGCCGCTCTTTGGGAACAGCGTCATCACCTCCCAAGTCCTGTCGTCTGCCAGCCTTAGAGTCAGCCTGAGAGAGGCTGGACTAGTCAAGTTGGGTCATCTCATGAAGACGTCTGTCCCTTATCTTGCAGAAATGCTCTTTATCCGGTCCACCAGAGTGCTGCAGAGGCTGATGGAGGAGGTCTGTGCTTCCCTGCCAGCAGGCCTCAGAGCGTTTGCTGAGGACAACAATCTGTCTGAACAATGGGATGAGGAGTGTAAATATGTCTTTCCCTCCCTAGCTGTGTCTCCAGCTGTGGGACAATGGCAGCCAGAGGAGGACGGCCTCCTGAGTCTGAAGACCTCAGAGTCTACAGACTTTGAAACTCTGGAGAAGAAAGACCTCTTCTTCCTCAGCGTCAAGGTCTTAAACTTACGCTCCCTGGCTGGGGTGAAGGTGTCCAGGTGGACTGAGGTTCTTTGGCGTGGGATCCTCCCTGAAGGGCTGTTGGCGGTCCCTGTACAAACCTCCTGTCAACAAATGGACAGGAGACCTCCAGTGAGGGATCGTACATGGGGCCATAGCTACAAACAGGTATCTGGTGCACCTTGATCCAAACACAGGGGACGGCTGTCCCTTCTGCTCCCAGTCAGGGGTCAGAGGACGTGGTGTCCATGGTGACCGGGCTGCTGGCAGCTCGACTCAGGGTAGAGTTCAGTTTTTACAAACTAACTGGACGAACACAGGAGTTGGTGAAGTTCTGGGCTGTGAAAGATGTTCTGTGTTCAGTTAGAGGGACCTCTGTTACTGAACTTTTAACAAGTTTGTGTTTGTTTTTTGTTTGGTTTGTCTGTTTTTTATTTGTTGTGGTTTTATTTACTTGTTTGAGTTTGTAGAAAAAGGAAAGTACAAACTGTAAAAATGAGAATTAGGAAATTAAGGTTGATTTAAAATTCAATTCTCTCTCAGAATAAGAAATACATATTTGAACAGATCTATCTACAAGACAATATGTTGATGATCCTGTTGATGCCTTTTGATGTTGATATCATGGACATTATACAGAATACTGGAAGTTTTATGGCTGTTATTTGGGACCTCCATCCAAGTTCTGGTTCTTTCATATAAAATAATATACACTGCCTGACCAAATGAAAAAAAAAAAAGTCTCCACCTGGATTTAACTAAACAAACAGGTAGGAGGATAATGACTGCATGGGTGATTATCTTTCAGCTGAGAACAAGTTATTTAACCCCAACTGATGCAATGAGTAGCTTTTCATTTCTTAAACAACCATGTCTGAAGACACATCCTGTGGTTGTGGAAAATATGTTAGTCTGTTTGAGAAGGGTCAAATCATTGGCATCCATCAAGTAGAGAAGACATCTAAGAATGTAAGAACTGTCCAACTCTTGCTGCAGTTGCTCAGGTCGAAGTTCAGCAACATTATGTTGCCCAAAGAATGAGGTCAGCTGACTACCTGAATATACTGAATGAGCAGGTTATTCCATCAATGGATCATATTCCAAGATGATAATGTCAGGATTCAGATTGTGAAAGAGTGGTTCAGGGAGCATGAGATGGATTGTTCCACCACAGAGTCCAGACCTTAACCCCATTGAGAATCTTTGGGATGAGCTGGAGAAGCTTTGAGCAGTGGTCAGACTCTCCATCATCAATACAAGATATTGGTGGAAAATGAATCCAACACCAGATTGAAGTAAATGGTGAGATTGGAGAAGCTTATTGAAACAATGCCACAGAGAATGTGTGCTGTAATCAAAGATAAAGGAGGTCCAATGAAATATTGTGACCTTTCAATTTTGCCAGGCATGTACAATGCTGCTTACATATTTTTCTACATAAAAATGACTTCACACAAATCAAATCAAACAAATTAAACTGAAATATACTTTTTAAATAAATCAGGGATTTTTCTCAGTCTGATCTTCACAACACATGTTTGTGGACAAAGGAGCTTTCTGAGGAGCTCAGAGAAAGAGTTGTTGTTGCTCATCAGGCTGGAAAAGGTTCCAAAGCCATCTCTAAAGAGTTTGGAAGCTACAAATAATCCACAGTCAGACACATTGAAGACTGTTCCCCTCTACAGGAGCAGTCCACCAACAAAGATCACTCATTGAGAAAATGTGTTGTGGTGAGATGAGACCAAAGCAGAATTGTTTGGTCTACTTTAGCACATCACAGATATGTAATATTGGCTCATTTTCCAGAATAAACAATTACAGAACTTTGTTGACAAAGTGGTTCTGCTGACAGAATGAGTTTTTTCTGTCTAAAGCTTTATTGATAGTCCTGAGTAGAATAAGATGAACCAAGATGTCTCATCTCCATCATCTCTGCCCACATGGATTCCATCTTTGTTCATCTTGTTTCTCTACCAGAGAGAAACTAGCACAGCATGAGTTTACATGGTTATTAGAACCTTATATACTGATGGTTAGTGATTAGTGGGATACTTGTGTCTATGTCAGGACACTGTCAGGATGAATTGTACTTAAGTGCTGACAGTTTGATAAAGGCAGTGGCCTCAGCTTCAGGTTTGGATGTTGTGGTGGCACCCAAGGAAACACCCACACAAATACACCATATATATATAAACACATGAATGTTATGTTAATTGGAGAGTGGAAGGGAGTGCTCTTACTAATGTATGCCTGTAGGAGATAATAATAATATGGAAATCTCAATTCACTGAACACCCGCCAAAGTATCCATTCAGACTAGACAAACATCTGACCTAATGCAAACACACTGACAAGTCAAATGAAAAAACATTCCTTCAGGACTGTGGTGCTACATACACCTACACAACCAAGACAAAGCACAGAATTATATGCACAGACAAGGCAACACAATACAGTACAATGAGACACAATAACAATAAAGCTAAATAATAATAAAGTGAAAAATAATAATTTAATTACTTAACAACTTAATGAGACGGAAGTAATAGGAAGAAAAACAATACAAAATAATTTATATATCGAGTCAAAATGAAAATCTAAACACTCAGCCAATATGAATTATATAGTAAATAAATTGTAAATAAACTGTATATGAAACTGGTTGATACAGATCACAGGGTCTTACTTTACATGTTACAATAAAAGTAAAAACAATGTACTTTTGTTTTTTTCCATCAGTTCCTCAGGAATAATGAACCTGTAGAAAATAAACAGTGTACACATTCGTAACTCATAAAAGCAGAACTAATAAAGACTTGCTTTCCACCGGAATAAATCATAAATAATTTTTGTAAATTAAAAAGAACACAAAGTTTGAGACACTTGCAACCTCTTAATTTCCATGGCCAACACGTGTGTGATGTGTCAAGACTTACCAATCACTGACTGTATTCAGTCAGCAGTGTTTCTTGTCTACACCTCACAAAAAGTCACAGAGGAGTCGTGTCCAAATCGAAAGCTAGGGTAGAGAGGTTCAGTGAAGATGGAGTGGAAGGTGTGGAGAGAAACCAGTTTGTCTTCAAGGACTTCATAGAAGGAGATGGTTCCAGCAGAGTAGTTCACATACACTGCTACTCTGTTAGATCCAGAGGACATCAAGAATGGAAGCTCTATTTCTGTTTTATTGTTCCAGACAGAGTAACACTTGTTAGTGCACTTCAGACTCCAGGACTGACTGTTCCTCCCAAACCAACAGTCTTCAGTGTTTCCTCTAATTCTGTTTGTTTTATAAGTCAGTGATATGAGTATGTCTCCTTTCCACTCTACCTCCCAGTAACAACGATCAGTAACTCCATCTGTACACAGAACCTGACAGTGCTTAAACGTCTCTGGAGTAAGATGACGTGTCTGCCTCTGTCTTAGTGCCTTTGTGTTGTTGTCAGACATGAGGAGGTCCCTGTCTGCTGTGTCTGGATCCAGGGTGAGTTTACAAGCATCTGATTGAGAAGACATATATATTTATTAATGGAACAGATCAGTGTTAGTGTCCTAGGTTTATTAAATGAAAAGTGAAACTATGATTAATTTAATTATTCTGGTGAATCAAACACACACTTACACTTTCTCAGACCAGGTTTCATTCTCTGCTCTCCATCATGGTCCACCCTGAAAAGAAGAAGGCTCATCTTGTTATGTTGTAACTTCATTTAATTCTGAAAGAAATATATCAGTGAACATTTCTTAAAGAAGTTACCATCCAATATGAATTCTATCACAGTTGAAAATGTAGAAATGTTGTGTGTTCATACTTGAGTGTGTCCAGTCTCCAGTCTGGATTCTCTTTTAGATCAGACAGCAGCTTCACTCCTGAGTCTCCTAGATGATTGTAGCTCAGGTCCAGTTCTCTCAGATGGGAGGGGTTAGAGGTCAGAGCCAAGACCAGAGAAGAACAGCCCTCCTCTGTGACCTGACAACCTGACAAACTACACAGACATTAACAGTAAGTCATAGCATATACATGTGAATAGCTTTAAACACTGAACAAAGCATGTTTAAATCAGCATTCAAACATCATCAACTACTGACTCCTGACCTGAGAGTTTCCAGTAGACAGTGTGGACTCTTCAGTCCATCAGAAAGAAGCTTCACTCCTGAATCCTTCAGATCGTTACCACTCAGGTCCAACTCTCTCAGACAAGAGGACTGGGAGCTGAGAACTGAGGCCAGAGCTTCACAGCTTCTCTCTGACAGGTTACAATC
Source organism: Planiliza haematocheilus (assembly GCA_005024645.1). Lineage (NCBI taxonomy): Eukaryota > Metazoa > Chordata > Actinopteri > Mugiliformes > Mugilidae > Planiliza > Planiliza haematocheilus. The sequence continues at coordinate 37,570 of SRSE01001002.1, forward strand.
ACTCAACCTGAAGAGAAGAGTGAGAAAAATAATACTGTATTACACGTTGTTCTACAGAAAAGAAACCAACGTCCAAACTACCTTCAACCTCTTGTCTAGTGTTAATGTCACAACTACAATGCATGATGTAAAATTACTTAGATAAGAACAGTGAATACTACGGAGCCCCCCAGGGGACACGAAAAATAAAAGATGGTTGAAAAAAAAAGAACGGAGATCGATCTCGCAAAACATTTTCAGGATCTCACAAAAGTTTCTTGGGAAATTTTTGTGAGATCATATGAGATCTTACGAAACTTCACAAGATCATGTGAGATCTTGCGAGGTCGTATTTAATATTCATCCGGGTCAGTAAACGAAAACAAACACAGACACAAACATGGAGTGGGAGAAATTTATTGAATTTTAGTCTGAAAAGGACCTAAAACCCTAAAAGTGAGATCAAAACTGTGCTGGGTTGGATGGCAGGTACTCGGGTGGAGAGTGGCGAGTTTAGGTAGATGTAATTTTTGTTTGATCGTTTGATGTGTTATGCAAAAGTTATTCATCACTAGGACAAGCAAGATGAAAACCTTTTTAAGACACCACAAAACGTGACACATTACACGCATTATTTTCTTTGTTGTATTTGTATTCAAGTGAACCTGGTAGTCACGATACACTTTGTATTTCACTGTACCAGCCTAACAACACATCGTTATGCTCGTAGGACTAACAATAGAGCCTTTTTATATTTACGTACAATGTGTACTATATATATACTGTATATCCAACAGATCCCAGGAACAACATCAGAAGCCTCAGTCCAGAAGAGCGCAGTCCTAGGAACAGCTAAGATACTGCGCAGAACCCTCAAACTCCCAGGCCTCTGGTAGAGGACCCGAGCTTGAGGATGACACAGATACCACCCAAGGAGGGTGAGAGGGACGGCTTTATATACTGGTCAGAGCAGGGAAGTAATGAGTGCGAACATTATCTTAAACATTAGCCCTAGCTTATGCCCTGTCCCTGACTCGGGGTCTGCGTTGCTACATTAATTAATTGATTTTTTTAAACACATTTTAATGCTTTCCATTTTCTTGGTTTTCGTTGATTTCCACCATGATAATCTGTATCCCTTGATAACATGTTGTCCTCAAGAAGGGTTGTATTGTTAAGGCACTTTGCAACTGTGTCATTAAAGGTGCTGTCTGTATAAAGGTAAACATCATGTATGGTACTAATGTACCGTATGTTGCAGAGTTTTTCACTTACAGAGCTCTTCTGGAGGCTTTGATGACTGGCAGCATCCTGAGCAGAGCATCTTCTGAAGCAGAAAACTTCTTCAAGTCAAACACATCCAGATCTTCTTCTGATGACAGTAACATAAAGACCAGAGCTGACCACTGAGCAGGAGAGAGATTCTTTCTGGAGAGTCTTCCTGAACTCAGGTACCGTTGGATCTCCTCTGTTAGAGAATGATCCTTCAGTTCATTCAGACAGTGGAACAGATTAAGGCTTCTCTCTGGAGGAAGATCCTCACTGATCTTCTTCTTGATGTACTTCACTGTTTTTCTGTTGGTTGTTTCTCTGTTTCCTCTCTCTTTCACCAGGCCGTGTAGAAGACTCTGACTGGTTTGGACTGAAAGACCCAGGAGGAAACGCAGGAACAGATCCAGGTGTCCATTTGGACTCTGCAAGGCCTTGTCCACAGCACACTGATGGAGATGATCTAGGTCAGGTTTGTGTTTAAAAAAGCTATACCACCACCACCACCAGGGTGTTTGTGATTCTTCCATCAGATTGTCACCATGATTAATGAATGTCAAATGAACATAGAGAGCAGCCAGAAACTCCTGAACACTCAGATGGACGAAGCCGAACATCTTGTCCTGGTACAGTCCTCTCTCCTCTTTAAAGATCTGTGTGAACACTCCTGAGTACACTGAGGCTGCTCTGATATTGATGCCACACTCTGTCAGGTCTGATTCATAGAAGATCAGGTTTCCTTTCTGCAGCTGATCAAAAGCCAGTTTTCCCAGAGACTCAATCATCTTCCTGCTCTCTGGACTCCAGAGTGGATCTGTCTCAGCTCCTCCATCATACTTGACCTTCTTGACTTTGGTCTGAACCACCAGGAAGTGGATGTACATCTCAGTCAGGGTCTTGGGCAGCTCTCCTCTCTCTCTGGTTTCCAACACATCCTCCAGAACTGTAGCAGTGATCCAGCAGAAGACTGGGATGTGACACATGATGTGGAGGCTTTGTGATGTCTTGATGTGGGAGATGATCCTGCTGGCCTGCTCCTCATCTCTGGATCTCTTCCTGAAGTACTCCTCCTTCTGGGGGTCAGTGAACCCTCTGACCTCTGTCACCATGTCAACACACTCAGGAGGGATCTGATTGGCTGCTGCAGGTCGTGTGGTTATCCAGAGGCGAGCAGAGGGAAGCAGTTTCCCCCTGATGAGGTTTGTCAGCAGCACATCCACTGAGGTGGACTCTGTAACATCAGTCAGGATCTCAGTCTTGTGGAAGTCCAGAGGAAGTCGACACTCATCCAGACCGTCAAAGATGAACACAACCTGGAACTCTTCAAAGCTGCAGATTCCTGCTTCTTTGGTTTCAGTGAAGAAGTGATGAACAAGTTCCACAAAGCTGAACTTTCTCTCTTTCACCACATTCAACTCTCTGAAAGTCAATGGAAAAGTGAAGTGGATGTCCTGGTTGGCTTTGTCTTCAGCCCAGTCCAGAGTGAACTTCTGTGTTAAGACTGTTTTCCCAATGCCAGCCACTCCCTTTGTCATCACTGTTCTGATTGGTTTATCTTTGTGAGCTGATGGTTTAAAGATGTTTTCACATTTGATTCTATTTTCCAGTTCATCTATCTTTCTGGAAGCTGCTTCAATCTGTCTGACCTCATGTTCATCATTGACCTCTGTTGACTCTCCCTCTGTGATGTAGAGTTCAGTGTAGATCTGATTCAGAAAGGATGAGTTTCCTGCTTTAGCAATCCCCTCAAACACACACTGGAACTTCTCCTTTAGGTCTGATTTGAGTTTACGTTGACACAGTCCAGAAGGAGTTCCTGAAAGAACAAATGAGAGATTAAATAAACTGTAGATGTTTCGGTAAATCTTAGGAAAACAGACACTAAAAGGTAGACTAAACACCCTCTATTAAATATATTCAGCTTGTTTGTCAAGGGCAAATCTCTTTTATTCAGCTCAGAGAAATATATAGCTCTGATACGCATGAGTACAGAATATTTGTAATAGAGTAAAATGAAAATATAAAAGCTCACTTACTATCCAGACACTCAGGCTGCTTGGTTGCAAAATTAATCTGTCAGACAGAGGGGGAAAACAGCAGAAGCATATTTAAATACAGAATTTGGCAAATTCTAAGTAAAAAGAACATACTGTTGAGGTCTGCAATAGAAAATATAGATAAATAGATGTACACAGAGGACAACAGTGGATTATGATTGCAGGAGGAGAAAAACGTCCAAATAAATCTTCTCCAGAGGTAGGCATCATTATCTAGGTGTACCATAGAAAGACGGCTTCATAAGACCAAATGCACAGAAGGTTCACAACAAAGTGGAAACACTTCATAAGTGTAATGGAAGTAATGGAAGATCCAGATTGGACATTATCACAGGACATCTAGAACAAGCCAGAGGACTTCTGCAACAGCATTGTTTGGTGAAACTGAATCAACCTGTACTAGAATGACAGGAAGATGAAGGTATGGAGAAGGCTTGGAATGGACCATGAGGTGAAACATGCAACAGTAGTTTATTGATAATGAGACTATGAGACCCGAATCATATTTTGTTTTAGATCAGGGGTCCTCAATACAATGACAGACTGATGGTCGGCCAGTCCAACATCGCCCCATGAGTTCATGAGTGAGCTGCTGCAAAACTGTAGCATTCTAAGTAGTAAGATTTCAAATTTACATCTACAACTACAGAAGAGATATACAATGAGTGGGAGTGCTGGATCAAGAAAGACATCAGTACAGTGGAAGTCATCAGAGTAAAGTATTGTATGCTTCCATTAACAGAAAACATTGATTGTTAAAGATAACACACAACAGTGGCCTCTTGGAACAGACTCTTGTTAATATTTGCTCCCCACATCAGCACATTTCATCTACTACACCTGGACTACATCAGTCTCTATATGTATGTTGTGTTCCTCATGACACTGATTGATGTCTGTCAAAAAGTAGATTCAATCTGTATTACTCCATGAACCAGTATGTTAGTATTTCATTAGAGGCTTGTTATTTAACAGCTGGCTTTTATACACACCGTAAATATAGAGTCCAGGTCTGTTTGTTGCTCCTGGGTAGACTGAACCCTGGGATCCTCTGAACTCTGCTGAACTCTGAGGAGAATATAAAAAGGTTAACATGATTACATAAAGACACCTACAGCAAATGTGTAGTGGTATGTTATGAAGAATGTTGATAAAAACAACACCAATATATGCTCTGTCAGGAATGTGAATGAGACCAGTACTGATAATAACTCAAATAGAAGAAGCCTTATCTACTTACTTTGTTTCAGTGTTCTGTCCTTTAAAGTTATATGGTACACCCTTGGACCAGTCACTCTTGAAGGACACACAGCTGGGTGTAGGATTCTCTGGCCTTTAACACATCACATACAGAGCTTTGACTGTTAATGATCAAACTGGAGTAATGTGAGATTTGAACAACTATAACAGAATGAAGCCGTCAGCCTTAGTTTGGTGACGCTGATAGAAAAACTAAAAACATTTAAATTTCATCATGTATGAAGTAATACTGATAATAACTCAATTATAAAAAGGGTTCACTTACTTTGTTTCAGGAGTTTTCTGTCCTTCGAAGTTAATAGGTTCATCCCTGGACCAGTTTCTCTTTAAGGACACACAGCTGGGTGTAGGACAGTCTGTCCTCTTCCGTTTCTCTGACCTTCAACACAACACATCCAGATGTTTGACTTTTCCTGATGAGACTAGAGTGACTCTGAACTCTGACATGAAGAACAGTTGTGGATTAGGATCCAGATCTCACCTGTGAGCTTTGGTTTGGTCGTCATATTCCTCACATGGATCTGGTTTAGAGGCAGAGAGTCCCTCCTCTCTGTCCTCACACTGATCCATGACAGAGCCGACACCTTAACACAAACACAACACATCATTCCATACTAATGGGTGGATGCCAAACTCATCAGCTGATTGTAGAGGATCTCAAGCCAAACATCAGTGAGGTTTGTACCAATCAGACTAAGCAGCACATTGGACCTAATGAAGTTATTTCATGAGAATAAAATGAGGTCTCACTGGTTTATGTTCAACAAGAACTGAAGTCTGTCTCACATCATCAAACTAAACAAAGACACAGAAAAGTTATTCAGTTTGTCTAAACCAAATCTAAACCATTCTCCTCTTTATAAATCCATGGTTGATGCTGTGCATACAGTTGATGTGAATATAACTGTGTTTCTCTTTCCCGATTTCACGTATCTGAGGGTGAAGCTAAACTCTTATTATAGGGGTGACGGTCATTACAAGGACTACGTCATAATTATAAAAATACATCTGTACCTCACTATGAAACATTTCCAAGATTCTTAATCTTTTAAACTTGCACAATAAACAACATGAAACATTATTATTAATTTATTTTTGTTGATCCTGTCGATGTCATGTGAGCAGATCTTTAAACTGCGTCACTGCTCTGAAAATGAAAGTAAACCTGCTTGTCTGTGCAGAATTCAACAAAGTAAACAATAGCTCAATAAAAATGCAAATACATAAATAAAGAAATAAAGAAAGAAATAAAGAAAGAAATCAGACTGAATACAATAATAATGTTTAGTCATTTCTTTACCTCTTTAGCAGCATTAGGTTTTATCTTTTATTTGAGCGGTTATGTTCGTTAGTTCTACTTACTGTTATCTGTGACCTACAGGCATGGATACACCCTGACAGGCAAGTTAGTAGAAAAACATCGATACACACTCTCACACAGGAGTGAAAGAAACCAGCTTATATATCAATAAAGACAATGAATTACCATTAACTGTGGAAAATAGAACAAGGACACCAACTAAAAAAAAAAAAAAAATGTTGCAACCGCCCCGCAGCAGTGATGATGTTCTAACAATCAAAAGTTTAAACCTTACCTGTAAAACTCTACTCAGTAGCTGGATTTAGAGTCACTTCAGGTTTAATCCTGGTGGTTTACTTCTGAACACACAGATGGAAAAATAAAACAAAACTTTATCTGCACGGGAACTGTAATATTTGCTACTGAAGCACCAGAACAGACTGCTCCCCCCCCCCCCCCCCCCCCCCCCCCTCTGTCTCTCTCTCTCTGAGTATAAGGAGTGAGGTCACTGAGCGAAGAGCGTATCGAGCGATTATCTGCGATTTTATTTTCAGATTATCGTTATAATATATATATATATTGTATCACTGTGGTGAATATTTAGGGTTTTACTGGTTTGTGTGTGTTGGTGGTGGCTGGCCAGCGTTTTGCTGGTCAGCATGGAGTTAGTCAAACTAACCAGGAAGCCCGGCATCAAGGTGGCGCCGGCTTTCCTTTGTTCTGTGGAGGACTGCAGTCTGGCAGTGGAGAAAGTTGTCGGATATGACAGCGTGAAGTCCGCTGCCAGACTGAATAGTGCGGTGGTGATTTTTGTGGATACCGGATACGGTGGTGGAGAACGGGATTGTTATTAAGGATACGTTCGTTCCTGTCTCAACTCTCACATCACCAGCGAGAAAAGTGATGCTGTCTAATGTTCCCCCATTCATAAGAGACAAGACATTAATCAGGGAACTATCTCGGCATGGAAAAAAAAAAGTTCACTCTGGCTGTGAGTCTCCTCTATTGAAGCATGTGGTGTCTCACAGGAGACAGATCTTTATGATACTTAACAAAAAAGAAGAACTGAATTTAGCCTTCAGAATCAGAGAGAATGACTTCAATTATTTAATATTTGTAACATCAGACAACATGAAATGTTTCAGCTGTGGTAAAGAGGGACAATTAATCAGAGCATGCCCAGACATCGTCCACAACAAGACAAAATGGAGGAACTGAAACAGCTGACAAGAGCCCTGAAGGCAGTCAGGATAGTGTGGAAGGAGAGGAGGCAGGTGAGGGACAGCTGGACAGCCAGGTGAGTGAGGAGGGGCAGGCAGACACAGGTGAAGGTCAACTGAATAGCCAGGTAAGTGAGAGAGGACAGGTAGACACAGGTGAGGGCCAACAAAACACCCAGGTGAATGAGAGAGGACAGAATCAGTCAGAAGGAAGTCAACAGGACAGTCAGGAGAGTGAGGAAGGACAGGAGGAGGCAAGGTGAACAGCCAGGTGAGTGACGGAGACCAGAACAGGTAAAAAAATGGACAGAGGGGAATAAAACAAAAATTTAACAAAGAGGATGGAACGAGCGAAATGTTGTTTGAAAGTGAAGTAGAGATGGTAGGAGATGAAGAGGACATGAAGGTTCCTCAGTTAAAAGGAAAAACCAAGAGCAGTAGTGGAAGTTCTCAAGCTAAGAAAGGAGCAGTAAACAGGGATGTGTCTGCAGAGGACTTTGAAATGGACACCGATAGTAACACGGCGGAAAAAGTGGTCGGGAGTTGAGGAAACAGGAGAGTTTACAGCGCGGATGAAATTCAAAGTTTTTTACAGAGAAGTAAAAACGTGAGATGGATTATTTCTCAGACAAAGAGCTGCTCTGTAACTCATTGATTGTTTGTTCAGGAGACTCACGGTGACATTTCCAACTAGTCTGACTGGAAAAGAGAATGGGAGGGGGACATAGTGCTGTCCTATCCTGTTTTCTAAGTCTCTCTATGGAGGTTTAGCAGGTGGTGCAGGACAGATTACTGGTGGTCAGAAGAAAAGTAGACCTTTTAAATGTAATTTTTATAAATGTTCATGCTCCTACAGCAGGTCCTGATAGAGTTTTGGACAACTCTATCTACTACGACCAGCAACTGTTCCTAGTCCAGCCTCAGTCTGTGGATACAACAGGACTAACATGGTTCTACCGGTCGGTGCTACAGGCCTGGCAGACACTAACATTCATACGGAAGACTGGGACCACACCAGGGTTGTGGATCTTTGAAGAGCCGCTCTTTGGGAACAGCGTCATCACCTCTCAAGTCCTGTCATCTGCCAGCCTGAGAGTCAGACTGAGAGAGGCTGGATTAGTCAAGTTGGGTCATCTCATGAAGACGTCTGTCCCTTATCTTGCAGAAATGCTCTTTATCCGGTCCACCAGAGTGCTGCAGAGGCTGATGGAGGAGGTCTGTGCTTCCCTGCCAGCAGGCCTCAGAGCGTTTGCTGAGGACAACAATCTGTCTGAACAATGGGATGAGGAGTGTGAATATGTCTTTCCCTCCCTAGCTGTGTCTCCAGCTGTGGGACAATGGCAGCCAGAGGAGGACGGCCTGCTGAGTCTGAAGACCTCAGAGTCTACAGACTTTGAAACTCTGGAGAAGAAAGACCTCTACTTCCTCAGCGTCAAGGTCTTAAACTTACGCTCCCTGGCTGGGGTGAAGGTGTCTAGGTGGACTGAGGTCTTTGGCGTGGGATCCTCCCTGAAGGGCTGTTGGCAGACAGCCAGAGACAGTCTTCCATCTCTTTGTCCAGTGTCCCAGATTAGAGGCTTTGTTCAGGTGCCTACAGAGGTGGTTTCAGGGCTTAGGCAAGCTGTTTTCTTTTAGTCTTTTTATTTTTGGGCCACTTTATTGCAGCAGGCAGAAGTCCGTCCACCAGCTCATTAATTTTATCTCAGGGACAGCTAAGCTGGCTATCTGGAAGACCAGGAAGAACAGGGTCAGAGGTCAGGGGTCAGAGGACGTGGTGTCCATGGTGACCGGGCTGCTGGCAGCTCGACTCAGGGTAGAGTTCAGTTTTTATGAACTAACTGGACGAACACAGGAGTTTGTAAATTTATGGGCTGTGAAAGATGTTCTGTGTTCAGTTAGAGAGAACGCTCTACTGCTGAACTTTTAACAAGTCTGTTTGTTTTTTGTTTGTTTCGTTTGTTTTTATTTGTTGTGGTTTATTTTATTTTTTTGAATTTGTAGAAAAAGGAAAGTACAAACTGTAAAAAAGGAGAATTAGGAAATAAAGGTTGATTTAAAATTCAATTCTCTCTCTCTCTCTCTCTCTCTCTCCCTCTCTCTCTCTCTCTACTTTCTCTTTGTGTTTGTGTGACTCACACAAAATGTACGGTCACATTTATAATACCGGTTTCTTCCGAATAGTGTTCCTTTAAAGAAATACTCAAATAATAAAAAAGACAGTAAAGAAAAAAAAGAGCCATCATGTCCAATTATTGTCTCTTGGTGATACAAGACTTCTTTCTAATACACTGGCAGTGTTTTACCAGCAGGAGGCAGTGTGGCGCTCTGCTTCTCCAATTTGTGTTGATTGACAGCTGTTCTTTATTTACCTTCATGAACCATTAAATCTCTAATAGATGACTCTCATCACTGAGTGTCAGTAAAACCCAAGACTGGAGACTGACAAATGTTCTGTCTTCTTTTTGCTGTAGTCTTGTTAGTGTATGTGTGGTCCTGCAAAAGCAACTAGAGAGGAAAATAATCAACTCAATTTACTGAATTCTGCCTCTTTATATCCTTTATAACAAAGGTATTAAACCAGAGCTCCAGTAGGTGGCGCAGTTGTTGTAAAGAAGGAGCCAGGAACCTTTTATCATCCTATGATCAGAATAAGAAAGACATATATGAACAGAACTATCTCCATAAACAAGACAATATGTTGATGATCCTGTTGATGCCGTTTGATGTTGATATCATGGACATTAGACAGAATACTGGAAGCTCTATGGCTGTTATTTGGGACCTCCAGCCCAGTTCTGGTTCTTTCAAATAAAACAATATAATACGTAGAGCAGAGAACCTTTATAATTTAATCTGAATTGTCTCAGTATCATACAGTATACAGAACACACAGTTAACAATGATATTAGTGTAAAGTCAACAGGTACAAAATGAAAACATTTAGAATAGAGCAGTTTTTGACTCGTGCAAGTTAAACAATATTTCCTTCATTTGAATGTAATTTGTAAATAAAAAGTCAGAAATATACACATTTATAGCTAAGAGATAGACAGTAAATACATGTACATATAGAACATGTTATTATATATATACAGATATTATAGAAATATATGAGATTCAAGTATTGATGCACACAACTTTTAACTGACTAGATGACAAATCACATGTTGGAAACTCATGCACAAAACTTCAAGTTGGAAAATTGTAGTTTTCAGAAACATTTCTCTTTTTAAACCTGTTTATATAAATCACATTGTCACAATCATTTCATCAGAAGAGGTGAAAACTATTTGATTCCAACGATGTATATATTATATTAGATATAAAACAGTTTTAGTGGAGAATGAGGACTGATAATAATGTATGCATGTTGCTGGGTTATTATAGATTAGGGGTTGAATCAGCTCTTAAACATTCAAACTTTTCCCTCTGTATTCAGTCAGCAGTGTGTTTCTTATTTGTCTACAGCTTATAAATAGAGACACAGGAGTTGGTTCCAAACCCAAAGCCAGGGTAGAGAGGTTCAGTGAATGTGGAGTGGAAGGTGTAGAGAGGAAACAGTTCATCATTAAAGACTTGATAGAAGGAGATGGTTCCAGCAGAGTAGTTCACATACACTGCTACTCTGTTAGATCCAGAGGAAGAAGAGAATGGAAACTCTGTTTCTATATTATTGTTCCAGACAGAGTAACCACTCTCAGAGCACTGCAGACTCCAGGACTGACTGTTCCTCCCAAACCAACAGTCTTCAGTGTTTCCTCTCCTTCTGATTGGTTTATAAGTCACTGCTATCAGGAGTTTTCCTTCCCACTCCACCTCCCAGTAACAGCGATCAGTGACTTCATCTGTGCAAAGACAGTGGTCAAATGTCTCTGGAGTTAGATGACATGTCTGCCTCTGTCTTAGTGCCTTTGTGTTGTTGTCAGACAGCAGGAGATCTCTGTGTGCTGTATCTGGATCCAGTTTGAGTTCACAAGCATCTGATTGAGAAGACACATATATTTATTAATGGAACAGATCAGTGTTAGTGTCCTAGGTTTATTAAATGAAAAGTGTCACTATGATTAATTTAATTATTCTGGTGAATCAAACACACACTTACACTTTCTAGGACCAGGTTTCATTCTCTGCTCTCCATCATGGTCCACCCTGAAAAGAAGAAGTAGCCAGAACACAATGCTATCTTATAAGGTTATCTAATTATGATATAATGTATATAGTATAATAGTATATCTACGAACATATCCTTTCCTATATGAATTCTATCACAGTTGAACATGTAGAAATGTTGTGTGTTCATACTTGAGTGTGTCCAGTCTCCAGTCTGGATTCTCTTTTAGATCAGACAGCAGCTTCACTCCTGAGTCTCCTAGATGATTGTAGCTCAGGTCCAGTTCTCTCAGATGGGAGGGGTTAGAGGTCAGAGCCAAGACCAGAGAAGAACAGCCCTCCTTTGAGACCTGACAACCTGACAAACTACACAGACATTAACAGTAAGTCATAGCATATACATGTGAATAGCTTTAAACACTGAACAAAGCATGTTTAAATCAGCATTCAAACATCATCAACTACTGACTCCTGACCTGAGAGTTTCCAGTAGACAGTGTGGACTCTTCAGTCCATCAGAAAGAAGCTTCACTCCTGAATCCTTCAGGTCGTTATCACTCAGGTCCAACTCTCTCAGACAAGAGGACTGGGAGCTGAGAACTGAGGCCAGAGCTTTACAGCTTCTCTCTGACAGGTTACAATCACTCAACCTGAAAAGAAGAAAGGAAGAGGACATAATGAGGTTGTCTGTCAGTAGCTGATCTACTGTATGTTTATCACACTCTGTCCATTTCATCACTGATGACATTTTATTACACATTGTTCTAAAGAAAGGAAACCTTCAACCTCTTGTCTCATTTTAATGCTGCAACTACAATACATGATCAAATCAAATCAAATTTTATTTATATGGCACTTTACATACCTTTTAAAAGCAATAGCAATGACAAAAATCCAACCCTTCCAACCCCGCAAAAACACAGAGACACAAACATACACCCATGTAGATAAATATAGATAAAATGCTTTCAACTTGTACCATAAAAACATGTAGTTAAAGCATATAGTTAAAATTATAAAAAGTCTGATTTAAATGAGCAAGGATATTAAGAGAATCAATTAAAAGCCTGATTGAAAAGGTGGGTCTTGAGCCTCTTTTTAAAAACATCAACAGTCTCTGCAGCCCTGAGGTTCTCCGGCAGGCTGTTCCACAATCGGGGGCCATATTAACTAAAGGCCGCCTCCCCGTGTGCTTTTGATCTAACTTTTGGGATGGTTAAAAGGCCAGTGAGGCGGCACAGTGACGAGGTGGTTAGCACTGATGCCTCACAGCAAGAAGGTCACTGGTTCAAATCCATGGGAAAGCTGGCCTTTCTGTGTGTAGTTTGCATGTTCTCCCTGTGTCTGCAGAGGTTCTCTCCAGGTTCTCCAGCTTCCTCCCACCGTCCAAAGACATGCTGCTAATTGATTGGTGACTCTAAATTGGCTTTGGTGTGAGTGTGAGTGTGAATGGTTGTCTCTCTGTGTTAACCCTGCGATGGCGACCTGTCCAGGGTGTACCCCGCCTCTCGCCAGAGACAGCTGGGATAGTGACGCTTAACAGGACTAAGCGGGTATAGAAGATTAATGAATGAAAAAGCCAGTGCCAGAGGACCTCAGGGTCAGCGAGGGTTGATAGGGTAAAAGTAAGTCAGATAAATAAGACACATTACAATGATCTAAACCAGAGGCGATTGCTCTAAGACTACAGGGGAAGCTCAGCCTCCCCTAAAATATCACTGGCAATTTCGTCAAATACTACGAATTTACATTACTACTCAAACTAAAATGTGCTAGAACATGATCGACTTCATCTACTTCTTATAATAATATAATCATTAATAAGTTTTAGCCGTTCATCTATCGTGATTTTTTTTCTCATATTGCTGTAATGGCTTGGCAGGGCTACTATTAGTTTAGTAACTGTACAATACTTACTTTATACTCTTGATAACATGTTGTGCTACAAAGAGGTTGTATTGTTAAAGCACTTTGTAACTGTGTGATTCAAATCTGTATAACGGTAAATATCATGTATGGAGCTAACATACAATATGTTGCAGACTTTTTCACTTACAGAGCTCTTCTGGAGGCTTTGATGACTGGCAGCATCCTGAGCAGAGCATCTTCTGAAGCAGAAAACTTCTTCAAGTCAAACACATCCAGATCTTCTTCTGATGACAGTAACATAAAAACCAGAGCTGACCACTGAGCAGGAGAGAGATTCTTTCTGGAGAGTCTTCCTGAACTCAGGTACTGTTGGATCTCCTCTGTTAGAGAATGATCCTTCAGTTCATTCAGACAGTGGAACAAATTAAGGCTTCTCTCTGGAGGAAGATCCTTACTGACCATTTTCTTGATGTACTTCACTGTTTTTCTGTTGGTTGTTTGTCTGTTTCTTCTCTCTTTCACCAGGCCATGTAGAAGACTCTGACTGGTTTGGACTGAAAGACCCAGGAGGAAGCGTAGGAACAGATCCAGGTGTCCATTTGGACTCTGTAAGGCCTTGAACACAGCACACTGGTGGAGATGATCTAGGTTATGTTCATCCTCAAATACACTATACCAGTGAGGTTCTCCCATCAGATTGACACCTGAATTAATGAATGTCAAATGAACATAGAGAGCAGCCAGAAACTCCTGAACACTCAGATGGATGAAGCAGAACACCTTGTCCTGGTACAGTCCTCTCTCCTCTTTAAAGATCTGTGTCAACACTCCTGAGTACACTGAGGCTGCTCTGATATCGATGCCACACTCTGTCAGGTCTGATTCATAGAAAATCAGGTTTCCTTTCAGCAGCTGATCAAAAGCCAGTTTTCCCAGAGACTCAATCATCTTCCTGGTCTCTGGACTCCAGAGTGGATCTGTCTCTGATCCTCCATCATACTTGACCTTCTTGACTCTGGTCTGAACCATCAGGAAGTGGATGTACATCTCAGTCAGGGTCTTGGGTAGCTCTCCTCTCTCTCTGGTTTTCAACACATCCTCCAGAACTGTAGCAGTGATCCAGCAGAAGACTGGGATGTGACACATGATGTGGAGGCTTTGTGATGTCTTGATGTGGGAGATGATCCTGCTGGCCTGCTCCTCATCTCTGAATCTCTTCCTGAAGTACTCCTCCTTCTGGGGGTCAGTGAACCCTCTGACCTCTGTCACCATGTCAACACACTCAGGAGGGATCTGATTGGCTGCTGCAGGTCGTGTGGTTATCCAGAGGCGAGCAGAGGGAAGCAGTTTCCCCCTGATGAGGTTTGTCAGCAGCACATCCACTGAGGTGGACTCTGTAACATCAGTCAGGATCTCAGTGTTGTGGAAGTCCAGAGGAAGTCGACACTCATCCAGACCGTCAAAGATGAACACAACCTGGAACTCTTCAAAGCTGCAGATTCCTGCTTCTTTGGTTTCAGTGAAGAAGTGATGAACAAGTTCCACCAAGCTGAACTTTCTCTCTTTCACCACATTCAACTCTCTGAAAGTGAATGGAAAAGTGAAGTGGATGTCCTGGTTGGCTTTGTCTTCAGCCCAGTCCAGAGTGAACTTCTGTGTTAAGACTGTTTTCCCAATGCCAGCCACTCCCTTTGTCATCACTGTTCTGATTGGTTTATCTCTGTGAGCTGATGGTTTAAAGATGTTTTCACATTTGATTCTATTTTCCAGTTCATCTATCTTTCTGGAAGCTGCTTCAATCTGTCTGACCTCATGTTCATCATTGACCTCTGTTGACTCTCCCTCTGTGATGAAGAGTTCAGTGTAGATCTGATTCAGAAAGGATGAGTTTCCTGCTTTAGGAATCCCCTCAAACACACACTGGAACTTCTCCTTTAGGTCTGATTTAAGTTTACGTTGACACAGTCCAGAAGAAGTTCCTGAAAGAACAAATGACATTTGTTATTAATGAAGGATTAATTGAACTGAAAATTTTACAGCAATCTTATACAGACATTTAAGTGTGACTTCTGCAGTTTACCACTCAGTTTTGTTCAGATTTAATTCATTTGAGTACAGACTGTCTTTATGCGAATAAAATGAAAAAGTAATCATTTTCTAAAGCATCTTACTACTCAGCAGACAGTCAGCCAGCTTCTCTTGCTTTATTTTCCTCATGTAGTGCAGGGTGATGTTCAGAAAAGCTTCTCTGATGATGCTCTTCTTCTCTTCCTCTTCACCATCCTCCTCTTCAGTTTTCCTCTGACTCTTTAATGTTTCCACATCTAGACTCAGGAGATGCTGGAATCTCTTCAACTCATCCGTCACAAAGCTGACAATGTTCTCTTTTAGAATCTGGAACAAGATGTAAACTTATTTTTTTACATGCAGTCAGGTCCACTTTTTTGAAGACTATTACACTCTTTGATATGTTAGATTTATGTTGTATTTATAAACAAAATGTGACTGTTTAAATTTGAGTGTAGTCACACCTAACTTTGATGGAAGGTGTAGGAATTACAGCGCTCTAATATGCGTCTCTCTTTTTCAAGGGTGCAAATAAAATTGGTAATAAACTAAGAGGCTGTTTTATGAACAGATGAGGAATGATTCTTTGTTATTTTTCATTAATCTGTATAAGAATCACAGGAACATAAACGTATGGAGAATGTTTGGAATGACTCATGAGCTGAGTATACAACAAGATCTGTAAAACATTGGAGGCAGGTGGATGGTGTAGATGGTACATGGCATCCAGTGGCAGTGAGGTGCTTGAGTGAGTTTATTGATGATGAGTGATGATGATTTGGCTCATAACAATGTACATATAATAATCATATCACACTATCCTCAGTAGATGTGGATCGGAGGTGAAGTGTTTTAGCCAGGAATAACTTGAAGAAATCATTACACAGCGACTTTTGGGTGAAGTAAATGTCATAGTTATTTCATTTGTTTGTGATTTTATTTATACAAATGTATCTTCTTATTATTCCAGCATGTGCCCTTGTATCCGGGATCTTAGTCAGCTGAGGACTGAATAGGTTCTCAGCCAATCACAGGGAACCTGACAGAGCCAGCGTGTAATGTGTCCAGCTTGAGAGAGCTCCTGTGTGACGCTGAGTGTGTGCATTTCTGACTGAAACATAACATCTTCTGCCTCCATTTATCCATTCAGGACAATATGTTGAATTTAAAGACATTTAAAGTCATGGGGGAAAAAACATGTTTGTTTTGTTCATTTGTCCAGGATATTTTTTCTTCAACCCTTTGAAAGAAAGCAAAGCCTGTACTGTCAGTCTGTGTTTATCACATAACTATAACTATAACTATAATATGTTTTGGTAACCACTTTAAAAAAAACATTGACATCAGCACATTTCACCTTCTACACCTGGACTATTTTAGTCTTTCAGTGTGTATGGTGTATATGCCACATGACACTGACTGATGTGTGTCAAAAGTACAACATCCATAGCTCAGACAAACTATGTTACTCTTTAAAACCAGTATGTTAGTATTTGATTAGAGGCTTGTTATTTAACAGCTGGCTTTTATACACACCGTAAATATAGAGTCCAGGTCTGTTTGTTGCTCCTGGGTAGACTGAACCCTGGGATCCTCTGAACTCTGCTGAACTCTGAAAAGAAAATAAGAAGCTTAAGATTATTACATAAAGACATAAGTTCCATGTTATGGAAAATGATGATAATACAACATAGAATAAAATGCTACATCAACGTATGGTATCCTCTGTCAGGTATTTTGGATGGTAACATGAACAAGTATTTGTTCCACAGAGACACAACTGAGAGTCTGAGAGAAGTTAATGAATGTAATGTGCTGCATAAAGAACACTACCACCAAGAAGAAAATACTGATTTTGGATCCATTAATACTTCCACAGTTACTAGTTATGTTTCATACTATTGTGTTATGACATATAATTGTGTTGACTTACTTTGTTTCGGATGTTTTTTGTCCTTTAAAGGTAATAGGTTCAACCATGGACTCGTCACTCTTCAAGGACACACAGCTGGGTGTAGGACAGTCTGTCCTCTCCTGTGTCTCTGACCTTCAACACAACACATCCAGATGTTTGACTTTTCCTGATGAGACTAGAGTGACTCTGAACTCTGACATGAAGAACAGTTGTGGATTAGGATCCAGATCTCACCTGTGAGCTTTGGTTTGGTCGTCATATTCCTCACATGGATCTGGTTTAGAGGCAGAGAGTCCCTCCTCCATAATTTCAGGTATCTGAGGGCGGAGCTAAGATCTTATTACAGAACAGGTCTGAACACGTCTCCATGATATTATTCTCTCTTTCTCTCTGTCCCCTGTCAGACTGGTTTGTGAAGTTTGTCTTCGTCTCACTCATACATTGATTCTCATGCAAACACATCAACAGACAGACGTACTGACTGACACATTATTAAACATTTATCTTTGTTAATTTCATTAAAACTATCATCTACACTCTAAGACTACGTGTTGTCTCCCTCTTTTGTCTCATCTTTAGAGCCAGGCTGTCACATATTAAACTGATGTACTTACTAACTAGTATGGATCTCTACTGGAGGATGCACAGAGAGTATTTATGAATAGTCTACTGGAATGAATTAGACCTAAATATGATATGAAATCATTAAGGATTTACAAGTTGGTTCTGCAAAAATAATGGTTCGAATCCCCTGGGCGGAGAGGGATTGATTCTCAGGGTCTTTCTGTGTGGAGTTTGCATGTTCTCCACGTGTTTGTAATTTCTGTGGTTTCCTCCCATCATCAGAAAACATGGGTGCTAGGCGCCGTGTCAGGTTGGCTCACAGTGCCTGGTTCACTAACACTCCATCCGACCACGCAATTTCGTTGCACGTTGTGTGCTGACAAAATAAAACACTCTACTTTACTTTACCTGTGGCCTACAGATCTGGATACGCTCTGACAGCTTCGTAAAAACCTTGACATACACTCTCACAAGTAAAAGTTTCAATCATCTTACCTGCACTAGGAAGGTGGATGTAGAGTTTAGACCAAAGTCATTTCAGGTTTAATCCTGGGGTTTGAGAGTCACGATGGTTGTTTACTTCTGAACAGTGTGTGTTCAGGAAACGTCCTGAACAACTTTACCTGTCAGAAACAGGTAGAACCTGATAGGAAAGAACAGTAAGTAGAACAAGTACTAACAAGAAAAGAAATGAAAGACTCTTTAATGTGCAGTCTCACCTAGCTCTGAGTGTAAGATTCTCCATAAACAAACTTTAAAGCTGATTTTAATTTGATTAAAGACGATGAAAACAGTTTCTCCCTAAACACAGTCAGGAGGACACTAAGCATCTCCTCCAGAGAGACATACAAACATAAATCAGATAAGGAGTCTTAGTAGATTTATTTATGGCTACAAAACCAAGTGAAAGTGAACCATAAATCTTTCTGGTAAACCTTCAATCACTCGGCTGGTCTTCATTTGCCATTGTGAGTGTGTGTGTGTGTGCATGACAAACATTCAAACACACACACTCAAACACACGCACACACAAACACGGACCAGTTCTGTTAGGAGTGGAGGTTGTGGAGGTCGCGAAGTCCTATAAATACCTTGGGCTGTGTGTTAGGGTTAAAAAATAAAATTGATTCGATTGGATTAGTATTTTTTTAAGTAGTGCCAGATATTCTCTCTGGACACCTTCATGGTCACAAACGCCCCATAGACTTACATCATAATCACATTTTTTAATCACACTGCTATTACATTACAAATGTGTTTAGTCTGGGCACATGTGCGTGCGTGTACAAAGGAGACAGGGACAGTGAGTGAACCTGTAGCATGAACTGATCACTTCAGGATTGATAAATGTGCATCTCTTTTGAGGGATCTGGTCTCCACCTCATGCCAAGACTCTGCACTACATTCAGGCAGCCACCAGAGACCTGTAGGAGTGTAGCTCAACATCTCAGCATGAGATGGATGGAGCAGCTTTGCACATTCTTCGCTGTCCACTCACTGGCCCACTCCTGTTCAATCCAGGGGGACAACATCTGTGTTGATGAGCAGCTGAGAGTTTCCTGGCTTCAGAGGCCCCTCCAGTTTCAGATAGTATGTCCCCAGGAAGCCAGCGATGTATGGGTTAAAAATCTGTTCCTCTAAAACACACACATATATCACATATCACATATAGCCTTTGTTTACAGGCCATATGTTCTGTTGTGTGATCGTTTGTTGGGCTTTTCAAAGTTGTTGCATAAATAATAAATAAATATTCACATTGATCAATCAGGCTCCGTAATATTGCTGGCAAAAATCAAAGAATTTCATGCATCCACCTACAAACGGGGAAAACGGTTGAATCTGGTGGAACTCAGACCATGATTTTACTCAAGCACCTCTTCAAAGACAAAAAGAAAAACAGCCCTCAGAAGAAGACCATCTTTCATCAACCCTGAAATGGTAAATTCATGCTACAGACTAAAGCTAGGACTAGGGTTAGAGCAAAGACTCGGATTAGAGCTAGGCACTTACTTGAGATAGTTAGGGTTCAGAAATATCTTTTGTCAACGTAAGGTCTGTACAAATATAGAAACAGCAGTTAGGGTTAGGTTTGGCTGTTTTTGACAGTGTCCTGAACGTGTGCTGGTACTAGAAGGATAGCTTATTATTTTACCACAACTAGTGTGTACAAGCTACTTCTTGTATGTCTGAATCCAAAAGACTGGAATCACTATGGCAAAAAAAAGTCTCGTGTTCACAGCCAAAAGAGGAAATGATTTCTTGTACACTGATGTTTTGGGGTTTGGATTGTCTAAGGCAGTGTTGGTGTGGGATAAGGAGCAACAATGCTGGAGCCTGCATTTCCCACGATGCTATGTATTTTTCTGTCCGGTAACTGCTCGTGTCTTTCAAATTAGTTGTCCTCAGTTTGTAATGTGCATATAAAACCTTCATCTTAGCAACAGAAACATTTTACTGCTAAGTAGACTGGAGGGCTACACTATGTGAAAGGGTATGACACCATGGGCATCAGTGTGGTCTTGGTTGTCATTAATATTTATAGTGGCTGATCTAAAACTACTTGGCACAGCAAAGCCGATTGTAGATGGCCATCAATACTGACACTTTCTATCACAGTTGCCATGGGTGCCATGTTACTATGGTTACTTACCTTATCTTAACTTACGCTTTCACCAAGAAATAGATTTAAACCATTGACCGAGCCTGATCAGTCATTCTGATCAGAGATTCCAACCCAAATGTTTGCATGGACAGTAGATACATTTGAATTAGAGCAGAATTACCTTTATTGTCATTGCACAGTAAAACATCACAACATAATTTGCTTGTGCAGCCTCTAAAACAACACTCACACCCATACATAAATACATAAATACTTTAGAGCAACAGAGGTAAAAGGAATCACAAATTATTAACATATATTGCACACGGTCCCATATTGTTCTCATTAAGAACATTTTAATCAATGTCCTGGTATGTCCCTTCTTATTTAGGTGACCTGATTATTTTGATTGATACTGTAATCACGATTATTAAAGATGATTATTCACTGATTTAAGAGCAAGCATTTATTAAACTTTTATCGCTGGTAAAATAATATGTAAAAATAAAAAATAAACACTATCTCAGATTTTGGCAGGGTCAGCGTGGTGATTTTGTTTTTCAACAATTTATTTTTAATGCAAGATTTGCAAACGACAGTACCTCGACCAATGAGATGAGCGGGACTTCCACTGTCAGCTCATTGGTCACAGAGCAAGAGACGGCAATTCTTTCGCGTACTCCCTACGTCACTCTGTGTACCCCAGATTGGGAATCACTGTCTTAGAGGGACAGCTGTGTGAGACATACATACGTAGATTATGTACTCTCATTGTTTTCTATTTATACTTGAGTGTGTCCAGTCTCCAGTCTGGATTCTTTAATCCATCAGACAGCAGCTTCACTCCTGAGTCTCCTAGATGATTGTAGCTGAGGTCCAGTTCTCTCAGATGGGAGGGGTTAGAGGTCAGAGCCAAGACCAGACAAGAACAGCCCTCCTTTGTGACCTGACAACCTGACAAACTACACAGACATTAACAGTAAGTCATAGCATATACATGTGAATAGCTTTAAACACTGAACAAAGCATGTTTAAATCAGCATTCAAACATCATCAACTACTGACTCCTGACCTGAGAGTTTCCAGTAGACAGTGTGGACTCTCCAGTCCATCAGAAAGAAGCTTCACTCCTGAATCCTTCAGGTCGTTATCACTCAGGTCCAACTCTCTCAGACAAGAGGACTGGGAGCTGAGAACTGAGGCCAGAGCTTCACAGCTTCTCTCTGACAGGTTACAATCACTCAACCTGAAGCGAAGAGGAAAATCACAAAGTTGTTATAGAGATATTCTGTTCTATGACACTGCCCTCTCAGTAGTACCATAAAAAACAAACTTTTTGGCTTTACAACAAAAAAATCATTATCTTACAATGACCGTTCGTACATTTAAACCGTGCTATGGGTTAACCCATCTTACAACACACACACACATGAACACACTACACACAGACACTAACTCACACTACACACATGCCCACCCACACACCCATACACTCAGAGCACGTTGGGATCTCAGGAGGTTAGATGCCTTGCTTTAGGGGCATCTAACCTCTGTTTCAGTCAATCCACTTTCCCACATTTGTTTCCTATCAGTCTTGGGATTGAAGCTGGTGACCCTTCAGTCCAGTTTTATGCAATGTGGACCAGACAGTCTTATCTTACTGGATTTAATATTTGGTGAGTGTGGTGTGTTGGAGTTGCCAAATATAAAGTTACCATTGACTGAGTGTTTTTGTCACACTGTTTGGCCAACAAAGCAACATGCAACATGCTAGAGTGGTGATACACTGGTTTATCTATGTTCTGTGAGGTAACATTTTAGACTATTTTACATGTTACTCAGAAACCATAGCTTTATCTGTCAGTATAACACACAAGAAATGTATTACTTCAATTAACGACAAATGTCATCGTAACTGATTAGTTATTCAAATGTTTGCTTTAAATTATTACCTTCCCCGCAACCCTTGACAGGAATAAACGGATACAGAAAATTAACGTATGAAAAAAATTATTATCCTGTTGCAGTAGCGTTTTACTAAAGATACTGCTCACATAAACAAGTAACAAGAAAAGAGTTTGATATTAATGTATTGTGTAGACTTACAGAGCTCTTCTGGAGGCTTTGATGACTGGCAGCATCCTGAGCAGAGCATCTTCTGAAGCAGAAAACTTCTTCAAGTCAAACACATCCAGATCTTCTTCTGATGACAGTAACGTAAAGACCAGAGCTGACCACTGAGCAGGAGAGAGATTCTTCTCTGAGAGTCTTCCTGAACTCAGGTACCGTTGGATGTCCTCTGTTAAAGAATGATCCTTCAGTTCATTCAGACAGTGGAACAGATTGAGGCTTCTCTCTGAAGGGAGATCCTCACTGATCTTCTTCTTGATGTAATTCACTGTTTTTATCGTGGTGTTTTGTCTGTTTCCTCTCTCTTTCAGCAGGCCGTGTAGAAGACTCTGACTGGTTTGGAGTGAAAGACCCAGGAGGAAGCGCAGGAACAGATCCAGGCGTCCATTTGGACTCTGTAAGGCCTTGTCCACAGCACACTGGTGGAGATGATCTAGGTTATGTTTGTCAAACAATCTATACGTTGAAGAGGATTTCTGTGATTCTCCCATCAAATTGACACCAGAATTAATGAATGTCAAATGAACATAGAGAGCAGCCAGAAACTCCTGAACACTCAGATGGACGAAGCAGAACACCTTGTCCTGGTACAGTCCTCTCTCCTCTTTAAAGATCTGTGTGAACACTCCTGAGTACACTGAGGCTGCTGTGATATCAATGCCACACTCTGTCAGGTCTGATTCATAGAAGATCAGGTTTCCTTTCTTCAGATGATCAAAAGCCAGTTTTCCCAGAGACTCAATCATCTTCCTGCTCTCTGGACTCCAGAGTGGATCAGTCTCAGCTCCTCCATCATACTTGACCTTCTTCACTTTGGTCTGAACCACCAGGAAGTGGATGTACATCTCAGTCAGGGTCTTGGGCAGCTCTCCTCCCTCTCTGGTTTTCAACACATCCTCCAGAACTGTAGCAGTGATCCAGCAGAAGACTGGGATGTGACACATGATGTGGAGGCTTCGTGATGTCTTGATGTGGGAGATGATCCTGCTGGCCTGCTCCTCATCTCTCAATCTCTTCCTGAAGTACTCCTCCTTCTAGGGGTCAGTGAACCCTCTGACCTCTGTCACCATGTCAACACACTCAGGAGGGATCTGATTGGCTGCTGCAGGTCGTGTGGTTATCCAGAGGCGAGCAGAGGGAAGCAGTTTCCCCCTGATGAGGTTTGTCAGCAGCACATCCACTGAGGTGGACTCTGTAACATCAGTCAGGATCTCAGTGTTGTTGAAGTCCAGAGGAAGTCGACACTCATCCAGACCGTCAAAGATGAACACAACCTGGAACTCTTCAAACCTGCAGATTCCTGCTTCTTTGGTTTCAGTGAAGAAGTGATGAACAAGTTCCACCAAGCTGAACTTTCTCTCTTTCACCACATTCAACTCTCTGAAAGTGAATGGAAAAGTGAAGTGGATGTCCTGGTTGGCTTTGTCTTCAGCCCAGTCCAGAGTGAACTTCTGTGTTAAGACTGTTTTTCCAGTGCCAGCCACTCCCTTTGTCATCACTCTTCTGATTGGTTTATCTCTGTGAGCTGATGCTTTAAAGAGGCTTTCATATTCTGTTCTATTTTCCTGTTCATCTATCTTTCTGGAAGCTGTTTCAATCTGTCTGACCTCATGTTCATCATTGACCTCTGTTGACTCTCCCTCTGTGATGTAAAGCGTTGTGTAGATTTTGTTTAGAATGGATGAGTTTCCTGCTTTATTAATCCCCTCAAATACACACTGGAACTTCTTCTTTAGTCTTGATTTGAGTTTTTGTTGACACAGTCCAGAAGAAGTTCCTGAATGAACAATTGACAATTGTAATTGCGACAGATTAAATAAAGTTAATAAATTTATTGAGCTTATTGTCAAGGAAAAATTGTTTTGTGCTCAGCTCTGATACATATGAGTACAGAATTTTTACATGACTAAAATGAAAATGTAATGTTAAAAGTCTCTTACTACTCAGCAGACAGTCAGCCAGCTTCTCTTGCTTTTTTTTCCTCATGTACTGTAGCGTGATGTTCAATAAAGCTTCTCTGATGATGCTCTTCTGCTCTTTCTCTTTATCATCCACCTCCTCATCCTCCCTCTGGCTCTTTCGGGTGTCTTGGTGTAGACTCAGAAGATCCTGGAATTTCTCCAACTCATCCGTCACAAAGCTGACAATGTTCTTTTTAAGAACCTGCAATAATTAACATTTCTTTTTTATTTACAGTTTAGTTCATATATTTTTGGACAGATACACAATTTTTGCAATTTCTGCAGGGAGAGCTTTAACTTCCAACTCTGGAAGATCTTCTTATGGATCTTGGTGGAAGCTGTGACATGGAATCTGAGTGGGTCATGTTCAAATCCTCCATTGCAGGTTAGTGGAAGTTGTGGCCAGAAGAATTTCAGTGCATGCCATGGTGGCAACCTCTAAACTCACTGGAGGACACCAGGGGTAAGAGAAAATGTTAAGCTGAGGAAGGAAGTCTCTCAGGCCTGGTTGGCACAGGGGCTCCAGAAGCAGCAGGCAGGCACCATGAGGCCAGACAGGCTGTAACTTCTGCAGTTGCAGAAACAAAAACTTGGATGTGGGAGGAGTTTGGAGAGACTATGGAGAACTCCCAGTTGGCATCAAAGAGGAGATGTGAGGGGAGCGTGAGAGTTTGACAATCAAGTCTACATGTGTTTTGTGGATATGGAGAAGGCCTATGACTGTGTTTCCCAGGGAATTTTGTGGGGGGTACTGAGGGAGTACAGGGTGCAGGGGCCGCTGACGACCTCTAGCACGCTTTGGGACGTTTCCCAGCCAAGTGTGAAGCACTTGGGATGAGGGTCAACAGCTCCAAATCCGAGGCCACAGTGCTCTGCTGAAAAACAGATTGTTCCTACCGGCTTGAGGACACGTTCCTGCCCCATGCGAGGGGGTTTAAGTGTATCAGGCTGCTCTCGAGTGATGATAAAATGGAGCAGTTTGGTGCAGTGGTTGCAGTAGTACAGATGAAGTTTGGGGTTGTTGTGGGTTAAGCAAGAGCTGATCTATAAGGTAAGGCGTTGTATTTACCAGTTAATCCTCATTTCAGCCTTCACCTATGGTTATTATCTGTGGGTAATGACTGAAATAATGGCACTGCAGTCACAAGCGGCTGAAATGAGGTTCCTCCAAAGGGTTTGCATCCAAAGGGGTTAGCAGAGGTGTTTTGGGCATCTTTTAAGGATGCCTTCTGTGCGCCTCCCTTTGGAGGTTTACATGGGCTTAGCCAGCCAGAAAGAGACCCTGGGGTAAACCCAAAACTTGCCTGTATATCTGAGGTCTTGAACTGTAAGGACTGTGCATAAAACTGGTTGTATTTCTAAATGTTTTAGATTATATTTTTGTTTGGTCCCTTGAATGAAAGCTGACCCTGCACTTTAAAACCATATTCATTATAAAACTATAACCTGAACATGTTTTGGTAACTACTTTAAATAAATAAAATTGTAATAAACACAGGTTTGCCCTGTTTAATCAGCTACTTAACATTTAAGAGCATAGCACAGCCAATGTGTGTTGCGCCATAAAACCAGTATGTT
The DNA here is from genome assembly GCA_005024645.1 of Planiliza haematocheilus. NCBI lineage: Eukaryota > Metazoa > Chordata > Actinopteri > Mugiliformes > Mugilidae > Planiliza > Planiliza haematocheilus. Next base: position 63,454 of record SRSE01001002.1, read on the forward strand.
CGTTGAGAATTAGGTTTGTAGCTTTGAATTTAACAGCTGGGTTGAATATACCGTAAACATAGAGTCCAGGTCTGTTTGCTGCTTCAGTTTGGATCCTCTGAAAACTCCTGAACTCTGTGGATGAAACAGGATAACATCATTATATAATGGCTATGTCCTGGTGAATGCTGATTCATGCTGCTTAAAGGTGTATTACAGTATCACATATCTGTGAGTTACAGGTATGTTTCAAGGTCAAATCCATCTGTCCAGTGTTTCCATCAATGTAATGAGACTGGTTTAGTTTAAATAAATCAGGGATTTGTCTCAGACTGATCTGAACACATGTTTGTGGACAAGGAGCTTTGTGAGGAGCTCAGAGAAAGAGTCGTTGTTGCTCATCAGGCTGGAAAAGTTTCCAAAACAATTTCTAAAGAGTTAGGAACCAACAAATAATCCACAGTCAGATTGAGAACAAATGGAGAAGATTTAAGAAAACTGTTCCCCTCCACAGGAGTGGTCCTCTCTCACATTGGCTAATGTTAATGTTCATGAATACACTGGACCACCATGGTGTGATGGACAAAGACAGTGCTCTCCAAAAGAACATTTCTGCCCACCTACAGTTTGATCAATATCATATGGACACGCTGGATGACTACTGGGACAGTGTTTTGTTTGGAAAATGTTTGGAGATAAAAATAAATTAATTAAATAAATGATAATTAAATAAAGCATTATGAGTTCTACAAAGAATGGTCAAAGAAGAACAAACAAAACATGCAGAAATGTAGAAAATTCCAAGGGGCATCATTAAACAGCACTGTAAAATGCTGCGCCACATATATGATATATAAGTCAGTTGACTTACTTTGATTCAGAACATAAAGAATAGTCATGAACAGTTATAATCCTTCATCACAACGGGAACCTCAGAACTCTCCTGAGCGAATATGAATGTTTAGCTCATATAAGGATTTTCTTTGGTAACTGGTAACCAGGACCTAAAACTATTTAATGTTGCATTTGATGAAAGGAGGCTTACATAAAGGGTCTGTATAGGATAATATGTGATATGATGTGAATGATACAAAACTACAGTCTACGGTATGGAAGTCAAGAAATTCATTAAACAGTTAGCTCAGTATGACCAGTTGTTCAAAAGTGTCAAAACAAGAAGAGTATTGGACTTAGTTACTTACTTGAATTTAGTGTTGGGACATGGACCTGGTGGTGAGCTATGGAAGCTCACCAGGCATAACCAAGTTAACATGGCTGTCCTTGTCTTGGAAACAAAGGAAAGCCCTGGAAACACCAAGTCCCACAATCCTTTAGGTGTGAAAACTGACTCAGCAGTTCACTGGCTGATAGTGGCATGTGACCTCTGAGGTCATCAGGTCATATAAAATGCACTGTGTGGCCTTTGTTCTCTCTCTTGCTCTCTTACTCTCTTACCCTCTTCAACTTCACACCACCCACGTGGGGACCCCCAGATGCTCGGCTGCAGCTGGGTGCCAGGTAGTCTGCTAACAAGAGCAACTACTCCAGGCCTCTCCATACAGCAGCGAAGCGAGTTCCTGCTGAGGAATCTACACCAGCTTTTAGCCAACAAACAGAAGGTTTGCAGGCTAAACCCCCAAACAACAGGAGCCACATGGCTGGTTAGCACAGAGCTGCTAACAAGCCACTTCAAAGGACTCAAGGAGCGTCCGGTTTCCTTCCAACGTCTGCCATCAGGACACACAGCAAGGAATACAACTTTTCCCAGTCTGGCCTTCCATCAGGAATTGCCAACTAAAGGAGCAACATACCAGAAATGGACTTTCCACCAACTGGTAGTATGACCTGGGCATGTCTAGCTAAGCTAAGCTAAGCATAGTTAGAAATGTTGATTTGATGTGATATTTGTGTTTATTGAGTGTTATAGTATAGTGGTTTGATGTTAGTTTAGATTATGCAACACATAGACTCAGGGTCCCCTGCATGCTAACTAACCACTCTTCCTCTAACCTGGCACCTCATAAAACCCTTATCACATTGCACACATCTACTGACCAGCACATGGTCTGAGCAGCCATTTTCCTTTGTGTTCAAGACCTCAAGGCCCAGCGGCCATCTTGACACACCCACACTGGCGGCCATCTTGGCACCACCACAACCAGCCACCATTTTGACACCCTACACATTCACATACACATACACACACACACCTGTATAAAGTATTCTGTTTAGATTGTATGTTTACTTTTATCTTGTTAATAAATGTCTTTTAAACATACCAGTTGTTTGTTTAATGTTGCACAAGAATGAATACTGCCAACCTCTACACTGCCAAGAACTCCAAATTCCTTCAACTAGTTGTTAACGTGGTAATTTTTTGGTAATCAGAAATCCAAATTGACAATTAGTATAATTTATGAGACTAATTTGATTGATTGGCTATATTTTCCCTTCCTAGAAGGGTGGTGCCCTGAGGTGATCTTGTAATTCAGATCCGATTATTTAATAATAAATAATTATTTTGATAATTATTAATTATTCATGATAGCCAAACCCCAATATTGAGTGCCTTAATATCAAGGCCAACATTAGTCTGATGGTTGGTTGGTGATCAGATCCTGGAAGTTGTTATGTGTTTATCAGCTGTTTTGAGAAAAAAAGAAACTGAAGAGCAGATGCTGACATCTATACTAATCTCTAGCATGGCAGGGTTGCTTCCAGCAGATTGTTTCTGCAGATATAGACTTATAAAAGTAAACAATGAAAATATCAATCAGCGTTACGCTCTTAGAGAGTGGCTCAACTAGCTGAGGTCTTTCTCTGTGGAGTTTCCATGCTCTCTCTGTGTCTGCTGTGTTTTCTCTCACATAGGCATGACTGTTAGTTTGAAGTGATTATGAATGGAAACATCTTTCCTGGTTACACTAAAAAGCTGAACTTTTGTTGAAGTATCCTTTGATAAAAGTTCAAGTTCAAAATGTGTTCTTATATGTCATCGTTATGTTTGAAAAACATTTATTAGGAAAAGTTCTGTTACAGTTTAGTAGTTAATCATAAAGTAATCCAGTACTCGAAAAATAGTTGATACATTCATTTTAAAAAAAACTCACTGGTACATTAATCGATTTAAAATCTCTTTTTGTTTTTATTTATTTATTTTGCCGCCGTACTTCCAGTACCTCTGAAGCTATTAAATTTGTGCACAAACATAATGAAGCAGTTAGCATTAAGATTTGGTGATGTTGATAAAAATAAATAAAATTTGAATTTCAACATCCAACAAAAGTACTGATAATAACTCAAACGTGAGAAGCTTCTCCAGTTAAGCATTTTGACCTTAAAAATCAATTTGTCACCTTTCCTGGAAAAGCTTGTTTCAGACACTTAATGAGTGGACATCTGCATAAAGGGCCTGGATACAAATGAAAATATAGATCTGAAAATTAACATAATAGGGCTCCATCAATATATTACAAATGAAGTTACTAAATGTGTTAAATTATCTGCTGTTTGCTGACAACTGGACTTTTATTTTTGATCATGTATGAACCAGTACTAATAATAACTCAGATATAAGTAAGTACATCTACTTACTTTGTTTCAGATGTTTGTCCTTTAAAAGCAATAGGTATACCTATGGACTCGTCACTCTTCATGGACACACAGCTGGGTGTAGGACAGTCTGTCCTCTCCTGTGTCTCTGACCTTCAACACAACACATCCAGATGTTTGACTTTTCCTGATGAGACTAGAGTGACTCTGAACTCTGACATGAAGAACAGTTGTGGATTAGGATCCAGATCTCACCTGTGAGCTTTGGTTTGGTCGTCATATTCCTCACATGGATCTGGTTTAGAGGCAGAGAGTCCCTCCTCTCTGTCCTCACACTGATCCATGACAGAGCCGACACCTTAACACAAACACAACACATCATTCCATACTAATGGATGGATGCCAAACTCATCAGCTGATTGTAGAGGATCTCAAGCCAAACATCAGTGAGGTTTGTACCAATCAGACTAAGCAGCACATTGGACCTAATGAAGTTATTTCATGAGAATAAAATCTCACTGGTTTATGTTCAAGAAGAACTGAAGTCTGTCTCACATCATCAAACTAAACAAAGACACAGACACAGAAAAGTTGTTCAGTTTGTAGTCAGAGGTATTATTGATCACATCTTGGCTGATGTTGTACGTACAGTTGGTCTCTGGGTAAATGAATCATCTTGACCATTTTTAAAGACATAAAGGTGAATACAACCCTAACATTCTGGAAATTTTTGTGGTTCTGCAGTGTTTTCTTTCCTCTGAGGGCGGAGCTAAGCTCTTATTATAGATGTACCACACCTAAACAGGTCTCCATGGTATTTTTCTCTTTCTCTTTCTTTGTTTGTCTTTATCTCACTCATACATTGGTTCTCATGCAAACACAGCAACAGACAGACGTACTGACACCTCATTAAAACATTTACCTTTGTTAATTTCATTAAAACTATGGTCTACACTCTTTTGTCTCATCTATAGAGCCAGGCTGTCACATATTAAACTGATGTACTTACTTACTAGTATGGATCTCTACAGGAGGATGCACAGAGTATTTATGAATAGTCTACTGGAATGAATTGGACCTAAATATGATATGAAATCATTAAGGATTTACAAGTTGGTTTTGCAAAAATAAATTAATAATAGCACTCTGACTAGATTATTACAAAAAAAATTGTACCTTACTATAAAGCATTTCCAAGATTAGCAACAGCTATCTGTTATACATGCATGAGAAAAAAATAAACAGCAGTATTCATTTAATAGTTTTTATCATTTCAGTCATATCAGTTCACCATGTCGACATTATATGAGCAGAGCTAATAAAATGCGTCACTGCACTGAAAACGAAAGTAGACCTGTCAAGTGTTCTGTAGAGCTGCTAATAAACTGAACAAAGACACAAAAACAAACCATCAGATGAATATTCCAGATTGGGCAACTTTTATAAAGACATCCTTAAACGTTCAGTAATATATTTTTTTCAGCTGGTTTTACCTCGTTTTTCCTGTCGCCTACAGACCTGGATATACTCTGACAGCTTCACAAAAACCTTGACATAAACTCTCACTCAAATGTAACAGACACCAGCTATATACGTATAACATTAAGTGAGGACAGAACTGAACAAAGACGCTAAAATAAATAAATTGGCAAAATATTTAAAACAACTTGTGATGATGTTTAGAATCTTACCTGCACTATGAAGGTGGATTTAGAGTTTAGATCAAAGATATTTCCGGTTTAATCCTGGAGTCTGAGAGTCACGATGGTTGTTTAGTTGTGAACATTGTGTGTGCTGGAAACATCATGAAAGACCGTACCTGTCTGAAACAGGTAAAACCTGATAGGGAAGTACCGCCCCCAAGCACGGATACAAAAAAAATCAGTATGTAGTCAGATGACGAGGAAGTAGCATCAGAAAAGCTTTAAAATGAAACTAATGGTGGATGACCTTAATGACTTCCTGCAAGTTTGCTTTTCACATTTTATGTCTCAAAATCATAAAACAAGAAACTAAATGAAATGTGCAGTCCCATCTAGCTCTGACACTGAAAATGGTTTCTCCCATAGTCAGGATGAGAACACTAAGCCCCACCTCCAGACACGCATAGTTGTACAACTTCACATCCATACACACCGTCACCTGACGCCAACACGTCCTGACTGGATCTGAAAAGCTGACTACAGTGTCAAAATATCAGGAACACGTGTCCCACAACCCACAGAATCCACAAAAAAACACAGATGGATCATCATCTCTCTCAGTTGTTTGAAACTAAACCAGAACCTTCATGAGGTATTAAATCTATAGGACATGACTCTCATCACGGAGTGTCGGGTTAAACACAAGACTGGAGACAAATGTTCTGTCTTCTTTTTGCTGTAGTCTTGTTAGTGTATGTGTGGTCCTGTAAAAGCAACTAGAGAGAAAAATAATCAGCTCAATTCACCGAATACCTGCCTCTTTATACCCTTTATAACAAGGGTAGTAAATCAGCCTTCCACTAGGTGGAGCAATTGTTGTAGAGAAGGAACCAGGGACCTTTTATCATCGTATGATCAGAATAAGAAAGACATATATGAACAGAACTATCTCCATAAACAAGACATGACATGATCCTGTTGATGCCTTTTGATGTTGATACCGTGGACATTATACAGAATACTGGACGTTTTATGGCTGGTATTTGGGACCTCCAGCCCAGTTCTGGTTCTTTCAAACAAAACAATATACAGTACCTGATCAAGAAAAAAAAAAAAAAAAGGTAAATGCCTCCTATTTGCATGGCAACAAGTTATTTAACCCCAACTGATGCAATGAGTGTGGTCATCCTCTGGTCATGAAAAAGATGTTAGTCTGTTTGAGAAGGGTCAAATCATTGGCATCAAACAGAGAAAACATCTAAGGAGATTGAATAAACTACTAAAACTGGGTTAAGAACTGTCCAACGCATTATTAGAAACTGGAGAAGCATCGTCTTAGAGGAAGAAAGGTGGTCGGAAAAATATCCTCATTGATGGTGATTGGTGATCACATTTGGTGAAATCAAATGGAAGAAAACCACCAGTAGAACTCAGGGCTATGTTTAATAGTGAAAGTAAGAACATTTCCACACGTACAATGTGAAGGGAACTCAAGGGATTGGGACTGAACAGCTGTGTAGCCTTAAGAAAACCACTAATCAGTGAGGATAACTGGAAATAAAGGCTTCAGTTTGCTAGGGAGCATAAAGATTGGACTCTGGAGCAATGGAAGAAGGTCATGTGGTCTGATGAGTCCAGATTGACCCTGTTCCAGAGTGATGGGGGCATCAGGGTAAGAAGAGAGGCAGATGAAGTGATGCAGCCATCATGCCTAGTGTCTACTGTACAAGCCTGTGCTATGGGGCAGTGCTATGATCTGGGTCTAGGTTCATTAGCTGACTACCTGAATATACTGAATGAGCAGCTTATTCCATCAATGGATCATATTCCAAGATGACAATGTCAGGATTCATAGGGCTCAGATTGTCAAAGAGTGGTTCAGGGAGCATGAGATGGATTGTTCCACCACAGAGTCCAGACCTTAACCCCATTGAGAATCTTTGGGATGAGCTGGAGAAGCTTTGAGCAGTGGTCAGACTCTCCATCATCAATACAAGATCTTGGTGGAAAATGAATGGAAATAAATCTTGTGACATTGATGAAACTTATTGAAACAATGCCATGGAAAATGTGTGCTGTGATCAAAATTAAAGGAGGTCCAATGAAATATAGTGTGGGACCTTTTATTTGGCCAGGCAGTGTATACAATGCTGCTTACATGTTTTTCTACATAAATATGACTCAAAACTTCACAAAAATCAAACAAATGAAACTAAAATATTACACTTTTTAAATAAATCAGGGATTTGTCTCAGTCTGATCTTCACAACATGTCTGTGGACAAATGAGCTTTCTGAGGAGCTCAGAGAAAGAGTTGTGCTGAGGTCAATCCCCGAGTCCGTAGATAGCCCAGCAGGAACGAGCACAGAGTCAGAGTAGCAAACAGTAGATTACCTTTATTCAATCAAGAAATCTTGGAGAGCTCATCATCAACCAATGTTCTTACAGCAGTGTCTCCGTTGAGGTGTGACTTAAAGATTACAGGCTTGTGCTCTTATACTAAGTCTAGGGCGTTTATGTGAAGCAGGTGGGAACACTCATGCAAGCTTCTCGCCTCAGCACTTTTCTACTGGTGCTTATCGCCTCATGACCGACGGCATTGGCTGAAGAAGCAAGAGTGCGACCATCAGTCCCGCCATTCTTCCTATTACTGTGAGTGCCGAATCACCCTTTAGTTAGTACCTGAGACGAATAACTGTGTATAGCGTGTTCCTGTTGCAAAAAGCACGCATACATAACATTCATTATTTCTAAATGTACTGGCACCACTCCTTATATGGCATAGTACATTGCATACCCTATCTTCCTTACCAACACCTAGGTCGGCTACAAAGCATGTCCAATGGTTACCCCTCAGTTGTTGTTGCTCATCAGGCTGGAAAAGGTTCCAGAAGCATCTCTAAAGAGTTTGGAAGCTACAAATAATCCACAGTCAGACAGATTGAAGACGACTGTTCCCCTCCACAGGAGCAGTCCACCAAGATCACTCATTGAGAAAATGTTTTGTGGTGAGATGAGACCAAAGTAGAATTGTTTGGTCTACTTTAGCACTCCACAGATATGTAATATTGGCTCATTTTCCAGAATAAACAAATTTTTTATTTATTTATTTTTGTCCAAACCCTTAGTGACAGTCCTAAACGTCTAGAGTAGAAGAAGACGAACCACGATGCCTCCATATCTCCAATATTGCTGTCCACATTGATTCCAGCTTGGTTCATCTTTTCAAACACTTTTCAACAACTTGTTGTTTCTACCTCCATCTTTCTGTTTCCTCCTGGAAACTGTATCTATTTAGATAAAACAAACATCTGACCTAATGCAAACGCACTGGCAAGTAAAATGAAAAAACATTCATGCAGGACTGTGGTGCAAGACAATACAGTGCAAGGAGACATAATAACAATAAAACTAAATAATAATAATAATAATAATAATAATAATATGATAAAATGAAAAATAAGAATTGAATTACTTTGACAACTGAGATGGAAGTAATGTACTCCCGCGCAGTGGG
>SRSE01001003.1:0-205651 GCA_005024645.1 Planiliza haematocheilus
TAGTGGCGACGCCCCCAATGGCGCTGGTGGAGCCGCCGGTGATTTGAGCGATCTTTGTCTTCTTGTTGAACTTGTCCAGGCCGTCTGCGATGCTGTTGAGGTCGATGACGTGCTGCCAGAGGCTCTCAGCGCGCTCCGAGAACAGTTTGTTGAAGACACGGATGCCCTTCTGCACTTTATCTGCAGTTACAGCAAACGCCCTGACAAAATATGAAAGTTTAAAGCACACAGCAAAGCCTGAGTAGAAAGGACACTCTGTGTTTAAAGGTCATTTTATCTCATTTACCACTTAGTAAAGGGCGCAGATAGCAGTGGCTTTATTCACCAAAATGACATAAACAAGCTCAAGACTATTCTGGATAATCAATCTGCATCATGCTCTGAGTATTAAAGGCCCTTGTGGGAAACTTCTTTTCTAAATGTTAGTATTCACTATTTTGAGCAGCACACATGAATCTGTGCTTCTCTCTAATCTTTCGGGGCCATGAGAATGACAGATGCAGATAATTCAAACCTGAAGCACTCAAAACCGAAGATGAAAAGGTCACGTGAACAGATCCAGAGGAAGTTTACTCACTTGGCCTCTTCTTTTTCTGTCATGTCATCATCTTGAGGCGTGTCTTCCCATTCTGACAAAGTACAAGTCATAAAGAATGATTTTTCATTGTGTTACATGCAGTACAGAGCCTAAAGTATGTGGTCACCATGACACCCATGTGCTGCCTCCAATCGCTCAACCTAGCAGGACATTTCTCGTTTCAACCAACAATCATAAGGTGTGTTTTATAGCATTCAGTTTATCAGTCCTTCCAAACTAAACTCATCAAACTGTTGATGCTTTGTGCAGTGGGCCATTGGTGCTGTTGTCTAAAACCAAAACAGGGGTGTCCATATACTTCTGATCACATAGATGTTCGTACAAGTAAACATTTAGTCTAAAACTTACGCTCCACTGTGTTCCACCAGTCCATAAGATCCTCCACACCCTGAAAGACACCAGTACATTTGTATGGGATGCCATGTTAATGGTCAATGACATTATGAAGACGCAGCCTTTTAAAAAAAATAATTTGCCACCAACCTGACTGTCTTCAGGCTGAGAGGGTTCAAGACGTAATTCATCCAGCTGGTCAAACAGAGACCTCTGTGGTCCTTCATTCTGAGACAACAGAAGAAATAAAGGTTAATATTACTATGTCAATATCAGTATTTATTTCTTATTCCTGTGTAGAATGGGTGTGGTGTAGCTGAAGACACACTGACAGAGAAAAATACAGAAAGTTCATGAATCAGCTTATTGAGGATCACATTTCCTCGGTTTCACTTTTTATGCAGCTTCTGCTCAGATAAAGGGAAGTGACAGTATAAGGGATTCTGGGTGTGTGTACCTATTTCTGCTGTGTGTTTTTTTTTTGCAGAAGTAAAACGACACAAACTCTTTAATGGCCATGTTGAAAAAAAAAAAGGAAGCAGAGAAACAAGTCTGGGCACATTGCAGCCTAATCTCAGTCTCATCAGCCATGCTAAGAAACATGCACAAACACTGTCAAGGCGGGGGCGGGGTGGAGGTGGGTTGCATGTCAACAGCGGAGGGGGAAAAAAACAAAACGCGTTGACTAGAGTATAGTCTGCTGGGAGCTGAGGGAACACCCGGGAGACTAATCTTTAAATGACTGGAGGAGAGAGGTTGTTTTCTGGGGGGGGGGGGGGTAACTAAAACAAGCCCTTTGTGGTCCTGAAACACAATGAGTGAGATTATGTCATATCACTGTGGTGGTGGACAGATACAACGACTAAAACCAGAGGGAGAAAAGAATGAAAGAACGTACAAAGAAAGAATTTTCTTGATTATTTAGAGACACAAACAACTGTGAGCATTTTTTTTTTTTTTTTTTTTTACCTCTGCCTCTTCGGCTTGCTTCTGTACAACTTTGGCCTGAAATCAAAGAACACAAACAAACGACGATGTCAACATAGATGCTGTCAGATACCTCGGCTTTTCTGGAGGTAGAAAGGTATGAAATTTTATTTTTTATAAATTCATCATGTGTTAGGGGGAAAAAAGTCACTAATCAAACAAAATAATTCAGCTGTGTGACTGGTCAGTGATGTGCTCATAAAGGTTGGAGACTCACTAACCGTGACAAAATAATATGACAACATCACATGTTTTCAGTTAAAAGCACAAAACAAACAAAGTGTAAAGACATACTTTAAATGCTGTAGCTTTCCTACAGGCCATCAAGAGCAACTGAGTATGAAGATGTAAATCACATGTTATCATCTTCATGGTCATGAGCGCTCAACCCAGCTGACTAAGGGGAATTCTGAAGTATTATGTCAGACATTAGTCTCCACCACTATGTTTTGGAAGTTATGAGTCTATTAAACTTATGTAGGGTTCAGAAAATTAACAACAAGGAGTTCTGAAATAGTTCTGCAGCTGTAGAGGTGGATACTAGTTACTTCATATTCCTGTCGCTCCTACCTTTAACAGTGTTTTGCGCTTATACAAATCTAATCTGTGCAGAATCTAACTCTGGTTCTGGAGTCTGGTGGTGCCTATGATGGTGTTCAGACCATAGTCTATATCGCAGCAGTTTATACTCCCACACGTGCATGCTACAGGTTAGTTTATCACTGTGAGTGTCAGATTACAGTGAAACAAGCCTGAGGAGCTAAGAGAGCGGAATCACAACCTTGTTCAGTTAATTAGTGATGTTGGTAAATATTGGACACTCACAAATTTCCATTGTTTTGTAATTTCGTATCATATCAACATTTATATCTATCAAAAAGAGAAATGCTGTAGCGTGATGTTTTAAGGTAGCACAGAGTACACGCTGCCAAAGCTTCTCTTAAGAGAGTCGAATGAGTGGGAATGATCAGGTGCAAGATTTTGTGTAATAGTACTCAGCTTACACACAGCTTTCAGCTTTTCATAAATAAACCAGCTACAACACAGTGGCTCATGTGACTTGTGCTGCACTGAGTATTGCCTTTGCCATCAAGTGATCCTGCTGTTTTTTCACAAAACTAAAGCTGAAGTGGATAACTAAAATGTTATCAATTCAATTATTTAACCGGTAATATATTAATGTGTTTTTTTTTCAGCAGCAGTATACGTTTAGTGGAATAAATAAATGAAATAAAAGGCAGTTTTGTCCTGCATGTCATTCTACTGATCTAGATTTTTTTTATATTCAGCATTCATGTGTTATTGAACTTAATTAGCACAGCCTGTGTTGTGCCTGAACGTGTTCAATGAATTTAAGTTCATGAACTCGTTCATATCTTGGTGAACTAAGAACTGAACCGTTCGTATTTCCGATTAAGGAACTTTATTGCGAACGCTTTCATTCTGACGTCTGTGAACGGCGTTCATACACGTTCTATTTTCGTTCAAAACTATGCCAGATTATGCCAGAAACTATGCCAGATTTCCAAATGAACTATTTAGTTCACATTTGAAATCATGAACGAACAAGTTCATTTTAAAGCTTATGAACTATGAACTGAACTAGTTTGTGTAGAAAAAGAACTTTCCCAACACTGAGCACAGCATAACAAGCGCTGGATGTCTGAAACAGAGGATGACTTGGTTAGCGCTTGTCCACGCGGTCGGAACAAGTCTGTGCAAGTCACACGTCTGAATGTTACCTTGACCCGAGGCATGAAGGGATTGTGTCTCTTGGGTTTCTTGACTTTAGTCTAAAAAAAAAATAAAAAAAAGCAGGATATCAGTGTTACAGTGAAAAGGTCAAATAGTGAATTTTGTTTACGTATTAATTACAGATAAAAAAAGGAAATCCAAACAAAAACAACGACTCAACAAGGACAAAAGCAACAGGGTGCATTTAGATAAAATACCTCCTCTGTTTGGGTTTTTTCCTCCTCTTCTTCTTTCTTTTCATCTGTTAATGAAGACTCTTCGTTCAGCCCTTCATCATCAGACGCATCCTGACAAAACATCACAATGAAATAAATTATTATCTTGAGCCTTAGCTTAGTAATTAAATCTGTCATAGGCCCAGTAGGCTGACCCCTATTTACCTTAACTGCAGTATGAGGCATGAACGGGTTATGGCGCTTTGGCTTTTTCTGTAAGACAGAAGAAGACAGAAGTAAAACTACATTTCCCTCTAGCTGTTGATGATCATAAACGAACCTATGGTGAGATCACATGTTTGCAGTTAGCAGCATGAAAGAAACAAACAGGTGAGTGACGACATTCAGTTATGCTGTTGCTTATATACAGAACAAGAGCCACTGAGTGATCAGATGAGTATGAAGATGTAAATCACTTGTTATGATCTTCATGCTCATGGGATCGTCTGATCGTCTATCGGAAATTTTCAAGTATCGTGTCACACAGCGTGATGGTTTTACCAACCCACACAGCTACCTGACAGAAAACTAAATCGGAATGCCGAGTGTCAAGGGCTTAAAACTTTTCCATGTGACTCATAATAAACACAAGCTCTGTTAAAATGCATGCTCATGCTGACCTGGAGGTTGCACATGTCTTTTGCATTGCTGTTGCATGAAATATCTGATAAGAAGGAAGCAGGAACTATAAAAGCTAGATCCTGGCTGAACAGCTGCCAGGAATACTTCTGTGCACCACACACTGAAACTTAACACTGATAAAAATCAGCCGACCTTTATATAACATTACGTTTGGTTAATTAGGACAAGAGACACTTACTGTTTTGTTCTCTGGAGGGTTTGTCTCATCACCATCTTTGGCTGCAGCAGATTCCTCTTCTTGAAGACCTTCATCATCTGACTGGATCTGCAGCAAATTCAATTATTATTTCTACTGGAAACTGTTTGAATCAGAGAAGCCAAGCGCCTAAAACCATTAACACAGACATGCTTCACCTTTCATATGAATAAGGTTCATGTTTTACAATGATAGTCTCTGTTGTGATCTATGTTAGTTCATATGTTAAACACAGAGACACAGACTTTTACAGCAGGAGAAGTTATAATTGTGACAAAAACTATAATTATTCAGTCAGAAAGAAACTTCATCATCTTCAGTGGCTGATATTCAAACTCTAATATCTGCCATTGATATCAGGAAATGTGCCAATACCTGGTGGTTGTTCTTCTGCTTTTTCAGATCATGTCTTGTAGTTTTGTTCATCTCCTGAAATTAAACCACACCAGTTTTCTAAACCACGGAGGCTCAAAACACAGCTTAACTGTTACAAACAGACTGAACACAGGCAGCTCACCTCCTCTGAGGGAACGACAGGACTTTCTGTTGGTGTTTCTTTCTCCTCTCTGGGGGCGACGTCCTTCAGGGGACAGAATTTAAATACGTGTTACAAAACCCATATGGCATATCTAAGACATGTGCATAAAGTGTGAATTTTAACAATTTATGATTCTTTTTAAAGTTTAAAATATGTAATATAATAAAAACCAGTCTCTTCAAACATGAAACTGGACAGCAGGAATACAGTAATCTGATAACTGTACCTTACTATCCTCAGTTCCCCTTGACTTGACTTTGTGGTACACGGACGTCACCTTCATCTCCTGCAGTGAAACAAACAGAGCAGAATCAGAACAGACTCACGAGGACCGCATGTCGCTGAGCAGAAGTCGTGTTTGCTTGCAAACCTCTTCGGTCGGTCTGCGCGGAACTGGTGGCGGTTCGCTTCTTTCCTTCCTTTCTGGCTGGATCATGTTACTTTTGACCTGACAAGGACACACACACACACAGAAAGACGCTCAGTGTGGCCGGAGAAGGAGGACGGGGAGGCTTTAAAACGAGCAGGCAGAAAATGAGGAGGATGTGGTGAAGGTAAGGAAGAGGAGGAGCGTGAGAGGAGAGGGTATTTTTGACAGAAGTTGATCAGCCCTATATGTGTGTGTGTGTGTGTGTGTGTGTGTGTGTGTGTGTGTGTGTGTGTGTGTGTGTGTGTGTGTGTGTGTGTGTGTGTGTGTGTGTGTGCGGTCACTGATGACTCATGAGCAATGCAGCAAATAGACTGACCAGTTTTGGCTTCTCTTCCACTTTCTCAGTCTCCATGAGCGTCTCTGTGTCGTCAGTGTCTTTCTGGACAAATGACAATAAATGCAATTAAAAACATTACTTGTGCAGCGTAGAAAGGACTGTACTGGTACTTTTCAAAAAACTCTTTTTCAATTTTCAGATCTGAGTTGAGCAAAAATAATATGACATAAAAGTTGTTGTTGAAACTGATCACCAGCACCACCACCATTATCACCGTCCCATCACCTCTATCTGACTTCACCACCACCTCCACCACCAAACGTTTTAACGGTGTAGTTACTTTATTTGCGGAGCGGAATGGATTCAGTTTGGACATGGCTCCAGCCACGGCGTTCTGAGAGAGAGGAACATTAAAGTTAAGCTGATATCCACATTTAGATCAGTGGGAACGTGTAATTAACTACTGCTAATATTATGAGAGTACCACCCCAAGATTGTTTAATTTCCAAGCAGATTAAACTAATGTCAGATGCTCAAAGGTGAAAAAGGTCCTTTCTTTTTGCTTCAAGTTTTAGTTTTACTTGAGTAATTCAGTTTGATGTGCGCTCTGAGTATTTAGATTTCTCCTCTCTCTAACGAGTCTGCAAGAGAAGCTGATGACGCATATTTGAAATTCTGCCGTTTCCTGTGAGGTAACATAAATATACAAGACCAGGCTGGACAAGTTAAGCTGGACTGTAGCCTGTGAAAAATGCTGCAAGTCAGAAACCTGAGCCATCACCTCATGATTTTCCCTTTTCTAAATACGGTCGGCAAATCATTTCACAAAAACTCATTCACTGATGTGTTTAATGTTGGCCGTCCAGCGCCAGGCGTCCGCACGCCTGATTGGTCAGCGCATCTAGCTGCTGCAGCTGGTAAATATGTGACTCCTGAATAAAAATAACCAGTTAAATGTGAAAACATTTGCGTCAAACGCAGAGGATGAAAGAAGAAGTAAATGTGAAAGCACCTGTTTGTGGCCTGATGACTTCTCGCTGCTCACAGATGGATCCTCGTCATCTGAGCCGGTCTGCTTCTCATACTGAACAGGAGGAGGAGACAGAAATCATTATGTTGTGAAATAGACTGATTTAGTAAATATATATTTTTTTCTTATTTAAATTATTATTTAAATCTAAATCATTCTTACTTTGTTTACGGCTCGAAATGGGTTCAGCTTTGTCATCGCCCCGGCTAGTTTATTCTGATTATGTGACAAAAGAGAACAAAAGAATCAGAAATCATAACTAAAAACCGATGTTAAAACTCACAATAAAACACGCTACAAACCTGTTTGTGAGCAGGCTGACTGTCTCCATTGTCTAATGTCTCCTCATCATCGGTGCTGGAGCTCTTCTCCTGCACATGAAGCCCATTTTAGTGAAAAATAAATTACAGTAGTAGAATAACCACCTGCACACTTGATGGTTTTCCTCTCCGTGCACCATTAGTGTCAGGCTGAGGTGACGGGAAATGTAACGCGACAGATGTCACCTCTCACCTGTTTGTCAGTGTAGAACGTGCTCTTCATCATTGCACTGAATCCGTTCTGAAACAAGACAAAAAAAATAGTTACTAATTCCAGAGAGCTAATATGTTTAGATACATTTTTATTTTTTTTATTTTGGCGGGACAGCCGACCTGTTTGGATTTGGGCTTCTCTGCTGTGGAGCCATTCTCATTTGAGTCTCCAGAGTGCTCAGTCTTTCCCTTCTCCTAACAGAATAAAAAGCAGAAAGCATGAACACAAGGGTAACCTACAGACGGGTAGATTAACAGAGCATCTGAGTGATATGATGCAGCATTCACTGATAGAGACAATAACCTGAGACGAGGAGGCGAAAGGATTCTTCAGGATCTTCGCTGCAGCTCCCCCCTGAGAGTTCAATGCAGGTGAAGTTACAAACTGATAGAGATGCGCTGAGAGTTGGTGGAGTGCAAGTAAAAAAGACAAGAGGCAGGATTAATAACTCACCTTGGAAGACTTTTCTGTGAGACTGTCACTGCTGGCGGAGAGTTCACCATTCATAGACAGATCATCCTAACACACAGGGAGAAAGCATATAGTCAGAACCAACTAAAACAATAAAAAAAGAAGACTCATGTGTTTTATTTTGATATTAACTAATCGTCATTCTCCTAAATACATGTTTGTATCAGTGAGCATGTTCAGAAATAAAGACCTATGTGCAAAGATTCACCTATAAGTGACATAGCGATCTGTGTGGGGTGAAACATAAGCTGTTATTGCTTTTCATCCTAGCTGACAAAAACAAAAAACTTAACAGTTTAAAACCAGAAACAAACCCAGCACTTCGCCAGGAAACATCTTCTTGTATGTTCTCCTGATACAAGAAGAAAAAAGGCTGGTCTACTGTTTCAGAGAACCAGAACAAAGACTTTTAAAACCCATCTGAGCAGAGAAAGGCTCCTTTTATAGACAGTATGTGTTTTGTTGTAAATCTGCATTAACATCATATCAATATACTTCTTCTTTCTGCTCATTATCTGATTGAAATGCCAACCGAGGAGACGGTTCGTGGAAATAGTGAAATATAAAGGGAAATACTGTATTATCTCAAAACGCCAGAACGAAGGGGAACCTAAATCATCTTCCCGTCCAAAACAATGAACAAGTGTGCGCGTCTGGCTGGATCTAGCAGCAGCAGGTGATATTTTGTACACAAAGGTTATATTTATCTGCCATGAGACAACAGCTGCTTCTGCCGTACAGCGACACATTATTCTTGGCTGACGTCAAAAAGAAACTTAACACGTTTCTTTCAGTGGTGTATTCATAGTATCCCCAAGTAGGAGCCCTGTAACAGATCTAAGTTGTCTTGACAACGTCCCCGACACTAAAATAGAACCTTAAAAAACATGCTTGTGTCAAACTAATGTCTAAAAGAGGTGAAATTACTATATGCACAATATGATTTCCTGCCTGGTAACTTCTGTTGATGTCACTCACTGTGTTATTGTCTGAAACAATCAATGATTATTGACGACCACAAGTTTCTTACCCGAGACTGAGATTTGGTAACTTTCTTTTTGAAGACACCACTGAAGATTCCTCCTTTCTCCTGAGAAAATAAAATGAAATCAGCATTCATGATGTTTTTATCAGTAAGGATTTACTTCATTCTGTCAGCTGAGTATTGATGTGGCAGTTTCAAATGAAACTCACCTTCTCAGAAAGATTGTCGCTGCTGCCTGAGAGCTCGCTGGGTGCAGACAAATCCTCCTGAAGGGGAGACACAAAAGCCTTTTATGAACTGGGTTACAAACAAATACGTGTAAAAGTGTGAACAGTGACAAGCACTACTCAAATACCTTAGACTGAGCTCCAGAGGGCTTTGGAGACTTCTTAAACATCCCACTGAACATCCCGCTTGACTCCTGGACGTCAAAAAGGTCACATAAGAATGACGATTGAGTAAAATAAAATAGCAAACATGTCCTTTGTCTTTTGAACTGATGCAGCAGCCAGATGCACGGACAGGGATTTAGTGCTTCGCACATTTGCCGGCCCTCATTCCAAACAGCTGATGCATGCATGTTTTCACTTGTCCAAACACACACACAAAAACAAAAACTGTCCATTGAGAGAGCCAAGCTCAACACAGCTACTGCAGGTCAAAATCAACAACTCACTGTAGGCCACTGACTAACACTATGGAAGCTCTTACTCACATTTTAACATCTGTATATATAAACAACAATCTGATCGAATGCAAACATAGTGTAAGCCAACAACAGTTTAACACAATATTGCTCTGGCAGAGATTTGTCTTCACTTTAAGCATTAAATAGTAAAACAAATTAAATTCTATCCAGGTAAATCTTCTACAGTGTACTGAATAACAAAACAAGATGTGATGAACTGATTATTTTATAGTGTATATTTTTGATCATTTCTTTATATTTTTTTGTTTTTGCTCGGCATGCTGTAGCTCGGTTTGGTTAAGCACAGAGGAAATGTAAGTTTTCTTAAATGACCGTTTTAATGAACAGACTCACCGTAGTGTTTGCATTCTCTGACTGACTGTCGTTAATGTCCAGAAGATCCTGAAGAACACAATATCATCTGTCAGCCTTTTACTGAATGTATTTCGTTAGCTATTTCACTCTTTGGGTGGAGGAAGATTTAGTTTCACCTGTGACGGCCTCCGGACGTGTCCCAGTCTTGGAGATCGTTTCAGTATCCCACCAAACATACCTGATTTGTCCTGAAGAGAAAAGGCTTTAGTGACTAACTCATGCAGGAAAACCAAATATGTCAGAGAGAGGAAAGTGAACTCACCTTTGATGACTTGTTGTCTGTTAGGCTGTCATTACTGCCAGATAGCTCAGGATTTTGTAGTGAGAGGCTGGCCTGTTAACACAAACAAAAAAAACACCCAATTGTTTTAATTAAATAAATGTATTAATTAATCGACTAACTGTTCCAGTTATAGTTAGATATGAGTTACAGTTTTAAAGATAAAAAACAGGATGTATGCAACTGTAAATTTAAGACATCACTACAGACCTGTAGCTGACCCTCTTTGACAGGTTTGGTCGTCTTCTTAAACATTCCTTTGAAGACTCCTCCTATGTCCTGAAATATTAAGAAATGTGTCAGTCAAGATGCTAAAAAAAAAAAAAAGACTAACTCTTAGAAATGATGTCTCACCTTAGTGTTGTTGTTGTCACTCAGACTGTCATTGCTCTTTGAAAGGTCGCTGCTAACTGCTAAACTGTCCTGTAAAGTAAACATAAAAACACCTCTGTGAATCAATGCAGAAACCAAAGCTGTAAATCTGTTGCCACTGAATGGAACATGTTTGTATTGAAAATAAAAGAAGAAGCAGGGGACAGTCGCTGAGCTTCTATTAACTCGAGTAGCTAATGTTTGGCTTTAAAACAAAGTTCTCCCATTAAAACTACAACTTCACCTGTGCTTGGGCGGACGGTTCTGTAGCCTTGGATGATTTCTTGAACATCCCACCAAATAATGTGGCTTTTTGCTGTTTGAGGAATGAAGACAAACACTTAACAGACATTTTATTTGAACCAACATGCATCTCAAACACATACTGCCATAAAGCAGCCTACATCTGCATCACTGATCACAAATCAGCTGTCCGGACTGAAGAGGGAAAAAGATGCTCCACCATTATTTGACAAATTATTCAGATTTTAAGGTGTATTTTCTAGTTCACAATTCAGTCCGGCTTTGTGTTGGCATTTCAAGTCTAGACCTGAAACTGTTAAGCTATTTCTGAAAACATCATAAAACACGTCACAACTCTTGAACTCTACTGAAAATTTCCAGTTACAAGGTTGACAATACCGTCAGACGCCGCCGCTCCCGTGGATTTTACAGGTGAATAATGTAAACATGACGGCATTTAACAACCTTGCATGTGGAAATCTTCGATAAGAGTTTACGAGTGGTGTGCGAGACCAATTGCGAAACCACTAGTTCCTTTTAAAGGCAGCATTGCACCAAAAACAAACAATTTTTTGTTAAAATTTTATGTTAAAAGTGTGTACACAATCTGTGCACTACTGTTTTTTCATAGGCTTTGCAATACAAGATTCATAATTTAGTTACAGAAATTTATGTTTTTCCGGGTTTGGAGCTGTGGGGGGTGGTTGAGGGGGCCCTCTGGCGCATTTTAGCCCCGGAGCAACTTGGCAAGTTTTTCCGGCCATGTTCACTCAAGCTAAAGCTGAATGTCAGCCACTTCACCTCAGTCTTTGTTTAAAGTCAAACTCTACAGGGCTGCGGTAACTAGAAAGGTGAAACTTGTCCACATACTTATGCACTAGACTGTACATTTAACTAAATTACAGCAGTTTCAGCTACATGACACGAAGCCCGGTTCAAAACAAACCTCAAAGCAGTTAAGTTACTTACAGAGACACCTCCTTCCTCGCATTCCAAATCCAGGTTATCGTACCGATCCTGTCAAGTAAATGAATTTTACATAAATTATGTGTGTTAATTTATGTCTTACAACTATTTTTAAAATAACAAATTCGCCATTACAGTCGGCTTTTTTTCTTTTCTTTTCTTTTCTTTTTAACGGCTATCGTATCTCCTTCGAACGTTAGCCGTTATTTTAACATTTAACGGTTAACTCACCATTGAGCTAGCTGCTCCGTAGCTAGTTTAGTGTTAAACTATTCCGACGTCAGGAGGTAAATTAATATAAATATAAATGTTCCAGTCTTCAGTGAGAGTTTCAGTCCTCCTTGTGTTGACACTCCCGATTGTTTTCCCTCACTGGAGATCAGTTCAAGCTCCTACCTCCTCCTCTGTTTGAACAACAAAAAAAAAAGAAAAAACGAGGCTGGAGACTTCCCACAGATCTGGGGTTGTCTTAAAGCTGACACCGTGTCCCTGCTGTATAGAAACTCGCGGATCCAGGTGTGTTTCTGTTACCTGCAGGCTGTGGTCCAGGAGAGAGGGCGTGGCTGACTCACCTGGGAGCTTGAGCTCAGTCGAGTGCTGCGTTCAAGAGTTCAAGAGTTGCTCGGAATGTTTTATTTGCCTCAAGTATATTTGCAATATACTTCAAGTACGATGACCCACTTTAGAACAATATATAATCCTATAGGGGTTAATAATAATCATGAAAGTACGTCTAATATTGATTTATCTTAGATATCACATTGTGATACTGGACACTAGACATGATCTATCTCTGGAGTGTTAAATTTAAAATACTTAAAAAGGACAAACGTCGAAAACTCTGTCAGCGATTTTGTGTGCGGTAATCACCAGAAGGAGCTTAAACCTTAATTCTGTGTCCTGTGTCTCTTAGCAATAAGGAAAGAACGATCTTGCCTTGTCCTAAATGATCTTGTGTTGTCTTTTCTTGAACTGATTTGACTCAGCTCGTCTTAAAACGATCTTGTCTTGGCTCGACTTGTCTTGTCTTTAAATGATCTTGTCTTATCTTGGCTCGACTTGTCTTGTCTTAAATGGTCATCTTGCGTTTTTAAACTTTACAGCAACATACTTGTAGATAAAAAGCTATAATTAAAAGCACAATTACAGCAAAAAGTGGAGTCGTTTAACATGGCAACTCCTCAGATGGCATGGTTTATCATATCATCTCATATAATCTGCACAAATACATTAAATACACGTTTATTTACATGTTTTATTCAATCATGTGTGTATTTATAATATGTAGTAATGCTAGAATATGTTTTTTTGCACATCACAAATATAATTTCCTGTCATAACACACAATATCTGCAAAATTTGATGTGTTCTTTCGAGAAGGAGATGCTTTTAAATATACGAATTATAATGATCTCATAAAAGATTTGTTTCTTTTATGTACGAATAATTGAAAATCAGCGGTAAGCACTTGCTGTAGTTTCTTTTACATGTTTTACTGTCCTTCAATGCGACTACAAGTAAACTATAATAAGATTTAAGTGCAGATAACAGAGCAGTAAAAGCATCAGATGATGTGTTTACAATGTTTGACTGCTAAACAGTCACAGTATGTAGTGATTAAAACAGATTTGCTCCTTTTTCTGATTGAAACTACTTGATAAACTGTTACAATTCACAAAATAAATAAATAAATCAGCTTATCTTAATAGAACTGTGATTGCAAATGCTGCTTAAATATGCGATATTAAATTAAATTAAATTAAATATAAGATAAAATATACCCACCAAGTCATGCTTTGAACACAATTTATTGCAAAACAAAACACATATTCCTATTCCATTATGGGACTGCAACATAAAGCACAGCATTATTACATTAAATGCTTCTCTGAATATATTTTAGTGTTTTGGTTGTTTCATATATTGCTCATGCCCTTCAGTTCATGTCAGTGCAGCGATTAAATAGAATTTCATAATTCTGAATTCGGTGAGTAACATCGAGAAGATTATTCTTTCCAGGAGAGGAAGTAGAGCTTTCCCTGTCCGTCGCCGCACACCAGCTCAGTGGGTTTTCCTGGGTTCACCTCCAAAATCAGGACAGGTCCTCCACAAACAAACATGCCCACCTGAGGGAAGGAAGAAGGTAGCAGTTAATTAGAAATAGATTAAGATTACTAATAGTTTTATTTGTTTCTTGCTGCTGTGTGTTTCGCCAGAGTCAAACAACAGCGCTCTAAGGCCCAGATGATCGGCTTTACCAGACTAGAAATGCGCCTTTACTCCACCTGTCTCTTGGTGTTTCTGTCCCACAGCTTCACTGTCCGGTCGTAGGAGGCGGAGATGATGGTGCTGTCGGTGAGTCTCAGCACGCTGATCCTGTCCGTGTGAGCCTGACGACAAAACATCAGCACTGACGGTAAAACCACGGCCACGTATTTGGGATGTTTGCTTTTATTTCCTGTCTGATACTAATGACGAAGCTTTAAAAAAAAATAAAAAGGTTTATATATTTGTTTGCCAACACTGCTGGGGAAACATGGCGCACAGAGCCATGATAGCCACATTAACAGGAAACACAGCAGTTATCCTTTACTGTAAAATCATTCTTGATGGAGGAAATAAAGTCTCGTTCAGATACAGCTGTTTTTTTTCCCCTCAAGTTTTTTTAATAGTAAGTGAGCTGATTTGTCTATATACCTATAGCTATTTTACCTTTCTAAATGTGTGGATTTTTTATTTTTTTACTGATTCATATTGATATTTATTTAGCTCCTGCACAATGTTTGAGTGATTGACTGATTTCTACATGTCATTGAGTCAGACAGTTTTCAGTCTAGTGAGATTAAACACAGAAATGAGCCCTGGTAAAATAGAAAAGCCTTTGACAACTGTAATAAAGTTTCGTTCTTTATAAAAAACAGTTTCGTCTCTCACTGGTTTTCTTTTGCTCCAAGAGGAAATTTCTGGAGGCTCATTGAACCACATGTTTCCATTCACGTCACCACAGACCACGAAATCTGAAAGAAACATCACACAATCAGTGAAATAAAAGACGATGGAATAAAGACAGAGGTCTGCAGATGATCTTCTCCTCAAATTTGTACCTTTGTCCACAGTCGCAGCCGTTATCAAGCCTCCCTTCTCCTTGTCGCGCTTCATCTGCACCGAGCTGAAAGCCGAGTTGAACGTAATGTCGCGGCCCATGGTAAACTGCAAGACGAGAGGATGATGCTGTCAACTGCAGTTTAGATTAGATCTCAAAAAAACAAAGCCTTTCTCTGATGTAGTCAATCGTCTGCTTTGATTTAATAAACAGGAGCTCAGCAAAATTATCTCCAGATGCAGATCCTTCGTGTGAAAGTGCACCGGCATCGTTAGGTCACAACTCTCAGAAGACGTCAGATTAGTCAAGAAATAGTATTCTGACTTTATCAAACATTTTGTGTAAACCCACTGATTTAGATCCTCTGATTAGAGACGCCTAGACTCCAGCATTATGTCTAAACTAAGATATTCAAACGTAATGAATGAGGGGATGTTTTCTCAGTAAATGTTCATCCTGCTCCTACTTTATCTCTCCTTATCGAAATAATGTTAAAGACAATTTGATAAATAAATGATTCACTTCGATGCATGAATCCGACCTCCTTTTGGCCAAATGCTTTCACCGTCCAAATGATGACGATGGCGGTGAACGCCGCACGCTTAAATGAGAGGAAAAACTCACAAAGAAGCCGATGCGAACTTCTCCGTCCTTGTCGCCCAGCAGCCACGCGCTTTTCTCGTCATTGCGGATCACGTCCTGGATATGAACGTCTGTGTCCCAGCTGCAAGCAAGACACAAACGTGGGGTTAGTTAAACAAATAGAAATAAAAGCCAAACTGGATAAAAAATACAAAGATATACAAATAAATACAAATTTGTGTCAAAAACTGTTGTATTTATGTTTTTTTATTTAATTTTTGACTGATTAAAACAAAAGGTTTAAAAGCTGAGGTACCTAGTGACAGTGTAGAGCCAGTCGTTTCCTTCGCAGGCTACGCCAAATATCGTTCCCGTGTTGGACAAACCGATGAGGGTGGTGCAGTAGATGAGCTGTTCCACCGTGTATTTCACGGTGTGCGTGGTTACTTTCACCAGACTGGAGGCGACAGAGACACAGAGTGAAGAAGGACTCACGAATAATCAAACATCAAATACTGATGAACTCCCAAAGTGTTTTTGTGTCTGTGTCAGGCTGCATCCTGCTGGGGATGTCTGCTCCCATCAAGGAGTGTCATTGCTATGGGGTGGGGGTGTCTGGTCTGGTCTAGGTGGGTGCTACAGGTCTAAGTAACATCCACACGAATGAATGAATGACAGGTCCAAAAATGCACTATTGAAGTCTGATGTTTTATACTTTGTTAAACTGGGGATGTGAGTTGCTAAGAATCTGACAAAATAAAATGAGCTTAAAAACAAACACAGGTTTCTTGTTGCTCTCAGATAACACAGATGGAGGTAGCCGTCATTTACCTCGCTGAGCCATGCTGCTGTTTCCACACCAGCTTCCACACATCAATAACCGGACGCTTCCCGTAGGCGACGGCGAACTGGTCGTCAGGCATGGAGCAGACCGCCGTGACGGCGCCGTCGGACGCCTTGCAAACAGACAAACGCAGCGGCGTCAGCAGAAACGCAGAAACCTCACATGCTCACTTTAAAGTCACTACATTTCTCCACCTGCTTGCGGCCGACCACGGCGCCGTGCAGCCACAGCTCCAGCAAACCGGAGTCGTAACCGGCCAAGACGACGTCGTTACTCTGAGAGAAGCACAGCGATGTGATGGTGCCTTTCTGGTTCGGAGGACTCTCTGTGCAGAAAGGGCAGAATGTAATCAGTCAAAG
Organism: Planiliza haematocheilus; assembly: GCA_005024645.1. Lineage (NCBI taxonomy): Eukaryota > Metazoa > Chordata > Actinopteri > Mugiliformes > Mugilidae > Planiliza > Planiliza haematocheilus. The sequence continues at coordinate 16,804 of SRSE01001003.1, forward strand.
AAAAAAAGAAATATGTTTTGTTTGTGAAGGTTCTCAGTCTTTCAGGTCATGTTAAGCTGAAACGAGAGCAGCTGGACTTGTGGAGTTATTTGAAGACGTCTCATCTAAGTTTCTCTTAAAGACCGGCGGGGAGTTTAGTTTTTTAACATCTGAGGGAGTTGCCCACCTGAAAATCCCAATACTAGAGTCTGCAAACACCTTCAACTACAATTAACCTGCAGCGGGAAGGAATCAGTTTTGATTCTTAATCCATCCTGAAATGAATGGCTGTCTATATTTTGATCAATCAGATTGGATGAGCGGAAAGACGTCTCCAAGAAACTCTACAAGACCAGTTGATCTTGTGTCAGCTTGTTTGCGTTCCCATTCAATTTTCTTTTGCAACATCCACCGGAAACGCTTTCTTGAGGCCCACTGCACGACTGTAGAAGAGGAGCTACCCCTTGGATAGATGGACTAGAGCTCACTTAATTTATTTCAAACATTTCTGTATTATTTCCCCTTTGAATCGTCCTCTATCGACTGCCCCAGACTTATTTACTTCCCCTTTATTGTGGCTTGATGATCTACGTCAGAGCACACACAGCAGCAGATCAGCAAAGCAACCTGGGAGCATTTTACCTGTCGTCCACGTCCAGGTTCTCAGAGAGCGGTCTTCAGAAACGGTCAGAAACTCGGGGACTCCTTCCTTGCGGAACACTCCGTGAATGGCACCGCTGTGACCGTGGAAGGTGCTGAAGTGCTCCACCTGGACAAAGCACAAGACGCTGAGTGAGAAGAGAAAGCTGAAGGAAAAAAGTCAAAAGAGCGTCAAAAGCGTTGCTCATCTGAACTAGTGGGAAGGTTTGACTGACTGACCTGTAAGGGCTTCCAGAGCTGAACACTGCCGTCACCAGACGCCGTGACAACGGTCATTTCTTCCGGCTTTGCTTCTTCCTCCTTGTCTGGGAAAACAAATCTAAAATATTATTATCAAACTATGACGTGGTTACTCGTGATACTACGCCATGTTGTTCGCCGGGAGCGCTACCTGTGCTGGGGAGGAGGGAGCAGTGGTGTATGCGTTGCTTGTGGGCGGCGATGTGGCAGATTTCAACCTTTGTTTCCCAGTTCCAGACATGAAGCGCCCCCTCTGCACAGCCGGCCATCACGTGCTGCCCCTGCACACAATAAAACAAAAACAAATGTCAGAAGATCCTCAGTAACAAGAAGAAAGTCGACACAGAGCGACGGTTAAACTTCAGCTCTGTGCAGAGGTGATAACTCAGTAAAGGTGATAACTCAGTCAATCATGTTACAGCTGTTAAACTTTAAATATGTTTATCCTCTGCTGTCATTTCAGTCCAAGTTGAGTCCCCGTCCACCGCCAAAACATGAAGACGTCCCGATCGATCGACAGCGACTCTGACGTTTCTCCTCCCTGCTGATTGAAATGCTACAGTCTCTCTGTCAGACAGAATGAATGATCAGCTCACCAGACAGCAGACGGAGGTAAGCGGACTCCTCCAGGAGATCTCTTTGAGACACTGACCAGCTTCAAGGTCCCACAAACAGAGTCTACCGTCATTTGAGGAACTTATCTGGAACAGAAAGAGGGGCAGAGGCACGACGATGAAGCTAGCTAATAAATAAATGATTCTTTGAGGTAATAACTCTCTACTACACACCAAACAACCATAACATTATGACCACAATCATAATAAAAAGTGTTGCGACTCATCAGAGAATGGTCATGGGCCTTCTGAGGGTGTCCTGTGGTGTCCTATGGGTTGAAATCATCCCACAGATACTTGATCAGTTTGGGATCTAGTGAATTTGGAGGCCAGGTCAACACCTTGTGCTGTTCTTCATGTTATTTTTTTTAGTTGTTCCTAAACCGTTTTTGTGTGTGTGTCTGTATCAGGCTGCATCATGAATGGCAGGTCTAAACATTTCCCAGCAGCAGAACACTGAATTGTCACAAGATGGTCAATGTTATTTACTTCTCCTGTCATAATGTTATGGCTGATTGGTGTATATCTAGCAGATTATAATGAAGTCTCACCACACAGTCTGGAGTCCAAACGCAGCCTGTGATCCAGTCCCGGTGAGAGTGAAGGAGCGACTTAGAAAGAGCAGCAGGAGATGAACTCACATCCCACACCATCAACGCCTGAAACAGACAAAAAAACATGATGATGGTAACAGATTTATAAACGTGTAGTCTATATACTTCTCTGCTTCTTTCTTTTTTCTCATTTTCAAAAGCTTAAATGTACCGTCTGAAATCAGCGAAACGTCTTCAAGGAAACAAAAACCCGTTGCTTTTGTTTTATCTCTGATTTTAGATCTACCATGATGACTGACATGACTGAGATCCACCATACGAGCACGGGTACCTGATCTTTTCCACCAGACAGCAGCCGTGCACCATCAGGACTAAAAGCCAGGCAGCTGACTCCACCTTTGTGACCCCTCAGCACCACATGTGGGTCAATCGCAGACTCAAGGCTCAGATCGCTCAACAGCCACAGCACAATGGTGAAGTCGTCTGATTCAAAACACGAAGGATCACATTATAAAACGTTGTTATGAAGAGAAACATTCAAAAACATGACCACGATTATCACTTACCTGAAGCTGTAGCCAGGTAAGTGGAGTTTTGTGCCAGTGCCAGGATGACGCCTGTTTGCACACCAAACATTCCCACGCTGATCAGGCCTCCCTCCTCTTCCTCTTTCCTCTTCCACACCCTCAGGCGTTTGTCGCTGCCGGCGGACACCAGCAGCTCGGGCTCCGTCTGCATGGCGTCCGAAAATATCCACAGCAGGCACGGCACGGAGACGTCGAGGGACGAGGAGGACCAGATCATCTCACCTGAGATTGTTTTTGTTAGTTCACGACATGTGTCTAATGAGTCACCAAGTCATATTTGTTTTAATACAATATAAAAAAGGAAAGGAATTAAATTCAGACTTAAAAAAACAAAAATTAATTTAATTAAAAAATGCAAAGTTTCAGGGCTGCAACCTCTTCAAAAATAAAGTGCTCATTTAAAGTGATTATTTGCATTAAGCCTTTCTGATTAGAAGGCATTAAATCAATTTTTAAACGCCACATATGCTAATAAAATAAATGTTTTATGTAATATTATGTTCATGTTTTATATAGAAATAACAATAAAACACATTCTTTACAAGTTATTGCTAATTCACCATCTTGTATTTCCTATACATCGATGCTCAGGAATGCAAAATAAGTTAGTATATACTCCTTTTCTCTTTTAGTTCGTGGGTTTATTTCTAAAGCCTGGAAAAGATGTCACAAATTAAAAATAACTGAAGATAAAATGACAAATAAAAGAATATCATCCACTCATCTGTATCTCTAACAACCTGACTGGTGTCTTCCACCGATTCGTGGCTTTTATGTTCCCACTTTTGTAGTAGCACGTAAACACACCTGAGCCGAGACTGAAGAGCTTCATTCCTTCACCGTGGTATCCTACAGCAGCACAGTCTCCGGTCACAGCCACGCACAGAGCAGCAGGCTCGGACGTCACAGACTTCAGTTTTTTCTGAGGAGGCTCCTGTTCACACTAAACAAAACAAGCACAAAAAACTGAACTGAGAGACAAGTTTCAAAGCATTAAACATTCAATATGTTTAATTATATCAACCATCCTTTGATTTCTGCAAAGATTTAAGGTTAGAGGTTTTCCCCCAATCGCACCTCTACTGTGGATGTACGTACACACAGATCAAAGGTGGCCACAGAAAGTGACTTGTCCAGACGCCCTGCAACCCTCAATAAGAGGTTATAGAAGATGAATGAACAAATGAAAAGCTTACTTCATCACTTTTTAATGCAGCGACCGAACGTCCAAGTCCTCCAGACCAGAGCTGGAGCTGTTTCACACAAACCCGAGAACACAACGAGAACAGAAGGAGAAGCATTTAAACAAATATATATCAAAAAAAGTAAGTTTCGCACTCAGTAGATACATAGATATTAAAACCAACAGTATAAGATCAGAGTAGAGACACGGGTGCCTCACCGTGTGGTCGGAGCCGCCGCTCAGAAGCATGGCTCCGTCCTCCAGGAAGGCGAGGGCCTCGGTGGCTCCACAGTGAGCCTGGAAACACCCCACGCAGGTGGAGGTGGGCACCGACCACACCCTCACCTCTCCCGACACAGAGCCGGAGCAGAGCATGGAGGAAGAGGGGGAGTAGGCGAGGCTGCGCACTGATTGCTGGTGACCACGGAGGAACTGAGGAAACAGGACAGGGAGAGAAACAGCGGAAGAAATTTACTTTCTACCACCAAGAAAAAAGAAACGTGGCTGTCCCCCATCACTGCAGTCTTTACCAGCTACAGTCAATTCATTTTGTGCATTAGCATCAAGTCTCTATTGAGACAGAACATGGCTGACTTAAGTGACATCAGTAGAATCAGGTCGATTGACGTTGTGAGGAGTCATGAGCTCCCATTCATCTAATCCCCTCATCGTGACGACTCACCGTTTGCGTTTTATTCTGAAGCCAGTTCCACAAAATCACATTTCCGTTCCAGCAGCCGGCAGCCAGCAGCTGACCCTCGGGGTCAAAGGTCACACAGTTCATCGGGCTTATGCTGAGCAGGGAGGCCACTTCTTTTCCTGTAGTGGAAGACCACACCTGAGAAGCAGAAAGACGTTTGATTAATATAATTCAAGAAGGAAAACGGTTGTGTCCTGGTTCATCATCAAACTTAATGACTCCGCCCCTTTTAGGGTACCCCCAAAATGGACAGAGGGTAGGACTGAAGCTCAAAAATGTATGAACGACATGTTGGCCATCTTGGTTGTCAATGACTCCACCTACTTTAGGACAATCCAAAAATGGGCATGGTCTTAGATTGAAGTTTAGAAATGTATGGACAAGGTGGTCGCCATCTTCGCTGTTAATGACTCCGCCCCTTATACAATAATCCAGAACTGGGCACTGGCTCGGACTGAAGCTCAAATATGGCTGGGAAAGGCACTCACCATCTTGGCTTTTAATGACTCCGCCCCCTCTAGGATAACCCCAAAAATGGGCGTGGCAGCAAGATGTGGGTGGGGTTTAAAAGTAGCTGCTTTGGAAGTGACTGCTAGTCTTCACAAGAATAAAAGAATAAAAATAACCTATTTAAAAAGACAAAATGCAGAAAAAGAGGTAAAGATCAAAACTTTTACGTGATTAATTTGAGACTCACTTTTAGCATGAAGTCAAGGGACACGGTTGCAAAGTGCTTCTTGTCCACGGTGGCATCGCTTGCTGTTATCGAGTTAGTGTGGCCATCAACATGAGCAGACCTGCAGGCACGAGAAGCACAGTAGCTCCAGTTATTATGGGTCGATTACAACCTGAGGTATTCAGGTTCACCTTTCAATTCTCCACTCACCTGCATCCAATCTCCGTGTCCCACAGCTCTATTCGTCCGTCGAAGGAGGTGGTAGCGAGACGTCTGTCTTTCAACAAGACGCAGCTCGAGATGCCGTCGCTCATGCTCACCACCGACCGCACCTCCTGCTCACAGACATTTGAACGTGGAAATTATTCTTATTCTCATCAAACTTGATTATTTTATATTTAATGCATGGATCCTGGTTTCTGTTATTGCGGTGGGGGATGAGGGGGATGAGAGAAGCCATGATGTTACGCATAACGGAACTAAATCTGACACAATGAAAACCAGAGAGATGAAATTCCAAAACAGTTCTACTGAAAAAAATAAAGAATAAAACGTGTCCATACTTGTCCAGTGTGCGTGTTGATGAAATGAAGTGTCCCACGTCCGGTACCAACCACCATCAGGTCTTCATCCGAGCTCACGACCAAACAGGTCGGCTCAGAGAGGAAGGTCGACACCAGGTCGCTGAGGGGTAAACAACGACACAGGTTCAATTAGCAAACATGAAAAGGGTAAAAAAACATATTCAAGTCACGTATTTGTTTTTCAATTACACAACAGGTGGATTTACACTGTTGTGTAACAACACTGCAATCAGGGGAGGACTACAGTTTCCAGGTATTTAAGTATTTTCTGATACTTTCCAAGCAATTTGAATTAAGCAATTTGAAAATTAAGACTTTAGTTACACAAACGGGTCACAAAAATGGCTATAGATTAGACTGTTCGATAGTATATATAGGTAGGGATGTCCGATAATATCGTCCCTCCAATATTATCAGCCGATATTGAATTAAAAATGTAATATCAGGAATTATCGGTATCGGGTTTTTATAACCGATATTTGTTCTGTAGGCTTCAGCATTTCCGAGTCTGCATGAACGCAGCATGGGACGTTAACAGGCGCGTGCTTGATGAAATATAACAACAACACACTAGTCTCGTAGGTTGCTAACCGTGGCTAACAAGCTAGCTCGCCCGGTGTATGAGATGTCCGTGGTTTGGAAGTATTTCCAAGTGTCACCTACTAACTGTAAAGCAAAGGTGGTTATGAGAGGAGGAAACAAGGCGTCTTCCTTTAATACATCAGATTTGATCACCCACCTCAAGAAGAATCATGCAGAGTTATACGCTACATTTGTCTTCCTTGTTTTGATATTGTCTGTAGTTTGTTTGAGGCAAAAATTGTCTCTCTAAAAACTCAAAAAACAAATGAATGTAACTTTTTTCAGTAACTTCTTTTGCACAGACAGTGTTTACATTTGAAAAGCCATGTTGCATTTATGTTTGCATCCAGTGGGACATAGCAATAAAATTAGGCATAATGTGTTAATTCCATAATAGCTGATATGTTATGTTGTTACCTAACAATTTTAGTGTTAAAAGACTGCATATATCGGTATCAGAAATTAAGAGTTGGACAATATCGGAATATTGGGTATCGGCAGAAAAGCCAATATCGAGCATCCCTATATATATACGTTTACCCCAGGACAACTATCAACACTGGAAACAAGCTTTAAGACTAAAGCCACCAACCCGGTCTCTTGATGAAGTCCATTCCTCTTGTTCAGACATTCAACTACCCGGACTCCTCCTTTTCCCACCAGGCCTCGTGCCCAGGCGTGAGCCGCAGTCTCCTGGGGCTCGTCGAGGGCCTGCTGGATGAAAAGAGCCGGCCAGGAGGAGAGCGTGGGGGCGTGGCGCTGCAGGAAGCAACGACAGTCCTCCAGACGATCCTGAGAGCCGACTGAGACGAAGACGAAAAAAAGGCAAATGAGCAATAAAAACGCAGACAAGACGAGAAGAATTTGTTTGTCAAGTAATTTAAGCTCTTACACGAGGGCGCTGACGTATGCGCGTTATCTGCAAAAAAAAAGGGAAGATTAGGAGATTTAGTTTAACCAGGATAACTAAACCTTCCTTTACAACTATTTAAAGATCACACAGGATGAGTGTTGTTTATCTGCACTCACCGTACAATCTGTAGGTCTCCAAGAGCTGATGCAGGAGGCCGTGTCTCACATTAGCGTAAAGGAAATAATAGCTGGAGAGCAAGGAATGCAGCGCCTCCAGTTGTCCACTTTGAATCTAACCAAAAGCAAATGAAGACAATCAGGAGTTCAAATATGCAGTAACAGCAAGAATCCGGATCGACTAGCTCTGAGACTACAGACTACTTCAGTAGGGTCCCTCTCAGTTTTTATAAATATCAATTAATCAGGTTTATAAGCATAAACATAAAAAGTGTTTGAAACGATGGCAGAGTCCTAACCAGGCTGGACGGCAGGTGCAGGACAGAGTTGGCCTCACAGTTAAGGAAGGTGTCTCGTCCCTGAGGATCAGCCAGCGTCCACAGATGACCTGTGCAAAAAGAGAATAATTTAAACACACAGAAGTGGTGATTATTTAGTGTATGAGAAGCATGAGCTGTTGTTGTTGTTTTATTTACCTGCCAGTACCAGGTGAGCTCTGGTTCTGTCACCCTCTGTCGGGAGAAGAAAGTCCTCGAAGGCTCGCCTCACCTCGGGGTTGGTTAGAGCCAGCAAGTCGTCAGTGTCGTGGCAATGAGACGGACTGATGAGGCTGCACAGGGACAATAAATAAATAAATAAATAAATAAAGACCCAGTTTAGGTGGACACGTGTCGGTATAATACATCTAAACCAGAGTTAGCTCACCACTTAACCACTGAAATATCTGAATATGCAAATTCATGCTGCAGGCCAGATTAGATCCTCCGGTGGCCCACTTTTGGCCCACGAGCCTGATGTTTAACACCTGTGATCTAAACAGACTCTAACAAACCTCATTGATTAATATGATGCCTTTAACAAACATGGGATTCCTACCTGTGCACACTCTGAACTACGCGAGTGAACGTTGCCATGGGCGCGCGTCCCTTAGGCTTCCTGGCCAGGTGCAGCACTTGCTGCCATGTGGGCGGTCCTCCACCCGAGGACAGATCGTTGCATGTGTTGAGCAGAGAGTACAAGTCTCTCTCCTTCAGGCCTGTGGATAAAGAGGAGGAAACAGAAAGCTCAGGTTAAACATTCACATGAAACCAAAGTACAAACATACACACAAATGTACTACAGGTCTTCATATGTCTATCCAAGGAGTGTCATTGCTATGGGGTGGGGGTGCCTGGTCTGGTCTAGGTGGGTGCTACATGTCTAAGTAACATCCACATGAATGAATGCCAGGTCCAGAAGTTTCCCAGCAGAACACTGAATTGTCACAAGATGATATTCACTTCTCCTGTCGGTGGTTTTAATGTTGTGGCTGACTGGTGTATAATCAGATGCGGTAAACCTAGAAGTCTTACTTTCCTTATCGGACAAAGATTATAGAAATAAACACTGTAGCTGCTGAGATACTCTAAAATCTCCTGCATCAATCTTACCCGTGGTGCTGACAGCGAGCGCTGCCAGGGCCCAGCGGAGTCCCGGCATGTCTTCATACTGCGAGCAGAGTCTCTCCAGGCTGTACTGCACCAACTGGCCGAGGGTCTGAGGCAAACCCTGCAGGCTCTCCTTCAGCTGAGGAGCAAAGACAGAGCATGCTGCTGTTATCAACTTTACTTTGACGTGAAAAGCAGAGAAAAGCTGAGCTCAGACCTTGTCAAAGGAGGCGAAGTTCCTCAGGTCTGCACAGGCCAGGTGCAGGTAGAGTGGACTCGCTGCTCCCTGCTTCATTATCAGAGTTTGAAGCTGAAGAAGAGCACACACACACACACACGGCGTTTGTTTTTTAAGGGAAGCAAAAGAAAATGAGAACACTAAGACGTCCGCGGTGTAAAAGTGTTTACCTGGTTGTTGAATGCAGAGTCGCTGAGTTTCTTCCCGAAGGCGTCGAGCTCCTTCTGGACTATCTCCTTCCGGTCGGGCACGGTGAGCTGTCCCAGGGCGAACGGGACAGCCCCTTTTTTCTTGGTCAGTGTTTGTAAGACACCGGCTTTGGACGCGACACTAACCACCAAACACACACCCTGTCAAGAAAAAGACACAATAGTAATCCTAGAAACATTTGAAATAAATGCATCCAAGCTACCAACATGCAGCTCTTCCCTCCTCATTTGGGACCGACCTGTGGAAGCGGCTGCGGGATCCAATCAGAGCACAGCTGACCTCTGCCGTCCCAAACAAGATCCGCCCCATCGACAAGCAGCACCAGAGGTTTGCTCTTCTTCACGCCGCTCAGTGTGGAGTGAAACTCAGACAGCAGATCTCTGAGTTAAGAAATAATACGTCATAAACCGTAAAGTCAGCGCACGGAGGAAATTATATCAGACTCACTTGTACGAGTGGGGAAGAGGCGATTCCTCCTCCGTGTCCTTCATCTTTCTCAGCCAGTGAACGAGGCATCGAAGAAGGTTTTCCCCGGAGCGAGCGGACAGGCTGGCGGACGTAGAGTAGGAGAGGACGTCGCAGGTTAGGTTATTTTTGGTCTTATTTCCAGTCCTGAGGGCGTCTGCCAGAGCGGCCTGTGATTAGAGAAGTAAATATGGACGGTAACTTGACAAATAAAGTCAACGTAACACTAAAAAAAAAACATGTAAATCAGAGTTTGATCCATTCGTAAAGTGGCTCCTTCCTGAAGAAATCAATTTGATGACTTGTAAAATGTCTTAAGGTCCAGCTTTTAAGCCTTGTTTTTGACCTGGACGACTGAAAACCTTTTCAAGACAACTGAGAATTCATCGAGCAGAGCAACAAAGAGCTGAAACCACTCGTCAATTAACTGAGTAGCTGCAAACAGAAAGAAATAATATTGTGTAGGTCTCCCTTGTCCCTCCAAAACAGTTGTGACACATCAGCGAATGGACATGGGTCTTCTGAGGGTGTGCTGTGGATGTTGTTAGTGGGGGCCTTTGGGTCCTTTAAAGGGAGTGGCCTCTATGGATCATCCCACAGATACTTAATCAGTTTGGGATCTAGTGAATTTGGAGGCCAGGTCAACACCTTGTGATGTTCTTCTTGTTTTTTTTTTAGTCCCCCCCGCCCGAGACATTTACCATGAAGACAGTTTTGCCCTCTCCAGCTCCTCCTTCCACCACCACCATCCCTCCTTTGATCTGCGCCTGCTCCACTATCTCCACGGCACCAGACAGCAGCTTCGAGCGGCCGAAGAACTGCCTCCGCAGCGCCTCCTGGTGAACCTCCTGCTCGAACACCTCCGACGCGGGCTCGGCCTCGTCGTCCTCCTGAAGCACGGGAGAAAATAATGATGTTGCTGACGACACAGATTACACGCCGGGATTTGTTTTTTTTTTATCATCTTGAGCTCCTCACTTCCACGAAGAGCTTCATGACGGCCGTCCAGAGGTCCTCCAGCACGGCTCTGCCAAAGTCCTCCAGGTTTTTCAGATGCGGCTTCCCTTCCACGACGCCTCCCCACTCACAGGAGTAACTGCGACAGAGTCAGAGACACACAGAAAGCTCAGAAAGTTTCACACTTCAATGCATTCATTTTCTATCACTTTGCAGCCCTGCACTAAATCCTCCTGGATAACTTCTATAAAGTTCAGTTTGTGTTGACTCAGCGTCATAAAGGTGGTAATTTAGCTGCAGGATCACTGGTTAGCATATAGTTTGTGGTGTTCTTGAGACTTTCTATTATTTAGCCCAGCCCACTGACTAAAATGGGGTTGTCAAAATAATGGAAACGTGTCGGTACAACGCAATTCAATGGTGCTACAAATCATATCCTCCAAAATGAAAACACAGTTAAGTCAACAGCTCTCTAAGTTGTCTTAAACAAATCATAAGGAGAAGATTTCATGCTAAATGCATTCAGACAGATGACTGTATATGTAATCCAAACTTTCAAGACTGTGTGTTTCCAGTCTGAGGGAGAAGAAACTCTCTGTCTTATATATATATATATATATATATATATATAAAGTGTATTTAATCCTCCACCTGAAGTGTCTTCAGCCGTCTGGTGGTAGTTTCTTAAACATGTATTTGTCTCTGGATCTTGTAAGGATAACGTTGATTCATTCATTCATTCATTCATCTTCTATACCCGCTTATTCGTGTTAAGATCTGCTGGAGCCTATCCCAGCTGTCGTCGAGCAAGATGCTACCACAGGTCTAACACAGAGAGACAGACAACCATTCACACTCACACCTACGACCAATTTAGAATCACCAATGAACCTAACCAGCATGTCTGTGGACGGTGGGAGGAAGCTGGAGAACCTGGAGAGAACCCACGCAGACACAGGGAGAACATGCAAACCCAGGACCCATTCTCGTGAGGCATCAGTGCCGCCCTATAATGCTACTTTCCCCAAATAATAAATCCTAAATTGCAAACGTTTCTCCTTCTATAGCTGCTCCACCTTTTTTTAGGGTTCAAGCAGCGAAGCTGCGTAGAAGCCCTATTGTGATTGTTAGTTTTCTTATTATTATTAGGGTTCAAGCAGCGAAGCTGCGTAGAAGCCCTATTGTGTTTGTATGTTTTCTTATTATTATTAGGGTTCAAGCAGCGAAGCTGCGTAGAAGCCCTATTGTGATTCTATGTTTTCTTATTATTATTATTATTATTATTATTATTCCTAATTCTTCCGCCATGGGCGTCTATGGCAGCCCATAGAACCGTACGGTAAAAAGTTGTAAAAATTGGGCACATAGCTTAAGGCCAGTCTCAATATTACTTTGACTGGGTTGCATGTAAGCGCCAAGTACGGTCTAGCGCCACCAACGGGTCAAAGTTCAAAGTACATTTGTGCATGTAACTTTTGAACCGTGCGTCCGATTTTTGAAAACAAGGTATCGTTGGAATCCTTGGATCATGACGATTGCAACGCACCCTATGACGTCATAATGCATCAGATAGATTTTTCGCAATTCACGATTTTGTTGAAAAACGAAACTAATTTTCAGCGGTCACAACTTTTGTCCGATTTTCACGGGAATTGGCACAGACTGTCTTCTGACCAATGCGCACAAAAGTTACTATCAGGCGTCTGCAGCTTCGAAACCGTTTGGCCGCTACAGCCAATCAAAAGTGGCGGCGAAGGCGGCGCTCATATCTCTGCAACGATTTGGTGCACTGCAACCAGATTTGGTAGCATTGACACTATCGGCACTATTGCAAATGAACTGCTTGAACCCTTCATTGCTGCTTGCAGCTATATTTATTATTATTATTCCTAATTCTTCCGCCATGGGCGTCTATGGCAGCCCATAGAACCGTACGGTAAAAAGTTGTAAAGATTGGGCACATAGCTTAAGGCCAGTCTCAATATGACTTTGACTGGGTTGCATGTAAGCGCCAAGTACGGTCTAGCGCCACCAACGGGTCAAAGTTCGAAGTACATTTGTGCATGTAACTTTTAAACCGTGCGTCCGATTTTTGAAAACAAGGTATCGTTGGAATCCTTGGATCATGACGATCGCAACGCACCCTATGACGTCATAATGCATCGGATAGATTTTTCGCAATTCACGATTTTGTTGAAAAACGAAACTAATTTTCAGCGGTCACAACTTTTGTCCGATTCTCACGGAAATTGGCACACACTGTCTTCTGACCAATGCGCACAAAAGTTACTATCAGGCGTCTGCAGCTTCGCTACCGTTTGGCCGCTACAGCCAATCAAAAGTGGCGGCGAAGGCGGCGCTCATATCTCTGCAACGATTTGGTGCACTGTAACCAAATGTGGTAGCTTTGACACTATCGGCACTATTGCAAATGAACTGCTTGAACCCTTCATTGCTGCTTGCAGCTATATTTATTATTATTATTATTATTCCAATTCTTCCGCCATGGGCGTCTATGGCAGCTCATAGAACCGTATGGTAAAAAGTTGTAAAGATTGGGCACATAGCTTAAGGCCAGTCTCAATATGACTTTGACTGGGTTGCATGTAAGCGCCAAATACGGTCTAGCGCCACCAACGGGTCAAAGTTCGAAGTACATTTGTGCATATAACTTTTAAACCGTGCGTCCGATTTTTGAAAACAAGGTATCGTTGGAATCCTTGGATCATGACGATCGCAACGCACCACATGACGTCATAATGCATCAGATAAATTTCTCGCAATTCACGATTTTGTTGAAAAACGAAACTAATTTTCAGCAGTCACAACTTTTGTCAGATTTTCACGGGAATTGGCACAGACTGTCTTCTGACCAATGCGCACAAAAGTTACTATCAGGCGTCTGCAGCTTCGAAACCGTTTGGCCGCTACAGCCAATCAAAAGTGGCGGCGAAGGCGGCGCTCATATCTCTGCAACGATTTGGTGCACTGCAACCAAATTTGGTAGCATTGACACTATCGGCACTATTGCAAATGAACTGCTTGAACCCTTCATTGCTGCTTGCAGCTATATTCCTCTCTAGTCTCTGTTATAATGTCTTTCTATCCATATTCTCTCTCTCTCTCTGACACAGAGCCAATTTGTTTCCACAGCTACTCAATAATCTCCTACTAATATTAGCCTCTCTCTCCCACTTCTCTTTCACATATTACGTTTCATTTCCTTCTACATCTTCCCACATCCTTTTTTTGTCAGCCGGTAGTGAAAAACACAAATTTAAAAAGAGACTCTTCTAACACTTTCGGTGCTTAAAACGTGCGACTGGGATGACTCACTTTTCAGTGACCTTCACGTCGCTGTCTAGAAGCCTCCTCTTCAGAGAGTTCATTTTATCCTCAGCGTCCTTTGATTCAGAAGCAAAATCCGATCTCCAAGCCACAGGAACGGATCTGCAGGACACCAGGAGAGAATGGAAATACAGGAGCAAGTAATGTAATGGATTTCTGTCAACCACTGAGGTATTACTAGCCTGGAAGCCAGACCATGAATAAAACATAACAAATAAGAGAGTGAGGCTGGAGTGGCTATAGCAGGCTACAGAATTAGAGCACTGAAACAAATTATGGGATTATAAAGATGAGTTTAAACTGCGTACCTGGAGATGTTTGGATCTCTAAAGTAGCAGAACATTCGCTGGTCTGCCGTGTCGGGATAAAGAGCCTGGAACTGACGGATCTCCATCTCTGTGATGGACAGGCCGTCCGGGGCCGAGGCCAGCTAGAGACAGAGAACAAAATAACTGAGTTTACATATAAACTCATACGCTCAGCCGACCAGGTAACGGTATAATGAAACCAAAGCTAAGTGGTTGAGGAGAGGGACCTTGATCAGTTTGGGTTCTGGTGAATTTGGAGGTTCTCTTGTCATAATGTTGTGGCTGATCGGTGTCAAGCATCAATAACAATACAAACTGACTCAGGACACTTTGCAGAACCTTGTGTCTGAAACCCTCAGAGCAAACGTGCAGAAGCTTAAGCTCATTTAGGTGAAGAGGAGGAAAAAGATGATTCATACATCTGAGTATAGTCGTGATGAACTTGGAAAGACATTAACTGCAATTTTTCAATAAAGTAACTGTTATTCTAAATTGTTCCACTAGGGGGCGGTACTGATTTATGATGCAGACATAACACAACACTGAGGCCAGAAACTAAACAGCAGATGAGAGTAATGGGCTGAAACTGCACTTTTTTTTTTCCTGAAGAGATTCCAGGTTGTTCATAAAGTGTTTTTGTAAAAACAAAGCTCATTAAATATAAATATTTCTATAATCTTTGCTCTAAAACAAAGGGAAACATCTGGAGTTTGTCTCTGATCTGGACCGCCTGAGATCAAAATGTTTAGTGGGTACACAGAGGGCTCATAAAGTTGATTTTAAAGAGATCAACAAGAGCAGAGGGGCATTGTTAATAATGAACACTTTATTTTACCGTAATAAGACTAAGTCTAGTTAATTTAAACACATGAAGAATGTAGTTTAAGAGCTGTATGATCCTGGAGGATTTTAACCCTAAATACATAATGTTATGTATTTAAAGTAGGGATGCACCTAAAGTTTTTGTCCGAAAATGGCCCAAAAGTGCATTTTAATTCTTTCGTCCCAAAAAATTCTGACTTTTATCGCCGAAACAACACGTGTAAGCAACAACTGCAGCAATTTTTAGCTGAAAATGGGCCGAACGTGCATTTTTTTCGATTTCCTGCAAAAAAATTTCAGACTTTTATCACCGAAACAACAACTGCAGCAGTTTTCGGCCGAAAATGCACCAACATTTTTATGGCTTTTATTGCAGGAACATGTGCAAACAAAAACCGCAGCAATTTTCGGCAAAAAATAACCCATAAGTGGATTTTTGTTTTGCGGCCAAAAATGTTCGGTGCATCCCTAATTTAAAGGTCACTCATACTTATTAATCTTATTATCTTACCCAGCTATACTGCGGCAGGTCAGGGAGGACGGGTCTGGGGGGCACCAGGCCGTACCTCTCCCCCAGGATTCCCACCAGCATCTGGCTGCGACACACCTCCGACAGGCACAGCTCGACGGCCCGCCTCGACTCCTCCTCCGTCACGCCCCAGCGCAGCTCCACCTCCTGCAGGTAGAGGCGCTGTGCGACGGCGCGACGGCGGAGCTCAGGGAAGACGCTTCGCACCAGGACGTCACGCTCGGAGTGCATGTCTCGGAAGGTGGAGGAGATGAACACTCGCACGCTTCGCCACCTGAGGTCAGAGGAAAGAAAGAGACCGAACGGAAAATAAATTACCCAGCAAAGTACAACCAAAGGTTAGAAAACCGCCCAGAACCGATCCTGTAAAGTTTAAATTACCTTAACTTTGGAGTGGCAGGGATTGACACAACCTTATTTGCGCTTTGAGAGCCTTTATCTCCCTGCGGTGGAAGGATGCGGTACAGCTTTCCCAGATTCTCCACGTGTTCCAGCAGCCGGGAAGATCCTCGTTCTGCCACAAACCTGGTTCACATAGTTCAAGATGCACATTCATCAGCTTTCTCATTGAGAGGAGATTACGGTCACATCTATTCTCATCGAGGTAAGCAACATTTTTTACCTTAACATTTGCTCACTGAAGCCCGCCAGCTGCACACAGTTCCTGTCACGGTTGTCATCGGGGTTGTTGTATTGACTGTAAACACAACAGTACAGGCCTTTGGGATCAGTTTGAAATAGGCAGGGAAACCAGAGAGAAAAATAAAATAAAACATTACCCTGCAGACAAGAGGATTTGAACCTCCAGAGCTTTGGTGTTTACTTTGTTCCTGTAGCTCTCGATGGTCCAGTTTATATCAGGAGGGAACCAGGTGTCAGACACGGTGATGATGTTGTTCACCTGAGACACAGAAGTATATAAATTTATACTGTGATATAAAGTCTCAGGGTGAACCAGGAAGTAAAGGGGAACCATAGAGGCATCTGGATCAGGGATCTCCTCAAAAACAGACCCCAGGTGGTGAGGATAGGGTCCACATCTCCTCACCCTCATCAGTCACAAATGCTCTGCCACCCGCCCCACAAATATGGTTGTTAAAGTTTGCAGACAACACCACTAGAGAGGAGAGGTCCAGAATTTGCTTACATGGGGAGGCAGTGAACATTTCACACCTGGTGAAGAAGGCTCAACAACGGCTCTTCTTTCTCAGGAAGCTGGAGCGGAGTGGACTCTCTTCACAGCTGCTATTAAACTTATACAGAGCCAGCCAGGGGACTGTGGGCTGTCGTCTACCAGATCTGGGGCCTAATGTACGAACGTTACATGCGTACAAAAACGTTACTCGCTCACGTAAAAGTTCAGATGTATCAAGAGTGAAATGTCCGGGAACTTTGTACGTGCCAACGCCAACGACGTGGCTGGCGTACGTAGGATTCTACAGATGTGGATCCTTTGGCTTTGACACTTAGAGGTGATGCCAGGGAACGGCCATCAATGTGAAAACTATTACTCCGAATGATCAGGACTGAGCCAGTCGACCCTGAGCAGAGCCATGCAAGCCGTGTGGGACGGAGTTATCCTCATGTCAGCCAGGTATATCAGATTCCCACAATGCATCTGAACAGGTCAACATTAAAGAGCAATCTGCAGCCAGACACGGTTTTCTGAATGGAATCAGAGCTATCGACTGCACACACATTGATAGAAAAGCACCATCACATGAATTTGTAAACATTTTCATTGGATCAGTGTACAGATCATATGTGATGAACAAATGCAAGTAAACATCGTGGCAGCGTGACAAAGCGTAGCGTCTCCAATTCGCTTTCTGTGAAGTTCTTATTCTTTCCCGTCTTACTCATTCTTATGTTTTTGTTTTCCGATGGCACAGAGAGGGGAATCTCAGGTTGCAGGGTCAATTTAAATATAATTTGCATATTTAAAAGCAAATTACATCAAATTACATTGAGCTTACATCACGATTTAGAAGGAAATCGACGCAACTCTTCGAACACGAGGCCCCTGGACTCTGTGAGTGCTGCCCGAGTCCAGAAGAGGCCCCGATGCAATGCAAGAGACCCCCAAACCAGTCCACCCTGGCCATGGACTGGTTTTACCTCCGTCTTCACGGAAAAGTTACAGAAGCATCAAAATCACAACCAACAGACTTAGAGACAGCTTCTTCCCCAGAGCTGTGAGGTTAATCACCCCCTCTAACGTCCTGTACATACACGCACACACTCATTCTTTGATTCTTGAGTCTTGAACTTATTTTTTTAAACACTTCATCATATTTTAAGTTGCAAACAGTTGATTATTTACACGTCCAGCAAATGTAGAGCAACATTAAAATGAAAAAGGAGTCAAAGCCTGACTGTGACGTTCACCTCGTGTCCCTTGGGTCTGGACCAAACTTCCACATTTGAGGACACTACAGCCAACGGCCCGATCCGCCACAACATTACGACCACTGACAGGAGAAGTAAAGAACATTGACCGTACGTCTAAAAGACTAACCTTATTTTTCTTGGTCAACATTTTGGAAAGGTAGTCGCATTTGTCGTTACCAGAACGCTCCCAACATGCCTGTGAAAGAGAAGGGCTCATTAACAAGGACATCTACCACATTACTTATAAAAGCAGTACGACGTTAAATTAGCAAAACAAACTATGTATTACACATCAGAGAAACATCCCGACCTTCATTTGCTTGACCACACTCCTGACATTCTCCAAAAGGACGTCAGACTTCAGCACGGCTTCTTCGCAGTGATTGCTGCTGGTTAAGAAGAGCCGACAGTCCTCTGCACTGCTGCTGATCATCAGAGAGAGCAGAGCGGCCACTTCGTTCTTCTGCGATGTTAAATAAAAAGGGCAAAGAGGTTTGTTTATTGTGTTTTTGCCGCATGCAAGCCTTCCTCTCAGGTGCTGATGATCAGAAAACTCACAGTAGGAGTGAGTTTGTCATCCTCGCCCTTATTCCTCCGGTTCCTTCTCCTTCTCCCTTCTTCTTCTTCTTCTTCCTCCGTCGCCTCGTTCGGTTTTTGCTCCGGGTCTGGAGGGAGGCAGAAGTCAAACTTCTGGTTCCAAGTGTCGTCATAGAACGCGTTAGTGGGGAGCACGACGATGGTCCGTCCAGGCAGCGGGGGCACGTTGTAGCGGCAGGAGATCTGGACCGCCGTCTCCAGAGCTTTGCAGTAACGGTCCAACAGGGCGACGGTGAACAGCCTCTGACTGGACGTGATAAGAGTCAAATTATTAAACCTTAACGACCACATAAATGTTCCGTATAACACCATTTTGTTTTGAGTCCATCTTTGGTGTTAACGTTCAATCATAGTGACCATCTGCAGCTTAATATAAGACATAAAACAAGCCCTCCTACTTGGCCTTCAGCAGCTGAGTCTTCCTCGCGTGGTACAACCGGCAGACAAACGGCGTGCCGAGGGCCATTCTCGTCCTGCTCCTTGAAGCCTTCTCCCACTCCAGAGACTTGTAGCGCTTGCCTTTGGGAAACTTCTTCAGGATCTCCACCAGGATCTCTTTAGAACTGGGCATCGCCTTCAGGGACGCAGAAGCTGAAGGACAAAAGGGGGGTGACGCAGATGTGTCATCATATAATGGCACCATATTTAATAATTAACTGGCTGAATGTTTGAAACTACCCAATCTGGCAATCTGGTTCTACACCGATCAGCCACAACATTAGAACCAATGACATCTTGTGGCAATCCAGTGTTCTGCTGGGAAACTTCTAGACCTGGCATTCATTCATTCATTGGTGTGGATGTTACTTGGACATGTAGCACCCACCTAGACCAGACCAGACACCCCCACCCCATAGCAATGACACTCCTTGATGGCAGCAGACATCCCCAACAGGATGCAGCCTCAAAAACACTTTAGGAACAACTAAAAAAACAAGAACATCACAAGGTGTTGACCTGGCCTTCAAATTCACTAGATCCCAAACTGATCAAGTATCTGTGGGATGATCCACAGAGGACCCTCCCCTCAAAGACCCTGTCCACTAACAACATTGTGTTCCCAGACACCACAGGACACCCTCAGAAGGTCCATGTTCATTCTCTGATGAGTCACAACTGTTTTGGAGGCACAAGGGAGACTTACGCAATATTAGGAAGGTGGTCATAATGTTATGCCTGACCTATGTAAACTGTGATTCATCATTAACTGAAGAAACCTCTGCAGAATTTATGGCATTTCTGTTTGGCAGCTAATCAGTTAATTGATGAGCGGCTTCAGCTCTGTGATGGTGAAGGTGGTCATAATGTTATGCCTGGTCGGTGTTCTACTCTAATATTATTTTATTTTACTGGAGTGTTTTCATTAACACTGTGCTATTTGGATCCTGTTTTCATCTCACCCACGGCGTTGAGCTCCATGATGACTTTGTAGGCAGCAAGGAATCTGAAGGGAAACTGCCGGCTCTGAATGACGGCTTTCTGTAAACACACAAAGCCACCGGGAATTAAATAAAGTGCTTATTTAAAGGCTTGCTCGGTTAAGGCGTGTCCTCTCACCTCATTGGTGAGTCTGCTGAGGATCTTCTTGTGATGAGCCTCGCTGATGCCCGTAGTGATCATGTTCCTCAGGTTCCTCAGCATGGCCATGAACGGGAGAGACTTACCGTCTGCACAGAAGAGACTTTATTTGTCACGGTGTGTGATCGTGGACATGTCTTACGTGTCTCATGCTTGCTGCACCAGATCTGAATCACCTGTCACTAAATGTTTGACCCAGTTTCTGAACCAGATGCAAAACTGTGATTAAACAAGAACGACTGACAGTAACTTCTCCTCCTTATCTTCATGTACTTTGATGCAGTGGTTACGCTGCTCTGACCAGCAGCCCCGCTCGTGTTTCTCAGTCTGAAGACGAGCTGGAGCTTTGACTTTCTCTACAGACCTATGAGCTTCTCCCAGGTGGCGGCCTTGTTGCCCTCCAGACTGAGCAGCCGTTCCCACGTCTGCGGCTCTTTGAGCTTCATTCGCTGCCCGGCTCTCTCCCGGTCCCAGGCGCCCTTTATCCCACTGCGTGTGAAGGCCTTTATGTCGGCGGGATACCTGGGGGAAAAACAATTCACATTTCTCCTGCTTCTCCATCGCTACTTTTTTTTTTTTTGTTTAAGGTACAAATAATGGGGTCAGGAAAACTGGAAACAAATGTTCAAACCATCTCCGAATCATCTCACATGAGCCGTCCCTCTAACGTACTCATTCCCGATCCTACCCACCCTGGTCACGCCGAGGGAAAACCACGACACCTCCGGCTCTGCAACCTCCAGCTTCTCCTCCTTTCTTTTCTGTGATAACAACTAAATTCAACCCGTACTCACCTTTTCCCCAGAATGGCCATGACGTGTTCAGCCGGCTCTTTAATGTGAAACTTCTTGATCATCTTCTTCACGCTGAACTCGCTTTGCTTCTTGTCCACCACCTCTCTGCAGCTCTCGGTCTTCAACTGCACACATAGGCAGCGTTTAAACAACAGCGTGATGCTACACGCGGAAAAGGTTGCATTAAACATAAAAGCAATGTTTAAAAGAGTTTTTCAATTGTTCTAAATTAATAGTTTTTAGTTTTTTGAGTGTGAATGGTTGTCTGGAACCTGGAATATTAACAGGAACCTGGAAAATGGAAACTTACAAACAGCCTCAGGGCAACTTTATCCATTAGGACCATGTTCGCCCACTGACCGATGTCGTCATCAGTCGGCTTCTGAAAGCGACAGACAAAGTTCAGAGCAAACATCAGCAAACTTCAAGAAATGACATGTGGGTCATGCATGCAGCGAGCGGTAATTCAGAGAAATGAGTCAGCAGCACTCATAAAGAAACCACAACAAGGTCTGGTGTGACAGACGCAGAGATCAGCGACGATAAACGTGTACCTTCTTGATGCGCCTGTTGCGGTTGTGTTTGCAGCGGTGCTTGCGTGTGTTGTATTTAGCCAGCTGATACTCGCTGAACTGCTTGAATTTGTCGGCCATGGCCTTCTTCAGGCACATCGGCAGGGAGCGGCTGAAGCACTGAAAACAGGGAAACGGGCAGTCCTGGTGGTTAGGCGGAAACGAAACACGACCGCGACCGCGGCGTACGGTAAACGCACACCGAGACCTACTGTGCTGTAGATCCGGACGACTTCCAGCCAGTCGGAGGGCAGCTGCACGGCGGCGCAGAAGTAGCTGCGGACGTAGGGCTTGACCTGGGGCAGGTTGGCGGCCAGAGCCAGCAAGAAGTTCGTCGTGATGCGGATGTTTAGCTTCTGACGACTGTAAACTGCCACCTGCATGAGAGAAAAATGATTCTATTAACTCCTTGCTGCTGCTACGTGTGGAGTTTGTCTGCTTTGCTTATTGTCACGAATGGTGAGAGTGCTTGAGTTCAGTTCAGCCACACTGCAAAAAACAAACTCTTACCAAGTATATTTGTCTCATTTCTAGTCAAAATATCTCATTACACTTAATATAAGACACAATTGCGAACTAGTGAAAATGACTCTGTATTAAGATGTATTGTCTTAAAACAAGTCCCTGTGTCTTGCTGAAATGTTACTCTTTAGTCAATTGGGTCTTATATTAAGTGTGATGAGATATTTTGACTAGAAACGAGACAAATATAGTTGGTAAGAATTTGTTTTTTTGCAGTGCATAAAAAAAAAAATCTAGGAAGCACTACAGAAAAGATACCCATCAAAGCCTTTGCTCGTACCCAGAAACAAAACTCCCAGAAAATAGTGGTTATTTCTGACCTATCTTTTATGAGTTAAAGGATGTTTTAGACAAGAAACTTTGGCTACTGTAGTAGAGCAGGTTGTGCACCAGAACGCGGGCCTGGCAGTTTGAAGGCGAGCCCAAAGTAGCTCCCAATCACAGGCAGGCAGCTTGAACGGCAGCCTCCAACCCTGGTCTGTGAGTGTGTGAGTGGGTGAATGAGAAACACTATAAAGAGCTTTGACGACCGCTACATAAGTGCAGACTGCTTACCATTGGGTTGGGTTACAAATGCAGAGCGCTAATTCCTTGTATGTGAGTAAAGCTGGTTAATATAAAGCTTTTTAAAATCAATTAATATTGATTTCCGCAACTAGTCCCTCAGGTCATAAGACTAAACAATGCCTCCCTGTGAGGAAACAATTGGACTTTGATCCCTGCTGCTAATACTGTATTTAAATAGATACAGTATCTATGAGATAAAGCTACCGGAGATCAAATTTCCGGCAAATAAAAAGATTACTTGAAGATAAAGACGAGGTAAACTAAACATGAAAACACACCTTGAGAAGAAACTGTGGGTCATGGACAGAAATGTCCTTCGCTAGGTTTATAATCTTGGTCCAAACGCTGGTCTCTGAGTCCCAGTCCTTCTGACCTGGAGGTGTCCTCTTGTTAACCAGTGAGCAACATACAATGTTCAGCAGGAGATACTGAAAGGAAGACAGACAGACAGACAGACAGACAGACAGACACACAGACAGGAGGTTAGAGTTTTATTAAATCAGCACTCATGGGTGTAATCTGGTAGCACAAATAAGTGCTAAACTTGATGTGTCATTGCAGCCCGAAATATCTTCTTGTACCTTTTTATCTGTCAGCTCCTCTTCTGCTTCTTCATTTCCACTTTCTATCTCTGCAAATTCCTCCTGCTCGACAACAACAGCTTCTTCAAGTTCCTGGTTCCCCGGCTCAGTTTCAACCACAGGTAACTCCATGCTTCTCCCTGCGTCTGGATCGTCCACTTCCTCCTCCTCCAACACATCATCGTCTTCCTCTGAACACTGCAAACGATAAATCAGGCACGTTAAAACAGTAATACAAAATGTTTAAACAACAAGGCATTTTTAGTTCAGATAAACGAGGACTACTTCATACCCCACTTGTTTCTTCAAAACAGGCTTGCATCTCTTCAGATATTTCATCTTGGTCAACATCTTCTCCACCACCTCTTTCCTGTTCTCTGTCCAGACCACGATGGACGAATGAAGACGGTTGAGAAAAGCGACTCAGCAGAGGAGCGCTGGATGTGGCGCACAAAGAGAGGTCAGTAGGGACAGTGAAGGTCAGGGGAAAGGAGAGGCGGGGTGACTCAGCAGTTAGAAGCTTGTTCTGGGTGCTGAGGAGGGGTGAGGAGAGGGATGCAGCTAAGGAAGAGGCGGACAGAAGGGAGGACGACGTGGAAGACAGCTGGGAGGGCTGGAGAGAGGGTGAAGAGGAAGCCGCCAGGTTTACGAGCGGAGAGCGGGTCTGCTGGGGCATCACCGTGGAGGTCTGAGCTAAGAACTTATTCTCCAGACTGACGGGAGAGTAGTTGGAAGTCAGGCTTCTCCCATACGCGACCTGCCGCTGCCGCTCTCCTGGGGCCACGTTTGCTTGCTGCAAAGTCAGCGCCTTCATTTCTGCAGAAAAACACATCAATCCAGAAAGTCAACGGCCAACACAAACTGCTCCTCCCAAGGTTTATAATCCTAGAAAGCATCAAGTGAGGAGATAAGCGGTTCAGCAGCATTCCTCCGACTGTTTAAACAACCATTGTACTATTGTACTTAAGGGTGTATTGCTCAGTGAAGTCATATCATGGGGCGCAAAGTCTGAAAACAGTCAGCAAAAATTCAAAGCAGAAAAACAAACTAGAAGTGGTCTTATTAGGACATTATAATTTAATAAAATGTAGAAAAGGTGAGGTTTCTGTGCATTACAATCTCCGCTAGAGACCAAAATAAAATGGTTTAAACTGGTAGGAAAGGAATAAACAAAGAAGTTTTAAACTGGAGTTTCTGGTAAAACTTATATTATGGGGATAAACAATACATGAAACATAAAACACATCACAGCAACGGATGTAAAATTCTATAAATGGCACATTACTAGGACGACGTTTCCAAGCAGACCATTTCTTCAGAATGACTCAAGTTTAGGTGTGGTGGTAGTGGTTAGCTGCGGGCACCGACGTAAGACGCAGAAAACTCACCGCAAAAAAAAACTGCACACAGTTTAAACTCGTCAGGAAACCCGCTGACAATGAACAGCCGCGTCTTCGGGGTTTAGTTTGAGTTTAACCCGGTGTCCCGGGCCCCGAAACGCTGTTTAGTCATGTTACTGCTGACTAAACAGCGTTTCCGGGTAAACGGCTACAGAGCGCTGATTGGTCAGTATTATTGTGTACGTTTTTACCGTAATACTGCATATATGGGGGGGCTACCTGAAAATGATCATCTATGAAGTAAAATAAAAGCCAATATTAGTTTAGTAGAATATATACATAATAGCAGATAAATAAATAAAAAAAATAATATAAACACTTTTTATGTCTTTAATGTTAAAATTATACACTCATTTAATAAACGCAGTGACGTTACCGTAATCACTCGTGCGCGGCTCAAAGAGGAAGCGAGAATGCTTTATTTCCGCTGCAGCAGCGAGAACGGGCACGTCAAAAAAAGAAAGGAAAATGTGGACAGTGAGGACAAACTGAGGCCGGAGAAGGAACACCGAACCACAGCGACCCACTTCGCCGAGCTCCGTTGCCAGGTAGCGGTTATCGTTCAAAGCTCCCGGGCGAATATTTTTGACGGTTAAAGGGGTCGTTTTGAGGTGAACCCGTCCGCTCGATCTTCGGCTTTGAGGAAGCTAGCCAGCCGAATTAGCTAGCCCGCTAGAGATGGGGACGAGAGCCAGTCGCATACAGGAAGACCCGCTTCCCTCTCCTTTCGGAAAAGATGGCACAAAAAGAGATTCATATCGACGAACCCGCTGCACCAGGCCCACCAGCCTCGTCGTCGATTTCTCCGTGAGCTTCGAGGAGACGGAGGCCAACCGGAGCCGGTCGGAGGAAGGCAGCGACTCGGACTTGGGGCAGCACGGGGCGAGCGCCGACGGTAGCCCCGCCGACCACCACCACCACCACCATCACCACAGCAGCAGCAGCAGCAGCAGCATCCCCTCCAGCATTGGCCAAGCGTCACCTGCGGATGACAACAACAGCGAGGGGAGGCCCGAGGAAGACGGCACCATAAGCCCGGAGGCTCCGGCCGAGGCTGAACACCAGCCCGGTGCGGAGACAGGCCCCACGCCCCACCGCACTTTTTCCGAGCGGCTGCCCGGGAATCGCCACTCTTCCTCCCGCAGCGTTGGCGCACGATCCGTCCGGGTCCGAGGCACGCACCAGCGGCCGGTCTCAGAGGCTTGGATCGGCCTTTACCGTGTCAGCAACCGCCACGGCAGTAAGTTCACACATGTACACAGCAAATCAGTACTTAATAACCATATATTTTTAATTATTTGTGCCGCACAGGGGACATTTTCCCCCAAAATTGGCTCATCTCCATCAGCTGTTGTGGTTTAACGTGTTTGAAAATGTCAGGACAGCTCACACACACAATCATTTTCCTTAGAAGCTGGTCATGGATGTGTTGGGGCTTGATAGTTTCGGAAATGACTCACTATCGGGTCAAACAGTATGACGAAATGTAAGCAATGACTACTGATGCTTTCACAAGAACTGATATTAAACTGAGGTAGGAGGAAATGATAGTAATACAGACCCCTTGAGGGGAAATATGTATTCATGGATGACTTAAATATATAAGATCATCCCTTAAGGCAAAGGGAGGCATGTTGCTGCATTAAAATGTCTCCAAGTGTGACCCTGAGTCAAACCAGCCTGAAATCAAAATGGATTATATCAGGCATTTACATTCCTTCGCAGATAATCTCCTTTCCCGTGCTTGCTTGCTGACTAAAAATCTTCAGAGAACCCATTGTGTGAAAGCAGAGCTGTGGCGTAAAACTTGTGCGTGGTGACATGCGAGCCCTTTCATGTCACAAGGCCCTGTTGACAGCGGCTGTCGGTGCGAAATCCTGCAGCCCGACTGCGCTTAGCCGTAACGCTGCGTTAAAATGAGAACATGAGTTTGCAGAGGAAGCACACACACACAGAGACACACTGCCTTGCATTAGTTTAGCAGACGTGCAGAGACGGGTGGCGATGTGGCGGCCAAAGCGGCATTTTGAGCCAAAACACAGCAGCGTGGCCCTCCAGCAAGTGTAGGGAAATGGGTCACAACTTTGCAACCCCCCCCTGCCACCGCTCTATTCCACAGAGGAGGAGGAGGAGGGGGGGGATGTAGGGCAGCAAGGCACCCGTTTCCGAATGCCAGTCCCGTCCACGGATGGCTCTGCATCCCTCAGGCCTGAGTCACTGTTTTCAAATGGCACACGCAGTCAGATAAAGCTATTAGAGGTCGGTTATATTCAAGGTAACATCGTCCACACGCACACATCTCTGTAAAAGGAGAGCACACAGCATTTACCCTGACTCACTGTGGCCCTGTCCTCTTTATGGTTTTGCGGTATCCAAACAGGCATGTGTTCGGATGCTATTTATGCGCGCATCATCTATCTTTTATATCTCGGTGCGTTAATCTCAGCTCTGCCGTGTCTCTGCAGATATCCGATGTCCTTTCTGCTCGAAGCCTTTCCCTGGGGGTCGGATTGAGGATCACCTGTTGAGCTGCCTCACGTCGCCTCCCTTACCGTACAACAGTAAGTGCCCCATCACAGAATCGCCCCAGCAGCTGTGTGCATGTGTTTATTTATTTTTAAAGGCATCTTATTGTTGCTCTGTGTGTTTTATTTGCAGCGGATGTGCTCAGTAAAGACAGCGGAGAGTGCTCCATCTGTTTGGAGGATCTGGTTCAGGGAGAGACCATCGCCAGACTGGCCTGCCTCTGCGTCTACCATAAGAGGTAACCAAGCTCGGTGTTTACAGATCAAATGCTAATCGGCCATTTGCCGTCATCTGACCGCCGGTGAAAGGCGGTTGGCTCATGCTGGGTATTTCGGTTCATTTCCATGTCAGTTCATTTAGAAACCCGTCAGCTACTTAAAACTAAAAATGGTTTTGTCACTGGTCCCAGAGATTTGGGGAATTTCCAAAATATGTTGCCCCCGGTTTCACATGTGGCTTTCCTCTTTGTTGTCATACATTTTGTTTTTTAAATCCAGTCAGCTCTTGGGGTCGATGTTGCTATCAGGGCTGTTAAGTTTTGAATCTCCTCCTCGCTGTGCAAGATTTGTTGAGCAAGATTTCTAACAAAAGGAAGTAGGAAATGTTGTATATTTAAGATTAACGAACGATCTGAGGACTTCACTCGATTGACTGAGCCCTACTGTTGGCACTAATCACACTTTTGTCAGGGTTATTTATTCATTTATTTATTTTTCAGCATCTTTATTTGGCGGTAGGTCAAGTCAGTCGTAGAGATCACTGTGATGTGATTGGCTTAGCGAGAAAGGGAAGCAAACAAAACGACAAAGGGCAAACCGCAAAATGCTCTTCTGTTTTTTTTTCTGTCCTTATCCCGTCTGAACATTTGGACATTTTTAACGACAGCATTTACATCTAGAAAGAATAAACTGCACACCGAGTGATCAGCGTGACTCAGGAGAGGCCGGGGACGTTTATCGGCGCGTAAAAGATGACAAGTTCGACTCAAAATCTCATGCAGCTGCGTACTCGATATCTGCGAAATGCATTCTGTCCCAAGTCTGCGCAAGTTACCTATGGAAGCGTCTCTGATGAAACGGGCGGGGCATGAACACATCTGGGTGTTTGAACCGTACTTGGTCTTGACTTTTCACTTTTCTGCATACTGCATATTGTGGCTCTTCCCAGCTTCCTGTTTAATATGAGCTCTTTTTGTTTTCACCGTGTGATTGACAAATACAGACTAACTAGGTGCAGAACACACAAAGCCAGCTTTCTGTTAAAGGGGAACTACTGTTTTTTTGACAACCTGGATCTTATTTCTGACCTAAAATACCATCGTTTACTCACCCATATAGCTCCATATAAGGTCGAGGATGAATTGCGATGGGTCGGTGCATCAACAAAACTGCAGATGTTCCTGTCAAAAAGTGGTCCAAGGAAAGAAAAGTGGTAAACTGAATACAGGGTCATGGATAGCCTGGGTTCACTGTGGTCTAACTGAATGGACGTGTGAGCGTAGCTCAAATAGCTGGAAAAATTAAAGGGGAACTACCGTTTTGTTTTTTTACAACCTGGACCTTATTTCTGGCAAAAAGCATGATCGTTTACTCACCCATATAACATTTGTGTCATTCGGAAGATATTTAGATCCAGTGGAGCACCGTGTATGTCCATATAGTGGGAGTGAATGGGGCACCGAGACGCAGCCTCTAAATAACCATTATCTGCCACAAAACCCGTTCATTTCACCAATATTTTGTTATGATACGCTAGTACTATACCCCGTTGAGTCTAGAGTTACCTGTTATCATCATCTGGTGTCTGTAGATTGACCTACAGACCCAGGATGATGTCTTCTCACCTGGATGATGTCATCTCTGAGCGCCACGCACACCTGCGACAGTTGGCTTGTTTGCCTGTAATTTGCTACTGATAGTTTTTTTTGCAACACGGTTGAGGTTGTGGATGAACCACAGACGATCTCTACCCAGGAGAGATGGAGGCTCACATTTCTACTTTTGCGCATTAACCCCGCCCACTTCCAATTTCTGGCCAATCGCAGAATAGTTGGTTCTTCCCGGTTGATGAGAACAAGCTGCGAGAACTCCCAGTCTCCATAGTAACAGCCTTTAGATTTGTGGTGTGTTCATGTGCAACTTCTTGGTCCGGACACGGTCGGCCCTCGCCTCGTCTTTTTAATCGGTCTGTGCCTGACGAAGCACATCTCAAATCTCTCTGGTCCCTTGTTTTAAAAAAACAAGGAATCACAAGTTACTCTCTACTACTGCACAGACGGGAACCCGGTGTCCTTTCCCACGATATGGCGCTGTCATTCAGAATCATTACAGTTCCCATCACTGAGCAAAATAAGCGTTGGTGCAGTCTAACAGCCCCACACACACACACACACACACACACACACACTCAGTTAAATCGACTCATTACATTTTAATCTGTTAGCCAGGAGTTTTGTGAGCGTTTCGAAACTTCTTCTCGGAAAAATAAATTGCCGTGAAGCCGTGGAAGGGGCCACCAGCAGTTTTTTTTTGCATGTTTCAGCTCATTTGCTAAATCTCAGTTTCAAAGCGTGCTTGTTATTTTTTTGTTGTTTGTTTTGTTTTCCCCTCACACCAACTTTCCAGGGAGCCTCTAGTTTCCTCTCACTTCAGCTCCAGTATAGGCGACGGCAACTTTAGGCCATATATCACCTCGAAGTTCCCGCTCGTCCGCTCGCTTTATTTATAAGTCGAGACATGAGCGTGTGTTAAAAGTAGATGTTAAGTGCAGACGGATTTAGGCGCCCGTCCTTCATGTCGACGTAAGCGGCGGCGTTGGTTTATGTCCGATGAAGCTCCACAACCAGTCTGTCTGCGATTTTTCTCACGGAGCGCTTTGACTTTCGGTTCTGCACCGCGGTTTTGCAGGTGTGGCCGCGTAATTGACACTTTAATCCGCCCCGAAGAGACGTTTGAGAAACCGCTGCGAGCCGTGACGAGATGAAAATAATTAAAAGACGCTCGCTTGCCAAAACGTTAAGTGCAAACGCAACGGCCCTGCACTAAATCTGAGCTTCATGAAGGTTGTAATGTTCGGTTTATGTTGAAACGGCGTCAGAAAGTGCTCTTAAACTGGTATATATCAAAATAATTGAAACATGTCACAAATCACAGCCTCGAGTTTATTATTATTAAATAAACTGGAGGCTGTGATTTGGAGGCATTTGTTTTCACTTGTGTTCCTAATGAACTGGCAAGTGGGCGCGGGACAAAGATTAACTTGGCATTTGTCGTACTGATTAATTGGTTAAACTGACATTTGCTCCATTTATCAAAACACAAAGTGAAAACAGGGCGTCACAGTAAATATGCTCGCTGTCAATCAAACACCAGCTCGTCGTTTCGGCTTTACGTCAGTGATTAAACTAAATGAATGTAAGCAGTAGCTTTAGACATCCCTCAAACAAGCCGGCGAAACCTTTTAAAGGTATTCACAGCCCGGGCGGAGGTGAAAGTGATTACATTTAATCTGGTTTAACGCTCCCCGTAAGTGGATTAGTCCCCGTGGGAGACGCTCTGCCATTGATCTGATCACAACGTCTCGATGTCTCCCTGCAGCTGCATCGACTCCTGGTCCAAGGTGAAGCCCTGCTGCCCCGAACACCCCTTCGATTGACTCACGGGACACGCGTATTCTGCACAGTGACCAACCCGACTCAGGTACGTGTTTGGACCCGGGCGAATGGCCACTAACGTCCACAGCGTCTCATCACAGTGGACTAAGTCAAGGCGTGTTGGAAGAGATGCCATGCATTAGTTCCTAAAGGTGTAAAATGTCTAAACACAAGAACTTGTATAAGAGCTTTTCTCCTCGATAAACGATCTGAAATTGTGCAAATTATGACGAACGCAACAATATTTTAGCAATTTTTAGGGATTTCATAGACGAGCGTCCTCCTACATGCAGTGTAAACCCTCAGACGTGAACTGCATTGAGACCAGATGTTAAATTAGGCTCTTCAAAACAGAATATCCAACTGTTAAAGCGTGAAATGTTATTGTATGAACAGCAATTACACACTCATGAGGCTCAACACGCACGTGGGGCGTGTCCACGTAAGAAGCAAGAGCCGCAACCTGTAATTAATCCCGTTATTGACTGATGAGGCTGTTGATTAATTGATTCATTCATCCTTTTGTCTTCAAATGCCTCCAAATGCTTTGTTTTAGTCAAACAAAACCCAACAGATAAACAAAGAAAACTAATCAATTCATCACAATTTACACAATTCTGTGTTTTTTATTGGTACCTATCTGAATTGACCAAAAAATGAGCGAGCTACTGCCACCTGCTGGATTGGAGAGTTAGTACCTTCCATGCAGCCACAGAGAATATGAGGAAGTTAAATGTTTTGTGATGGTTTAGTGACCCTTTTATGACATACACTGCCTGGCCAAAGGTTTTCATTACAGCTCACATTCTCTATGGCATTGTTTTCATAATCTTCTACAGTGTCACCAGATTTATCTCCATCCAGTGTTTCATTCATTTTCCACCAAGATCTTGTATTGATGATGGAGAGTCTGACCACTGCTCAAAGCTTCTCCATCACATCCCAAAGATTCTCAATGGGGTTAAGGTCTGGACTCTGTGGTGGAACAATCCATCTCATGCTCCCTGAACCACTCTTTGACAATCTGAGCCCCATGAATCCTGACATTGTCATCTTGGAATATGATCCATTGATGGAATAAGCTGCTCATTCAGTATATTCAGGTAGTCAGCTAATGAACCTAGACCTGAGCAACTGCAGCAACCCCAGATCATAGCACTGCCCCATAGCACAGGCTTGTACAGTAGACACTAGGCATGATGGCTGCATCACTTCATCTGCCTCTCTTCTTACCCTGATGTGATGGTTCTCCACTATCCTTACAGGTTTTAATTATGCGTTGGACAGTTCTTAACCCAGTTTTAGTAGTTTCTACAATCTCTTTAGATGTTTTCTCTGCTTGATGCAAGACAATATTTTGACCCTTCTCAAACAGACTAACATCTTTTGTGTCTTTAGACATGGTTGTTTAAGAAATGAGAAGCTACTCATTGCATCAGTTGGGGTTAAATAACTCCCGCAGTAATTATCCAATAGGAGGCTCGTACCTATTAGCTTTTACCTTGGCCAGGCAGTGTATTATTCTCAAAGGTTAAAAGTGAAACTATATCCCACTTTCATTCATCTAACGTCCACTCTCTCTCTCTCTTCCTTTACAGGAGACTACACTGAATCCCAATAAAATCCCAATAAAAACGAAACAAATGTGTAATTGAACAAACAAAAGCTCGCCGTCCCTCCCAGACGCCAGTATTTCAGCGGAGAGCCCGTCAAGCCCTAAGAGGTGCGCCGCAGTCAGCGACGCTCTCCTCTCGGATCGGTCCCGTTCGACCTTTTCGTGCCAAACTCTACAACGGCCGACCGATACGTTCAGATTCGCGCCCGACGTCCTCGTCGGGGGAACGGAAGTGGCGGCCGTTTATTCCGTGGAAGGAAGAAAAAGAAGAAAAAAATCACCTTAACTGTTACTCTGGATCCTCTCCTGTGTATTTTTTAATCTCCCTCCCAGCGGGATCTTTTTATTTTATCAAGTATTTTGCAAAAAAGAAAAAGGAAAAAAAAAAGGTATTGTTCCACGTCACGCATCGGATGAATGTTTTCTTTCCTCGGCTCGCCCCAAAATGATCCGACCTCACACCGAAAGCGTGGACACGCAAACGTTGCTTTACTTTAAAGCCGCTGGAGGTTTGAGGGCTTGTTTTTTGGTGAAAGGGGGATGAGGCTGCTGTTAATAGATGTTTTCTGTCCCCTGACAACATTTCAGAGGAAGTGTTTGGGGGGATAATTCTTCTTCTTCTCTTTTTTTTTCTTTATTCCCCCCCCACCCCGGGTCAGTTTCTTGTAGGTTAGCGCTGAGTTTTAACGTGCTGCTACGTGGTGAGCATTTAGGAAGGTTGAAGGTATTTCATTGGGCGGCAGTAGCGCCGGCACAGATTTGAGCACTTTTGTCCGTCGAGGCTGATTATTATTTTTCTTTCTTTCTTTTTTTTTTCGTAAGGTCTGGGATAAGATTGCGTGAGTGTGCGTGTGTGTGTGTTGACGACCAGGGACGCGATGTGTCCTGAGCATGACAGTGTATTCAAGTGTGTGTGTGTGTTTACTGTAAATTGCCCAGAGGTCTGCTTGGTTTTTTGATTTTTGAACTACGTATGTCGCTGGATGACGTCCAGTCACACGTGGCATTTTTGGTACTCGACATGGTCCAGTTTATTTTTTGTTTTTGGTCCCCCCCTCCTCCTCCTCTCTCCCCTCTCCTCATTCCCAAACTCTCTCAGGGGGTGTAGTCCGGATTCTTTGGACCAGCTCCCGAGCGACACTTTCGCCATCTGGCTACGTTAATGCCGGATCATGGGAGGGGGATAACGGGACGAACGGATGGAGGGATGTATTTTTTGGGGGGGGCGGCATGTTTACGCCATGTGGCGCCCGCCTCTCTCCACAACACTGGAGGCTATGGACAGCTGATGGTTAATTATTACATAAGTAGCCCCCGACCCATCTTCCTCCCCCCGTTCTCCCACTTGTTTTTTTAAAAAAAAAAAAAGGATTTCTGCTATTATTATATTACGACGTTGCTCATGATTATCGCTAAATGTGTTAAGCGGCTTTCTTTTGCCTTTCTTTCGCGTGTAACGATTGCCTTTGCCTGGTGACGGGGGTTGTGGTTGTTTTTTTTTGTTGTTTTTTTTAGGGCTGAGCTCGAGGTGGTGGTGGTGGTGGCGGCCCCAACGAGGCTGCTCGACAGATGCTGTCTGATAAACAGGTTGCACACAGGCCAGTGGAAAACTCCAGTGGAAAGAACAAAAACATGAAATGATTGCTTTTGCCGCCTGCCTCAAAAAAAAAAAAAGGTCAGTCTGTTCCGTGCGATTAACTCGGATCGGTTTAGAGGTCGGGCCGTGAGGTGAGCCTGTCCCCCCCCCCCTTCGTCTGTCTGCCCCAAACCTCTGGGTCTCCTCTCTCCTCTGGTCCTATGGTGTTTTGCAGCCTGAGGTGCTACGCCTTGCCCCGCCACTAGAGGGCAGCCCTGTGCATGTTTCCTCATATTTTGTATTTGAAGAATAGGACAAAAAAAATAAATAAAAGTCTTGTCTGTGCGCCGGGCCAGGACGGGACGGGAGGGGTGGGTTTAGGGGGTGCATCGATCACTAGGTGTTACATTTGCTGTGGTGATAAGTTATGATGTTGTATACTTTGGCTGGGAGGGGTGGGGGTGTTTTGTGTGTTTCCGAGGGGAAGAAGTAGTGGAGGTTGGGTTGTCGCTAAAGATAACAAGACAATCTAAAACCCCACATTACTCTCTTTTACTTTCTTACCCCCCCTCTCTCTAAGCTGTGCGGTGCAATACCTCAATTTCTACCAATGCTAGCTAAACGCTCTATGTGTGTGCGTGTGTGTGTGTGTGTAAACTAGCTCCTCCCCAAACAAAAGGACGGGTGTTTTGTATAAATGCCCCCAAATCCTCGGGCCTCGAATCGCCCCTGCGTCCGTGTCCCCCCCCTCCCTCCCTCCCACCACCGCCAATTCGAGGCCGTTCAGACAAGAATGTTTTTTCAAAGAGTCACCACAGCGGTATCTGCATCCACAAGAAACGGACAATCTGCCTTTTACTCTGGTATATAAAGACGAAATTGAATTTTATTTATTATTAAATTGTAAATATGTAATGCAATTTAAGACAGGAGGAAAAAAAAAAAACACGACGGCTCAGTCCTTGTCTGTTCAATATACTGTTTCTAAGCTCCGATCTTTTGTATGTCTCAGAAATTGTTTTTATATGTATTTTTTACAATAAATATGTGTGACAGATGTTTTGTCGGTGTCCTGTCATTTGCATTTCTTTACCCAGAATGTACATAGTTCTTAAATTTAATTAAAACATTAATATACAGACATCTAAACCGATCAGCCATAACAACATGACCGCTGACGGTCAAAGCAGATAACACCTATTATCTAAATTATCTCGGTACCTGCCAGTGGGATCAGTGGTGTAGTCGTCGATGGAGAAGTGGGTATACTCTCAGTTTTGCCTTTTGTCATGACGGCTCGTAAACCATGGCAACAAAAGGAGAGACACAGATTAAGAGTAAAGTTTAACCACTTTATTTTATTCTTGTACTTTAACTTACTTTAAAATCAACTTCCAGTCGAGCTATTATAAACTTAAACTAGATCATGTAGCTCAGTCAGTCAGGTGAGCTAACCTGGCTAACGTTATACTTTTAGACCTTTACAATAACAAACGAGCTTCATGGACATTGATATAATCTCTGGGCATTTATCACAGTTTCATCTTCCAGCTAATCAAATTAGCTGGAAAAATTAAAGGGGAATTAACACTTTTTACAACCTGGACCTTATTTCTGGAATAAAATACAATAATTTACTCACCCATATAACTTTGGAGTCATTTGGAAGACATTTGGATCCAGTGGAGTGCCTTGTATATCAATATAGTGGGAGTGAATGGGGCACCGAAATGTAGCATCTAAATAACACAATATCTACCTCGAAACTCGTTAATTTCACCAATATTTTGTTATGATACACTAGTGCTGTTCCCTGTTGAGTCCAGAGTTACCTGTTATCATCATCCGGGGTCTGTAGATTGACCTACTAACCTCTGACCTCTGGATGATGTCATCTCTGAGCACCACACGCACCCTCTACGGCTTGTTTACCTCTAGTTTGCCACTGCTAGTTTTTTGCAACATTGCTGAATAATTTTCCGATTCTGAGGTTGTGGACGACAACTTTGTTTAAGATGGACGTCCTTACCGTTTTGAGCCAGAGTGTACGGTTGAGGGGCGGCACAGTGGCGAGGTGTCTGCGTGGGTTCTCTCCGGGTACTCCATCCACCATCCACCATCCAAAGACATGCTCATTAGGTTGATTGGTGATTCTAAATTGCCCGTAGGTGTGCATGTGAGTGTGAATGTTGGCCCTGCAATGGACTGGCGATGAATATGCTATGGTTCATCCACAGCCTCAAAAATATTCAGTCATGTTGCAAAAAGCTAGCAGTAGCAGTTTACAGGTAAACAAGCCGACGGTCGAGGGTGCGCGTGGCGCTCAGAGATGACAACATCCACCAGATCTAGTGTAGACTGACCTACAAACCCTGGATGATGATGATAACAGGTAACTCTGCACTCAACCGGAAGCAGCATTAGCATGTCATAACAAAATATTAGTGAAATGAAAGAGTTTCGGAGGTAATGTGTTATTTAGAGGCTGCGTCTCGGTGCCCCATTCACTCCCACTATATGGATTAAACAGATTAAATATCACCTGAACGAGTGCAAATGACGCAAAAGTTATATGGGTGAGTAAACGATCATATTTTATGTTAGCAATAAGGTCCAGGTTGTAAAAAAGTTCCCCTTTAACTCCACAGCGTTCAACATTAAAGTGGATATCTTAGCCTTTAGACAAGAATTCAGAAAGACAACTGTTAATGACAATTGTTTGCGCCCCAGTTCTTTTAAACACGGAAAATACTCAGAGGAAACCAACATGGGTATGGGTAAAGTGAGGTTTAAGCTACATACGGTAAAAGTGAATTGGGTCCTGTGTGGTTAACGAGGAACTGAAACTTAAGAAGAACCAAAGCGGACGTGAAATCGACCACGACCTCTTTAAGAAACACACAGTTCTCCTGTGAACGTCATAGGAAACCAGACCAGACCTTCATGAAACAGCTTCATGTAAACGCAAAGAGAACATGCAGAGAAGCCTCCCATAACAGGAGACGAGTGAACAATCCCACTAAGACTGAACTACTGCTTTGTTTCACTTTCAGTTTTAACCTTACTTTTAAAAAGAAGCTGCAGATTTGAACATTTTCAGATAAAAAGTTGATTTTCATTCCACTGCGCCCTAATCTGGATGATCAGATCTTATTGTCAGTGCCTCGACCCTTTTCGTGGCCTCTTATCTAGTTACGACGCAACAGTGGAGTTTTCGTCACTGCAAGGCTGGATTATTTTTTTGAAGCTGTCAGGAAGTGAAACTCTACACCACAGGTTGATAGACGTCCTCCGCAGCCTTCTTCTCTTCACAGAGCTGTGCAGTGTTGGACGTCTGTCAACAAATCCAGCAGAAGAGGTAGGAAGAGCTTTCACTTTATACTCTACTTCAGATTAATAATAATCTTTTATACAGTCTTTGCCGAGATGTTTGGACGTTTCCACTGTCGAGAAATCAGACGCACTGACCTAAAAAAACACAAAGATGAAACAAAGACTTCTGGATCTCTAAACGATGACAGTGGGGATCCTTTTTATTTGGATCATCTGTGCTAGGTGTGCACCAGAAACTCAAATGACCAGATTATCACCTGTAATTAGAGGATTTTTTTTTTCTACGTATTTTTTCATGACCCCTAGACGCCCAGGAACTCTCCAGAGAGTCATGTGAGTTAAAGCAGACACCTCCCCCAGATGTCCCTTCCTCTTTTCTTTCCTTTTTACAGTAGAGACATTTTCAGGAAACTCTAAACCAAATCGGTTACCTTTTTTTTTTTTTAACCTTTGTTTTCTTTTCTTTTCAACTTATTCTTGAGGATTCTCCACATCAGTTAAGAGTTAAAACAAAGAGGAAACACGAGTAGGTGTCACGGCTATAACTGGAACTCTGGACTTTGTTCGGATTCAACTGAGCTGATTTCCTCTAACGTATTTCCATAAACATGTGCTTTCATAGTTTGGTTTTGCTGCCATTTTCATTTACTTCATCACACCAGGAGAAGCTCAGGTATAAACAGAGGTGTCAAGTAACGAAGTGCAAATACTTTGTTACTGTACTTAAGTAGATTTTTCAGGTATCTGTACTTGAGTGTTTCTTTTTCTGACGACTTTTTACTTTTACTCCCTACATTTGTACACAAATATCTGTACTTTTTACTCCTTACATTTGGAAAAACAGGCTTGTTACTTTTTTTAACCTCCACGGATGACAAGACTTGATCGGACATGATTAGAGCATCAAGTCGATGTGTGTCCTGTTTTCTTCTTCTACTGTTTTGAACCAGCAGCCTGTTGATCAGTTTGAGCTCTGCTGCCACCTAGTGACTGGAAGCTTGTTTATCGTTCAAGCATCAATAAAGACACTAACTGAGTCCACCTGACCCCACTATTTGAGAATTAGCTACTGGTCTAATGTGAGAAAAAAACAAAATAAAACAAAAACTCAGGTATGACGTGGTTTCTGTTGCTATCATTAGCCTTTTCAGGATTTTTTGGAAGCTAGTTTACAACGTTAGCAATGCTATGGGAACACACCGTTTTGATAGTATAGCTAACACTAGCTAGCAGTTTAAAAACAACAACCCAATAACCCTCAGTTTATTATTAAAAATGATCCAGATGCTCATGCAGGACATCTGGTCACGTTAAGTCTAGATTATTCTGCTAGAACTTTTTCATTTTGCAAAATTATCAACTGATGAATTGTTAATGGAAAAAGCTGGCAATTTTTTTTTTACTATTTATTTAAGTACATTTCAGAGCCTGTACTTTCTTACTTTTACTTGAGTAAAGGAGTTGAATCAGTACTTTTACTTTTACGAGAGTATTTTTTTACACAAGTATCCATACTTTTACTTAAGTACAGAATGTGAATACTTTTGACACCTCTGGGTATAAATAATCAAAACTGGACTGTATTACATTTAGTTGTTCCAGTTGTATGGCTGCAGACTCACTGTCGTTCCTTACTGGGACGCCTGAACGCAACACCGACACCCCTAGGGCGTTCATGGCCGTGCTGGAGGGATTTGTGACATTTTTGTTTTTAAAAAAAAAAATACACATTAACATGAATCTAGTAGTAGAGAATGGATATATGGAGGCAGAAATGTCGAGGCAAGCCTGGAGCCATCCCTACAAGCCTCCTGCACGCAAAGATTCACGAGGCTGATCGTTATATGCTGGCTCTGTCAGGTTGATAAGAAGATTTTGATAAGATTTGTCAAAAAAAATAAAAAATCAATGGACAAACGACATCACACAATCTTTGTATTTATAAATGGCAAGGCCACCCTACTCACTGCTCTGCACATAAAAACAAGGTACGCTGATACATGGCACTGGGACCACTGGGACTACATTTTGTTGCTTGTTTTCAAACTTCTCATTCTTTTGAAATAAACGTTTCACTAACAAAAACCACACCTCAAAGGGGAATTACTGTTTTTTACAACATGGACCTTATTTCTTGCATAAAATACAATCGTTCACTCACCCATATAACTTTGGTGTCATGTGGAGTCGTTGCGTATATCCATATAGTGGGAGTGAATGGGGCACTGGAACGCAGCCTCTAAATAACACATTATCTGACACGAAACTTGTTCTAACCCTCTCTGAGGAACAGAGGCATTCCTCCTCTGTTGTCATAGACAAACATTGTCCACAAGAATGCCACCTGTTACTATCTATTCGAGGACGTTCATTGGCCAGCTGTTCCTTTCAACAAGCTCCTCATCTGTATACTCTCAAAACAGTAAGGAAGTCCATCATAAACAAAGTCGTCGTCCAGAAGCTCAGAATCGGAAAAATATTCAGCCATGTTGCAAAAAACTAGCAGTAGCAAATTACAGGTAAACAAGCCGACCATCACGGGTGCACACAGCATTCAGAGATGACATCATCCAGGTCAGAGGTTAGTAGGTCAATCTACAGACCCTGGATGATGGTAACAGGTAACTCCGGACTCAACAGGGAATAGCACTAGTGTATCATAACAAAATATTGGTGAAATGAATCAGTTTCGCGGCAGATAATGTGTTATTTAGAGGCTGCGTGTCGGTGCCCCATTCACTCCCACTATATGGATATACACTGATCTAAATACCGTTGACAACTCCAAATGACACCAAAGTTATATGGGTGAGTGAACGATCGCATTTTATGCCAGAAATAAGGTCCAGGTTGTTAAAAAAATGGTAATTCCCCTTCAATTGATGCAAAGAAGTGTATTGGTAGATAGATGGATAGATAGGTTTTATTTGTCACATGCACAGTTATACATAGAACAATGCACAGTGAAATGTATTGTTGTACCTGCAGCCAGTAGTAAAAAAAAAATATATATAAGTACGACAGTAACAGTAAAGTAGTTTGCACACAAGGTAAGCAATATAAGTGTAATGTACACCGTCGCTTTCTTCTAATCTGCGATGATTTAACAGCAGTGACTGTTTCTAATAAGTGTATCACAAATTTAATTTTTATTTGTTCTTTATACAAACCACAATCAACCCATTTCTGCTCTCTGCTCCCTCTCACAGAGGCTAATTCTCATATGTTCCTTATTTGTCGTAATCTTTCAGTTTCATCCAGAATGTCGGACGCAGTGGACGCCCTCCCATCCACACAGGCCCAGGACGCCTCCAGCTCCAATGTGTCCTCACCACCGCCACCACCACAGTATTCCTACCAGGAGCAGCAGCCCCCACCTTACTCTGCATCCGCAGAAATGTACAATGCACCAAAAACCCAGACCCCCTATCAGTCCTCTGGATACGAGTCCTTCCGCGACATCAACCCAGAAGACACGTCAGACACAACTGGACTTGTATCTTCTGTAGACGACAGATCAGTGAGGAGAGCGTTCATTAGAAAGGTTTGTACTCTTTGTTTTAGGGACATGTCTGGTTGTTTTACCTCCTCAGGAGACTAAAGATGATTAAAATGGATCAATTTAGGAAGGAAAAGATACTCATGGACATTGAGAAGATATGAACAGAAGCCTTAAGTTG
The DNA here is from genome assembly GCA_005024645.1 of Planiliza haematocheilus. Taxonomy (NCBI): domain Eukaryota; kingdom Metazoa; phylum Chordata; class Actinopteri; order Mugiliformes; family Mugilidae; genus Planiliza; species Planiliza haematocheilus. The sequence continues at coordinate 57,880 of SRSE01001003.1, forward strand.
ACACAGACGCAAGTCAGAAGACATAAATTCAGTAGATTCAAGTTTTGGTTAAAGGGGAATTATTGTTTTTTAGAATCGGAAAAATATTCAGCCATGTTGGGAAAAACTAGCAGTAGTAAATTACAGGTAAACAAGCCGACCATTGCGGGGTTTGCACGGCACTCAGAGATGACATCATCCAGGTGAGAGGTTAGTAGGTCAATCTACAGACCCTGGATGATGATAACAGGTAACTCTGGACTCAATGGTTGAATAGCACCAGTGTATCATAACAAAATATTGGTGAAATTGACGACTCTGAATGACACAAAAGTTATATGAGTGAGTAAACGATCGTATTTTATGCCAGAAATAAGGTCCAGGTTGTTAAAAAACATTAGTTCCCTTTAAGTTTTAACTCATATTCTTCAGTTTTTGGATGTTCTTTTAGCTGTCAACAACCCAAATAGTCATGATATGATCCCAGACATGACCCAAACTGGCAAACCTTAATGTGACCGTGTCCTTGTTCCATCTTAAATTAATTTATTTCCACTATGCTCAACTGATAATTTAGTTTCATGTGACGTCCAGATGTTAAAGGCGACTTGTAGCTGGTTTGGACTTCTGCAAACACAAATTAACGCAAAAGACGTGCACAATCCCAGAAATGTACCTATGCGCTCCGGGTTAGGGTTAGGGTTAGCGCAGACCACAAGAGCTGCAGTTGGTCCACTTTGTAGTTGCGTGTTTCCACTTTAGTATTTTTAGCGTTTGGTTGGTGGTGTTTTTACAGAGTGAGCCAGACTGACGAGCGCACAAGTATAAATGGCTCAAAGCGGTGTATGAGCCGTTAGACTGATGGTAAGAGGAATGTGCTGCACAAATAATAGGAACTGGTAGAGGAGGACTCAAACACATGACTCAGGAATCAGGTGGTGGACTGTCCAAAAAGTCAGAAGTCCAAAAATCACAAGGAATTTAAAAAAAAAAAAGAGAATGGGACATTACTGACCTGAAGTACAAAGACAAACTGGCAAAGTGGGAGAGAAACTCGGAGACTAAATACCGAGGGAACAATGAGGCACAGGTGTGACACATCACAATCAGGGATGGCAACCACACAGGGGGAAGTGAAGACATCTGAAACGACTGAGAGTTGATGACTTACGAAATAAAACAGGAAATGCCCAAAACACAGAAGCAGTTAAGCATGACCAGGTGCCACAGAGAGCTGGACGTGACACTAAGCATTTGGTTTATTCAGTGCAACGGGCAGATTGTTCTCGACCGAGTCTCAATTTCAGTTTTTTAAACTGACCGAGGAACTAACTGCGTTTAGATAGATAGATAGATAGATAGATAGATAGATAGATAGATAGATAGATAGATAGATAGATAGATAGATAGATAGATAGATAGATAGATAGATAGATCAGTTTGTCCAGCCGTGAGGTGTCCTCCTTCTTAGTGCTGCCTCCCCAGGACACCACAGCGTAGAAGAGGACAATGATAATCTGATAGAACATGTCCAGAAGCTTCCAGCAGATGTTAAATGACCTTTGTTTTGTCGCAGAAACTGTTATTGTTGTTGTCTCAGTGACAAAAAATATTAAAAATTCTGACCATTTGGGATGATTTCTTTGTTTTTTTATGTTCTTTTAGCTGTGAAAAACAGCAACGGCCATGATACGATTGCAAACTTGACCCAAACTTGTAAACATCGTGTTGGTGGCAGGGGTGCTGCTAGGGATTTTGGGCCCCATGAAAAGAATCTTCACAGGGCCCCCCAACACAGCGGTGAAATATTTTGATGCTTGTTTACATACAATTATGCATGTTAATGGTATTTTTGACTATCATACCACACTTGTGAAAGAAGAACAACATTTCTGTATTATAATCATCATCATTAGGGGCCTCTCTGGGCCCCCCCTCAATCATGGGCCCCTAGAATCCGTCTCCTTTACCCCCTCTTTTTGGTGCCCCAGGTTGGTGGGCACAATTTAATGGGGTGTCCAGGTGTTGAAGATAATTTAGACTGATAATACACTAAAGATTTAGTTTATTCAGAGCAACAGGAATCCTAACTAACTAACTCAATCATTCTATGAACCTTGCAGCTAACTGAGGAGCTAACTGATGTTTTTTTTTCTGTGCACACATGAGTCAGTATTTATTTTTTCTGCGGTAATGAAGTCACTCACTTCTTTCATGTCTTCCCGTGCAGGTGTTCAGCCTCGTGACCATCCAGCTGCTGTTCACCTTCAGCGTGGTGTGCGTGTTCACCTTCTCCAGCGTGGTCAAGAAGGCGGTGCAGACCCACCTGTGGGTCTACCTCAGCTCCTACATCATCTTCCTCGTTGTGGCCATCTCCCTCCAGTGCTTCAAGTCGTTCAGCCGCCGCCACCCCTGGAACATCGTAGGACTGGTGGGTGACAAATATACGAGCATGGAGCTCGGATATAAGACGTGAGATGGGGTTGTCCTTTGTTTGTCCCACAGTGGGTGGCGGGGAGACGTAGTTTGTGTTGTGACTGTGCCACAGATGTACAGTTTACAGGGGACAAAATGCTGACACATCTTTGAAGGAGAAGTGAAACATATTTTGTTGCTGCCTCTGTTGAAAATCTACCAAATGAGCCTTTAGAGAATCCACTTTGCTTTACTGTTCGTCTGAAATGTTCTCGTTCTCACAGGTTCACCATCAGTTGTTGAGGTTTTGCTGTGACGTAAACTTTGCCAGGAAGACAAAAAACAAAACAAAACCCACATCCGCACCTGAATGTGCCTTTATCTGAGGACGTGTGACTCAGACTAATGTTTAATGCCCTGAATGTTGTGTGTTTACAGGCCATCGTCACCCTGAGCATGTCGTACATGGTCGGGACGGTCGCCTCCTTCCACGACACCAACGCCGTGGTCATCACTATGGGAGTAACGATTGCCATCTCTCTGGCGATCATTGCTTTCTCAGCACAGGTTAGACAACCAGGCTGAGCTCTACTTCAAACAGTGTGTGTCTGTGTCAGGCTGCATCCTGCTGCCATTAAGGAGTGTCATTGCTATGGGGTGGGGGTTCCTGGTCTGGTCTAGGTGGGGGGTACATATCTAAGCAACATCCACATGAATGAATGAATGCCAGGTCAAGCTTCCCAGCAACTGAGACATGGGTTTTACACAGGATGAAGTAAATAGACGATGTTTCCTGAGATGCAGACAGAATATTGTATAATAAAACCAACTCTCTCTGTGCTATCTGCAGACTCGTTATGACTTCACCATTTGTTACGGCGTTCTGCTGATCCTGGCCGTGGACCTGATCATGTTCGGCTTCTTCTGCACCTTCATGTACTCCTACATTGCCGACGTCGCCTACGGGTGTCTGGGAGCTCTGCTCTTCTCTCTGGTAAGGGAACAAGGGCACATCGTTCTGGTCATGGATGTGTCTCCTGAAAGTGCTTCAGATAAAATTAGCAAGTGTTGGGCGTCTCATAGAAACACCTGTTTTGCGAGTGCAAGTGGATCTTTTAAACACCTTGGAGGGGATAAAGTAGGTTGAACCCAGGTTGATAACAATATTAATCTTTTAAAAAAAGGATTTGCCAGATATTTGGATGTTTCCACCAAGATGAAAGCTCATGGTTAGATCCTAAAACACAAAGATAAACCAAAGGCAGCCGGACTTGTTTGAGTTTTCTTGAAGACATTTCAGTTCTTAATGAACGGTGGAGAGTTAAGGAACATCTGCAGGTGGTGCACACCTGAAGCTCACATGACTAGAGTCTATTTATGACCTGATCTAGAACATAAAGTGCAAGAAATATCAATAAAACCAGGACTGATGAAAAATCCTTGGCTCATTTACAAAGAGAATCATTTTAGAGAAACTTATGTCGCATGTATGGATCACATGGATGGATTCACTAGTTTAAAATGGCAAATTAATATCCACACATGTCTCGATTGGTTCAATTGAGACCGCATGCCTAATACTGCCGCCTGTTACAATCCGGCTCGAGGGCCACAATCATAAAGTGAAGGTAAACGACGAGTTATACCAAAAACAGAAGGTTTATTTTATTGTAAAAGGCCAAAAAGCAGATGAAAGGTGGTGCTTTCTTAGGCCTTTTTGAGCCACGCTTCTTTTAATCCGCGCCTGGCTGACAGTTAAATCCGTGAGCCACCCAAAGACACAAGGGCACAGGCCTGCAGTGCCGGGGTATGGGCTCTTTTGTAGGAGCTTTCAGCTGTAGACAGGGGTCAGTGTGGACTTACAAAACAAACTGTGATCCACTGTGAGACTCTGAGCATCAGTGAGTCTCGTCTCGTTATCTGCATCTAACATCAACTTTGAGGACTAAACTTCCTACTGTGACGTGAACATGAAATGTCTTTTATTACAACATGTAATGAATTACTAGCATCAGTCTGGAGCTTATTTCTCATCCAGTCCCAACTCTTCTTCTCTGTCTCAGTTCCTGGTGATCGACTGTCAGCTCGTAATGGGGTCAGGTAGTTACGCCGTGAGTGAAGAAGATTACATCAACGCTGCTCTCAACATCTACCTGGACATAATCCTCATCTTCCTCTACCTACTGGGTGGGAGGAAGTGAAACTATACACACACACACACACACACACACACACTCCAAGCTGTGAAAGAGAGCGCCCTTTATTGTTATTCGTATGTATATAATCAACGTTGTGCTTTATGTGACCGAAAGTGAATGAGTTTCCACAGATTCTTGTCTTTGTCTGTTACACATGAATAAAAAGTATAAAACATTTCTCTTTGTTCTTTCATTCTAACCCAAATATTTGATTTACTGAAACTAATTTCTAGTTTTTGACACATTTCATCTCATCTAAAGAAGTCTAAAGATACACATCCAGAAGGCCCAAAATAAAATTAATGTTGACAAACACAGCTTTTATTGATATGAGGACGTCATAAAGCAACATGCAGCAGTAGTGCAAAATATATAAAGCAGTGGTACCACTTTAATTAACCAAGATATATTTAAAAGTTATAAAAGATACAGAGATAAGGAATTACAGAAAGCACGTGTTTACATGTTCACTAAGATAATCACACAATTAATCAATTAATCAACTCATCCAAGAATCATTTTTAGTCGTCCAACGACCCAAAGACTTTAAGTTGAATTTAATTCATCTCAAAGAAAAGAAGCTGATAATCAGAGAAGCTGCCACCAGACATGTTTATATCAGTTATCTAATCCATTAATTGTTGCAGTGAGGAAGTAAACATTACAGTTGTTCACTCAGTTCAGCTCTGACGTCCCATCCCCAACACCAAAACCAAAACCAAAACCAGCTAACGGTGCATGAAGACCAATATTATCTGTGATTCTGAGACAGGAGATCCTCCAGATATCACACCACCATGTTGTTTTCTCAGCCTCATCGCCGTTTTAAGTAGTTAAACCGGATCCGCAGCAGGTACTTCATGCGAACCTGGCGAGGATCGTAAACGACGTACTCATTGAAGGGGATTTCATAACTTTGGACTATTTCCATTTCTCTTGGCACTGCAGGCCCCATTGGTACAGTCACACCATCCCTGAGAGATAAAGAGAGAGAATCAAATGAAAAGCTGCATTTATTTAAAGACTATTTTAATGGTTTCAACACATCACCTTCCCTTTCCTTCTGACTCTTCTTAGAAACACACTGAAACCTTTTTAGATTAGACAGTGTCCTGTGGTGTCTGGTAACAGGATGTTATAGTGGGGGCCTTTGGGTCCTATGGGTTGAGGGGAGGGGCCTGTCTCTGTTCACGTATTTAACAGAAAATCCAGACAACGTAATGATTCTTTGTTGTGTTGGCAGCCGGACTCAGCTGAATGTTTGGCCAGTATGAAATGAATAATGAGACAGACTAACAGTGTGATAGAGTTCTTGGGGTCAGGTCCTTTCCGTCCGAGACCCTTGGTGCTGTGTTTTCCAGGAGGTAGATTGCCGGCCTCCGAGTTTGGTTCTTCCAGCTCGTTACATTCTCCCAGCGCCACCTGCAGCCACACACACACACACACACACACACACACACACACACACACACACACACACACACACGCACACACGCACACACGCACACACACACACACACACACACACACACACACACACACACACACACACACACACACACACACACACACACACACACACACACGCACACACGCACACACACACACGCACACACACACACACGCACACACACACACACACACACACACACACACACACACACACACAGCACGGACATTAAAACATTTTGTCTTTAGAGGATAAAGCTTTTCAGTGCCTCCATGCCTGCATTGATCTGTTTTGAGGTCAGCTTGTCTACAGGTAGAAAGATGTGTTCCATCTTTATTCATCCAAAACAATCAATTCAAAAATTGAGAAGATGAAGAAGCAGACGGAAATACTAAAGTGGAAACACGCTGCAACTAAGCGGACCAATCACAGCTCTTGCAGTCTGCGTTGCTGTGACACAAATCCTCTGAGCGCTGAGGAGTTGAATTTGTTCCTGGTTGGTTGTACGATTATTTAACTGTGGGTGGAGGTATTTCTTTTTTTCTCTGAATCAACTGAGACACGTCCCACAATGAAATCCAGATGAGAATATATTTTCTGCTGGTTTTCAACATTTGTCTGTGATGTTAGCTCATAGAAAACATTAATTATCAAAGAAACTCACTTCACACAGCAGCAGCAGTCCGAACGGGAATTTCTTGTTGGGATAGCAGTATTTGCTACTTTTTGATGACATGTCAGAAAAGTAGATCCCTTTACCAAACTGGATGAAAGAGAAAATGACAAAATTAAAATCATTTACTTAAGACAAATGGCTGAAATGTTACAAAATCACGAAACCACCTTCAAGAATGGATTTTATCTACTTTTTGTCTTTTCTTTCAAATCCTGAGAAGAACATTGAAAGAATCAAGAGTCCATAAGTTGGTGGCAGCATCATGGTGCTTTACTACAGGAGCAAGTGATGCAGATTCATTAATCCTCCTGTTATGTTCGTTTTTCAGGAACACCAATGGTGTTCCCGGGTCAATTTGACCCGGTCCGTGTTTAATTATCCAAAAGATGTCTGAAACCAAAAAAAACCTAACAAGCAGTTTGAATATTTCATTACTAACTCTATTACTAATTATTCTATCAATATTTAGTGCAATTGTGTTTCTTACCTCTAACAGGTAATGGTTCAATTACAATAATTCACTCGTTTTCATAAAAAAATACATGTTCAAACTTATTTTTTTAAATGTTTCACTACTTTATTATTTTTGAAAGACCAACATATAAATGCCACAGGTTATGTTGTGCCCTTTGACACTCTGTGCCACGTCGAGCACGACCCTTGTGCCCTGATTCTTCTCTGAGGCTCCTCCAACCCAGTGGGCAGTGACCTCTGAATGCCACCAGCCTTTCAGCCATTCACTGTGATATTAGGGCCTGGGTTGTAGAGTAGTGGAAGTTGCTCTACCCACTTGCCCCACACTGTCCTAGTAGCTGCCATCTTGTCTCTCTCCCATCTACCAGCCCTTGTCTCTCGATTATCAAATCGGATTATGCTGGAGAAAATGTGAACAGTCTCCAGAGACGTTGTGGCTTGAAATATAGCCCTGCCTGTTTCTGCATCCCACAGACTGGCTGTTGATTCATCCTTTGACTTGTAGACCCCAGCCAGGATGAGGAGCCCCAAATACACACCTAAATGTGTTTTGTCCAACTCCTTCCACTTCTCCCCAAAAACATGCCTCCCTTCTATATTAGTCATTTCCAGAATGATTTTCTGTATTGAATCTGGCATGACCAGCTCAAAAGCTGACGTGATGTCACACAACTTGTGGATGGATGGATGGATGGATAGTTTCTTTATTAATCCCAACCTGGGAAATTTCTCTGTTGCAGCAGCAATGTACAGGCATCCTGGGTCCTGGCACTGTCTTTATTATGTTTTCTGCAGATAGTTTTGCCTGATGCATATTTGGGGATGAAGGCCACTGTATTTCATCACTTTTTGACATGAATGTCTTGCTTGGAGGAATAGGAATAGCAATTCCCAAATCAGAATCATTAGAATCAGAATTTAGCTCAAGATAGTCTCTATTTCACTGTCATGATCAATGATGACTTCCAGAGCCTCCTATACTGTCATCCTTTTGCTTCAGCTGCTCATTTTGTAAAAGTCTGCCTGACAGTGTAATGTTGGTAGGACTCCCATGCAGAGAATATGAGTAATAGTAAGAGAATCTTTTACATGTTTTGCCCTTCCCCTGTTGAGTGTCCACTGAATCTGGGTGGGATTTTTCCGCGAGAACGTAAATGGTTCCCGTCAAACATCATAACATCTGCACCTGTGCACCTGTGCACCTGTGTGTGTGTGTGATTGGGGGTGAAATATGTCTCACAGTTGCAAAGAAAGAAATACTGTGACATTTCTGACACCCTTTTACCTCCAGTTTGACTGCCGGGTCAAATTGACCCGAACAGTATCTATGTGATATAAACATGTAGGGGTTGGTTGCAAATATGTGACATGAACCATTTTCATATTATATGCTGATTACACTAATTAAGGCAAGCAGAAGAAGTTTCATACTGAAAAAATACTTTTAACTATTTTTCCTAGATCTTCAAACTTTGAAACGGGTCAATTTGACCCGGAACATAACAGGAGGGTTAAACAGCTGACATCAGAATAGAAGATTATGTGGATATATTAGAAGCAACATCTGAAAACATCAGCCAGGAAGTTGAAGCTTGGTCTCAAGTTGGGTCTGCCAAATGGAGAATGACCAAAGACAGGAAATGTTTACTTCCATTTTTATTTATTTATGTTTCTTCCCACCCACTTTACCTTGTAACCAGTGACGGGAGCTTCAGGTGGGGCCACTCGGAGACCTTTACTAAGGATGCTGACCCAGTTAGAGAGACGGGAACCGTGCCACAGCAGAGTCCTGGTAGAGACACAAACAGACACAGTGAGCTACTCCAGAAAAACACCACTTAAACCTGTCAGCACAGACTGGTTTACTGGTGTAAACCTTTGATCACATGTTCAATATGAAATATTAGCTCCCGATAACCATATAAATATTAGATGTGATCATTTTTCTCTGTTGGGTTAAATCCTACTTCTGAGCATGATTGCCCAACATCAGAAACATGGAGGTGCAAAAACAACTAGTTGTTTGTGTCCTTATTTTGTCTTTCAGGGTGCTGGTTGCTTGTAGCTGGTAGCTGGTTGGCCATTAGGGGATCTCTCTCTCTCTCTGTCCCGGGGACCATGCTGTGTTGATATGAGTTCTTCTAATTTCTTGTATGGCTTAGTTTGCATTTTCCTCGGTTGATCTAAGTTGGTAGTTACATTTTGTTGAATGACATGGTTAATTTTTCCTTTTGGAATTATCATTGTTAAAATAAATATGTTCTTTTGATGTAACTCTCCGTGTGTTTCCCTTATTTGCTATGGTCTCAGAGCCAGGCCATAACACTCATCAGAGAGTGGACATGGGCCTTCTGAGGGTGTCCTGTGGTGTCTGACACACAATGTTATTAGTGGGGGCCTTTGGGTCCTGTGGGTTGAGGGGAGGGGTCTCTGTGGATCATAGACGTGTCTAATACATGTCTAATGAATGCCAGGTCTAAGAGTTTCCCAGCAGAACATTGAATTGTCACAAGATGGTCAATGTTAGTTGCTTCTCCTGTCAGTGGTCATATTGTTGTGGCTGACTGGTGTATATCTCATTAGATCTTTTTATTTCACATAAACAGTTTAGTTGGAATCTCAGATTTCATAGTCTATTATTTTTTTTTTTTTCATTTGATGCAGGAAAACATTAAACTTGATGAATATGATTTCACAGTGGCAAACGGAGGCAACATGAAGCATCTTCTACTGACCTGTTGTTTAAATCTGACCGGAAGTTGTCGCTTTCCCCTTTTCTGTTCACTGAGAAGATGTCAACAATAGTCATGGTGTATATCTTGCGGAAGGAGGCACGACTGGTCTCCAGATACTCTTCTATCACCTTCACACACAAAGAGGAGAAACATGAAGTAGCAGCAACATAGGGCTGGGCGATAAAACAATAGGCCTAACGATATATATCGCGATAGACACGTGGTCGATATCAATAGAAAATACGTTCGATAGAATGTTCGATAATTTCACTTGAACTCCGTTAGAGAAAAATAGGAAGAAAACCCAGAGCCACAACTACAAGTCATTCTGGGGGATGTAGGCAGAGGAAGGGCTTTAGCCTCTGGACCAATCACGGCTCAGCTAAACAATCAACAACAACAACAACAAAACGGCGTGGAGTGAAAGCAAAACATGAGAGCAACAGCGGGAATTGTAGATAAAAAAATAAAAATAAAGACCAGTTACCAGTTTGGAAGTGTTTTGGTTATTTTAACTCAAACATGAGTCAGGCCGACGTATATTAATTGTCTCTTGTCTCTCTTGATTAATATTGTAAAAGTCGGTTAAGTTTCGTTTATCTGCCGGCCGAGTGAGTGGCTGCTGATTCGGTTAATCAGGGATGCACGAGCAGCGGTTATGAGTCGGTTAAGTTTGGTTTCTCTGCGTATTGTCAAGTTGGGTAGTAGTTTTGTTGTAAGATGTAAGATATTTGAATGGTGCCGTTGATTGATTATCATTTTTTTCCGCTTTTTACCGCTACTGAATTAATAAAAAAAATAATCAAATTGAAATGTTATTGAATATGTCATTATTATTATTATGATTATTATTAAATGACGGATAAAAATGGGTTATGGCGGGATTTCTATGACCCTGGATGTAAAAATGACAGACAACGAAAAAGTCTAGCGCACTGCAGCAGACAGCTTAGAATAGGTTGAAAAAATGAATCAATAATTATCGATATCAACTGATATGAAACACTTATATCGGGATACATTTTTCAGCCATATCGCCCAGCCCTACAGCAACACAAGTTACATCTGAAGGATTGATTAAAGTGACTCTACTCAGCTATAAAGGAGTCTGCTGCAGAAAGGTGTCCACAAATACTCTGATTAATATCATTAGATGAGCCTCTTAGTTGAAAGTTAATTTAATCTTTACTGACCTTGTACTCATCACTGCTGGAGTCCAGAGGCTGAAGCTCATACTGGAGCGAGTGGTACTGTGTCTCCAGAGGATGTTCATCACTGTTTTCACTGGACTGGTCCAATTCAACTGCTATCTGAATGTCGCTCAGTGCCTTCAAAAACAACAGTAGCCAGGTGTTAGATTAAGAGAAAAAAAAAACTAAAACTAAAATGTCTAAATCAAAACACAGTTTTACCTTCAACAGGTTGATTTTCTCCTTCAGCTTATCTTCTGTGTCAATGATCGGGGGATTTTTCATCCTGGAGAGTTACATCTTTTAGTTACAACCCAGCCTCTATCACATCATGTCAATGATCCAGCTGCACGTTACTTACCCAAAGTCATGAGGAATGCGAGAGTAAAATGTGTCGGAAGCTTCCAGCAACTGTTTATTTGAGGCCTTCCTCTTCAAACACTCCTCGATGCTCTTTAGAGCCTCGTAGCCTTCACGGATCTGCTTTGAAGTCAGCTTACCTACAGGTAGAAAGACAAAAACACTGAGTTGGACACACAGCTATCATTTTGTCTCCAGCTACTCATACAGTCAGCTACAACGTCACAAATGGAGCATAAATTCTGAGATGAATAAGGACAGTGTGATCTGTTTGTTAGACTGACCGAGTGGAGCTTTCTCAGTGTCAAACTTCATCTCCTCCACACACTCCTCCATGACTTCGAGGTTACAGATGAGTTCCAGAAGAGACCAGATCCTCTTATCCAAATTGGGGGGCTATGAGAACAGCAGCAGACAGCATTTTTAATTCAGTCAATGCTTCCAATAAATACTAATAGCAGTCACAGAGGTTTTATACCTTTTCATCTGTGTTTCTGTGTTCCATCTTCATCCGGTCTATGGACACCATTGCATATTTTCCGTCTACTTTTACAAAATTACTCTGGTTCTCCCAGTGGTTCTTGGTCTTCTCCCGAAACCTGCAGTAAAAAAGACAAGCAGAATGTCACTGAGCACACTTCTACAAAACACATCTGGAATATTTTTAGTCAGTTACAAGAAACTCTCACTTTTTCTTGAAGGCCTCCTTGGCCTCCTCCAGGACTCCACCTCTGTATATGACCTGGCTTTGACCCGTATATCCCACTGCAGACACAACAAATTAGTTCAACAAGAAGATTTATCAGCCAGGTTCAGTTTTAGAGAAAGAGAAAGATCTTTATTGTATAAATTTCTCACATAAGTACAAATCTTTAAATATATTAAATATGAATAAAATCACCTCTGCCCCATCTCGTCTGCACAGTGTAACCCTTGGAGCCGTCGTCTTCCAGCAGCTGGATCCGGTAAAATTTGTTGTTATTTTTCTCAATGTTTGTCTGTGAAACAAAACAGAAAGTGTTCACTGTAAGTCTAAAAGAGAAATGTTAGCTTTGAAACGATTAGATCAGTTTTTATTTTATGAGAAAAGAAAGACTGTAAAGAAAGAGTCCATGAGCTGCATCATTATCTATGAAGCTGAAGATCCAGTATGTTTGGTCATTCACCAAAATACACTGAAGTCACAATTATATAATGAATAAAGGCCTGAAGCTGTTTGATTTGATGATTCACATTCAAATCAGAGGGACGATGAAAGAATTACAACTATTACTATAGACAGTTAATTGATGTGAATAGCCTTAAATTAAATGTGTCAGTCTGCTCTTTAAGATCATCATTTATTATAAAACTGCAACTGGTTTTAATAAACTGACGAAATAACTAGAAAATCATGTCGTAATTCTTTCTCTCCACTATTATTCTGACATTTTAAATTCTTAAAGTAAAGTAGTGATGTTCACTAAGATTAAATGTCAGGACTTAAATCAACTAACCTGGTTTAGCATCACGTCGTAGACGTCCTCTCCTTCAGTGTAAACATGAGTCTGAAAGATAAAGATGAGTTAAATGAATGAAGACAACTGATCCTGATCTGACCTGATGATATTTACTTGAACATTTCTCATTTTCTGATATAAAGTTTTATTTGTTGTTTTAATCTGATAAATGATTAAAGAAAAGCACACACTGAAAACACAAGTGATCCATTCATGAGAAAAATGTCAAAGACAAACAGTAAATGTGTAAATATGAGTCAGGAAGTTTAAAAATGACAAAACAATGACTTCTACTGATAATCAGAATAAAAATGTAACTGACTCAATCACAACAGGCTGGACTGAAGAGAAGGAACGTTGATAATGTGTTCAACAGTAAAACATCATCTCCCTATAATCATGTAAAGACTTGATCTGATCGTTTCTCTCTGGTCTGAATAAAACCATTTCTCTCTGAGCATGTTTGACCCACGTGGAGTAAAAACATCCAGGAGGGAAAGTGTATGAAGTGTTTGAAAAGATGAAGGAAGCTGGAAACTAAATGTTTTTTCTCTGTGTTTCATAACTGTAATATTGGTTTTCAGATTTAAATGAAATGTGTTCATGTATAAGACGTTAGTCTGGTTAATCATTCACATACTTGAGCTTAGTCACTTCATGCTCTTCACCCTGTGTCATAGTCTAAAGCTTAGTTTGTAGCAGCACAGCTGGTCTATGTAGAGACTTTTATCAGTCTCTCTCTTTGTCCTCTCCTTCTCTTAGCTGCAGGTTGCTCTGCTGCCTCCTGCTCTTCCTCTTGATTTGAACCAGTTTCTCATTTCATCATCTCAGTCTATGTAGAGACTCTGCCATAGGAGGCTACACTGGTATATCAGCATTGTTCTGTAATCAGGCCCTACATACAGTACATACTAGTCAGATGTATGTAATAACATTTCTAGGGAGGTTCACGTCAGCTCATTCATTTTACAGACATTGAACAGATTCATTCCACTCACAGCACTGGCTGCAGGTTGTTCTTCTGCCTCCTCCTCTTCCTCATTAGTTTGAACCGGTTCATCATCAGGCACCACGTCACCAGTGTCACGCAGACTTTCTGAACAAAAGAAAAGAGGGAACATTTTTAATGTTGTTCAACAAAAAGAATAAAATCAGGATAAGTTTTTATAAATATCTCTCAGTCTTCAAAAAGTCAAAAAAGGGAGAAAATAGTAAAAAAAAAAAAATCTAATAAACGATGGTTGAGTAAATGAGAAAGTGTAAAGTTTTAACAGTAGAATAGATTCACTAAAGGATACCCAACAAAAACTGCAACACAATGAACATAGTTTTTAATTAAATTCTAAATAAGCTGGAGCTTTGTCCTTCATGATCTCTGTCTTCATAACTTCTGTTTAACATATAAAGATCAGAAACATCAAACTAGTGAGGTACAGATTAATATATATATACATATAATATAATATATAATACATATAATATACAACATATTAGATCCACCTTACCGTCTCTTTCTCTTTTCTCTTCAGACATTTCTTCAGTTTTTGTCTGTCACTCCGTCTCTCTCTTTGTCGCTCTTCGTTCTTCTGTTCTTCTTTGATTTGAACCACTTTATATATGGTTGTGTGCAGGTATGTGGATGTGAATGTGGGAGTACAGGTATTGTTTTAGAGGAAGTTTTTCCACTGAGTCATTGGGGGGGGGGGGGGGGGGGGGGGGGCTCCAGAGTCCAGTCTTTCTGCTCCCTAGCATTGAAGCTTTATTTCCAGTTATCCTCACTGATTAGTGGTTTTCTTAAGGCTACACAGCTGTTCAGACCCAATCCTTTGAGCTCTCTTCACATTATACATGTGGAAATGTTCTTACTGTCACTATTAAACATAGCCCTGAGTTCTAATGATGTTTTTCTTAAATTTAATTTCACCAAACATTTAAGTGATAGCCAATCATGATGGAGCCCATCCAAGAGGGAAAGTGTATGAAGTGTTTGAAACAGTGAAGGAAGCTGGAAACTAAATGTCTTTTCTCTGTTTTTCATAACTGTAATATTGGTTTTCAGAAGACGTTAGTCTGGTTAATCATTCAGATACTTGAGCTTAGTCACTTCAAGCTCTTCACCCTGTGCCATAGCCTGAAGCTTAGTTTGTACTGGCAGGTTGAGCTTTCAGTTTTTATCTGACTCTCTCTTTGTCCTCTTCTTTTCTTAGCTGCAGGTTGTTCTTCTGCCTCCTGTTCTTCTTCTTTGATTTAAACTTGTTTCTCATCGTGAAGCGCCACGTCACCAGTATCACTCAGACTTTCTGAACAAAACAAGAGAACAGATGGAACATTTTGAATGTCTTAAGATTATTTTCATTTATATTTAAATAAATAAAACAAAAACAGAACCATTTTTAATAATATTTTTAAGCAGAAGACGTCTAAAAATCTAATAAACAACAGCTGAGAAAATGTGATAAAGTTATGAGACACTTTTATATGTGGGTGTGTGCAGGTATGTGGTGACTGAGTCGATCTGAAGAAGATGGTCCAGATTAATCCTGTTACAAAGTATAAAAGGAAAATTTGCTCTCTGACTGTAAAACCAGGCGTGTTTATTATGTGTCTAACTGCATGTTTATGATATTGTGTGTATTGGATACTGGAGCTTAGTCACTTCTAGCTCTTCACCCTGTGTCATAGTCTAAAGCTTAGTTTGTAGCAGCACAGCTGGTCTATGTAGAGACTCTGTCCTAGGAGGCTACACTGGTATATCAGCGTTGTTCTGTTATCAGGCCCTACATACAGTACATATTAGTCAGCTGTATGTAGTTACATTTCTAGGGAGGTTCCTGTCAGCTCATTCATTTCATTAAACAGATTAGTAGCCCACTCCCTGGCTGCAGGCTGTTCTTCTGCCTCCTGCTCTTCTTCTTTGATTCGAACTGATTTGTCATCATGAAGCGTCACGTCACCAGTGTCACTCAAACTTTCTGAAGAAAACAAGAGAACAGATGGAACATTTTAAATTTCTTAAGAAGATTTTCATTCATATGTAAATATTTTTTATATAATATTTTAAGCAAAAGGCGGCTAAAGATCTAATAAACAACAGCTGAGAAAATGGGAAAGTGTAAATTTATGAACTAGTTTTATATATATGGTCTAAAAGGAAAAGTATAAAAAGAAAATTTGCTCTCTAACTGTAAACCAGGCATGTTTATTATGTGTCTATATGTTTATGATATTTGATACTTTGGTTTTACCTTTTCCATTTTTGTATTCTGCCTTTCCTGTGTGAGTTTACATGTTCTCTCTGTGTCTGTGTGGGTTCTCTCCAGGTTCTCCAGCTTCCTCCCACCGTCCAAAGACATGCTGGTTAACAGGTGATTGTAAACTGGTTGAGTGTTAATGGTTGTCTGTCTCTCTATGTTAATCCTGTGATAGATGGAGACCAGACTGTACCCCGCCTATCACCTAATGACAGCTGGGATAGACTCCAGTCCCCCATGACACTTCAGCAGTTACAGAAGACGAATGAATGAATTAAAACTATGTTGATTGTTCATTGTGTCATAGTTTGTCAGTGAATCTATTCTAGTTTATCTTTGTTGTCACAGTGAACAACACCACAACCAAAACTTCCTCTAAAACAACACCTACTCTAGCACATTCACATCCACATACCTGCACACAACCATATATAAAGTGGTTCAAATCAAAGAGGAAGAACAGAAGGACGAAGAGCGACCTGCAGCTAAGAAGAGGACAAAGAGAGAGACAGATAAAAACTGAAGAAATGTCCAAAAAAGAAAAAGAAAGTGGCGGTAAGGTGGATCTAATGTGTTGTATATTATATGTATGATCATTACAAAGAAGAGTCAGTGATGAACAAAGAGCAGAAAGTTTTTAAAATACTATTTTTAATGTCATGAGTTTATGTAGCAGGAAAGAATCTGTACGTCACTAGTTTAATGTTTCTGATCTTTATATGTTAAACAGAAGTTGTGAAGACAGAGATCATGAAGGACAAAGCTCCAGTGGACTCTGAATATGAAGCCACACTGTTTATATCAGTGCAGCTTATTTAGAATTTAATTAAAAACTATGTTCACTATGTTATAATTGTTGTTGGGTATCCTTTAGTGAATCTATTCTACTGTTAAAACTTTACACTTTTTTTGCTAAGAGCATTATAAAAATATACCGTTCTTATTCTTTTTATTTAAGGATAAATGAATCTTCTTAAGACATTCAAAATGTTCCATCTATTCTCTTTGTTCAGAAAGTGACGTGGTGTTCGAACCAGTTCAAACCAATGGGGACGAGGAGGAGGGAGAGGTGGAACCTGGTGTGAGTGGGCTATTAATCTAATTAACGAGCTGACGTGAACCTCCCTAGAAATGTAACTACATACATCTGACTAGTATGTACTGTATGTAGGGCCTGATTACAGAACAATGCTGATATACCGGTGCAGCCTCCTATGGCAGAGTCTCTACGTAGACTGAGATGATGAAATGAGAAACTGGTTCAAATCAAGAGGAAGAGCAGGAGGCAGCTAAGAGAAGGAGAGGACAAAGAGAGAGTCAGATAAAAGGCTCTACATAGACCAGCTGTGCTGCTACAAACTAAGCTTTAGACTATGACACAGGGTGAAGAGCATGAAGTGACTAAGCTCAAGTATCTGAATGATTAACCAGACTAACATCTTATACATGAACACATTTCATTTAATTCTGTCAATAAATCTGAAAATCAATATTACAGTTATGAAACAGAGAGAAAAACATTTAGTTTCCATATTCAAACACTTCATACATGTCATTTTTAAACTTCCTGACTCATATTTACACATTTACTGTTTGTCTTTGACATTTTTCACATGAATGGATCACTTGTGTTTTCAGTGTGTGCTTTTCTTTAATCATTTATCAGATTAAAACAACAAATAAAACTTTATATCAGTCAGAAAATGAGAAATGTTCAAGTAAATATCATCAGGTCAGATCAGGATCAGTTGTCTTTATTCATTTAACTCATTTTTATCTTTCAGGCTCATGTTTACGCTGACGGACATGACTCCTACAGAGTGATGCTAATCCAGGTTAGTCGATTTAAGTCCTGACATTTAATCTTAGTGAACATTAGCTGTTGTTCCTCAGCCAGGATCACTACTTTATTTAAGAATGTGAAATGACATTCATTAATTCACAGGATTAGACGTTACAATCCCTTGTGCCAAGATCACAGGCAAAACACATTTAGAAGCCCTAACTAACCTGCAGTCATGAGACATGACGATTAAGCGGTCTAAATGAACTAAGTAAAAGAAAAGTTATGATATTAGTGGAGAGAAAGATTTTTTATAATATTCCTAATTATTTTCTGAATGCCTCTACAACATGATGCTGCCACTCCCTGTGCTTCAGGCGTGTATGTGTATGTTTGGACACATTCTAGTTATTTCATCAGTTTATTAAAACCATTAATTCATTCAGGCGTTCCTCTTCTGTAACCGCTTGTACCTGTTAAGGGTCGTGGAGCCATCTGGAGACTATGCCAGGTGTCACGGGGCAAGAGGCGGGCGAGAAGCGGGCCACACCATGGACAGGTCTCCAGTCTATCTCAGGGCTAACAGACAGACAACCATTAACACTCACATTCACATTCACACCTACCAAGTTAGAATCACCAGTTAACCTAACAAGTCTTTGGACGGTGGGAAGAAGCTGGAGAACCTGGAGAGAACCCATGCTTTTGAACACGGGACCTTTTCGAGGCATCAGTACTAACCATCTTTCCACTGTGCCGCCCTTATTAAAACCAGTTGCAGTTTTATAATAAATGATGATCTTAAAGAGCAGACTGTCACATTTAATTTAAGGCTATTCACTTCAATTAACTGTCTATAGTAATAGTTGTAATTCTTTCATCTTCCCTCTGGTTTGAATGTCAACATCCTCAAATTAAACAGCTTCAGGCCTTTATTCATTATATAATTGTGACTTCAGTGTATTTTGGTGAATGATCAAACATACTGGATCTTCAGCTTCATAGATAATGATGCAGCTCATGGACTCTTTCTTTTGAGTCTAATAAAATATAAACTTATGTGAACGTTTCAAAGCTAACATTTCTCTTTTAGACTTACAGTGAACACTTTCTGTTTTGTTTCACAGAAAAACTCTAAGAAAAACAACAACAAATACTTCCAGATGCGGTTACTAGAAGACGACGACTCCAAGGTTTACACTGTGAAGACGAGATGTGGCACAGGTGATTTTATTCATAGTTAATATATTTAAAGCTTTGTACTTATGTGAGAAATTTATACAATACAGCTCTTTCTCTTTCTCTAAAACTGAACCTGCTGATAAATCTACTCTGTGAACTGATTTCATTTAGTTTATTTGTTGTTTATGAAGAGGGAAGAAGGTGTTCAAGCGGCCGTTTATACAAAGGTGGAGACCTGGAGGAGGCCAAAAGGGTCTTCAAGGACATGTGAGTTTTTTGTAACTGACTAAAAATATTTCCAGATGTGTTTTGAAGAAGTGTGTTCAGTGAAATTCTGCATCTTGTTTGTTTTGCTACAGGTTTAGGGAGAAGACCAAGATCGAGTGGGAGAACCGGAGTAATTCATGAAAACAGACGGAAAACAAGATATGGTATAGTTCTCATGATCTGAGTTAATGGATTAGGCAACTGATATAAACATGTCTGGTGACAGCTTCTCTGGCTATTAGCTTCTTTTCTTTATGATTCAACAGTCTTTGGGCCGTTGGGTGACTAAAAATGATTACTGGATTAGTTGAGAACATGTAAATGGGTGTTTTCTTCTTCTTTTATAACTTTTAAATATACCTTTGTTAATTAAAGTGGTACTACTGCTTTATATATTTTGGCTGATATGAATAAAATATGAAGATGACGTCCTCATATTAATAAAAGCTGTGTTAGTCGTTAGTGTGTAATGAATTTCATTTTGGGCCTTCTGCATGTGGCTCTTTAGACTTCTTTAGATGAGATGAAATGTGTCAAAAACTAGAAATTAGTTTCGGTAAATCAAATATTTGGGCTAGAATGAAAGAACAAAAAACAGTTTCATATATTTTTAATTCATGTGTAACAGACAAAGACAAGAATCTGTGGAAACTCATTCACTTTCTGTCACATAAAACACACCAGAGAAGAAGAGTTGGGACTGGGGGACTTTGACGAATCACAGTAGGAAAATGCGTATCATTGTTTCGCCAGTGCCAACATATATCATCGACTTAAAGTAAAGTAAACTGACAGTTTCAAAATGTTGAGTTTGCATGTTCTCCCTGTGTCTGCGTGGGTTGGCTTCCTGCTCATTAGGTTCTAAATTGGCCGTAGGTGTGAGTGTGAATGATTGCCTGTCTTTCTGTTGGCCCAGTGACAGACTGGGAACCTGTCCAGGATGTGCCGCACCTCTCACCCGATGACAGCTGGGATAGACTCCAGCAGAGCCCCACCACCCTCAACAGGAATAAGCACGTACTGAAGATGAATGAATGAATGAATGTTTAATCCTTGCAAGGGTCGTGGGACAAGCTAGCGATACCATAAGCCAGTTTATTATATTATACTTTATAACACCTGCCAAGGTTTGCAGGTGGAGGAGTAGGACCCAAGTGCTGAGAGAAAAAATAAAATGCAACAAAATATATTTAATGAAAATAACAAAAACAGAAGGTGCTGCAGAGACATGAAGAGAAAAGCCACAAGGTGACATGAACACAGATGGATGACAAGACAGAAGATCCACACAACATGGAAAGATTTCAGAACAACAGATAACAAAAGGGAAAGGCAGGGTTATACTGTATATACACACAAGAGGGCAGAGGGGTGATAAGACACAGGTGAAACTAATAAAGGTGGAGCACACAAGGAGAAACCAATGAAACAATTAAAAGGGGAAAAACAGGGAGTAACACTGATCAGGAAACTAAGGAGGAACTTTACAAGATAAAACATGAAAACTATAGAGAGGTGAGGCTCATGAGGGAGGAGGCAAACAATCACAAAAGTGAAAAACAAAACAAAAAACTCAAGAATGACACAGAAACCAATGAGCTCAAAGAATAACAGAAGGACCAAACTCAAAAGCTTTACAATCCAACAGAAACTGTTCAAAACTCAGTAACATGATGATTTGGAACGTGTACGTCTACAATCTTCTGGATCAGTTGTGGTTTGCATGTGTTAGGTGTCCTCCAATTAAAAGTAAGCCATCCTCGTTGACAATGGGATTTAACTTCTTTGAATGGTTGTGCCTTTGCAATGTTTGATTGCTGCATTTGCAATCTTACTAAGATTTGCACAGTGGAAATTATCATCATATTTGCATGGCAGAGAATCACTCTGTTGGCGACATAGATGTGGAACCTGGTGTTGTTCTGTATGTATGAAAGGACCATTTTACTGTCAGGTCTGCAGCCAACAGAGCTGCACATAACTTGAGTTGGAGACAGTATGAGCAGGATTTGGAGCTACTTTTGATTTCCACACAATGAATCCATTATGGTATTGACCTTCACTGTTGATGTCTCTCAAGCAAGCTACATCTCCAATTGCCATTGTGGATGCATCTGATGCATAACTCTCTTCCCTGGGCAGAAGACTGTGGAAATGGTATTTGTAGAGTCACAAGATCTGTCAGTGAGTTTGTCCACTTATTGCAGCCTTCTTGTTTTTCAGAAGGAAGTGGTTCATCCCAGTCCAACTGACCCGACCGCACTTCCACCAGACTCACTCACAAAGAAATGCTGGATTATACACTGTACTCATTTTTATTTTTTTCTTACAATGGACCACTTTATGGAGCAGTTGGCATGGTAACTGGTGGTCGCCATTATTTCACATCCTATTTCTATAACGTCAAATAACTACCTGAAATGAAACTGATCCAAAAACTTGACAGTTGAACGTTTATCAATGTTATATCAACTACCTAAACTGACAGAAACCATCCTTGAAAAAAAGTCTTCCACACGTCATTTACTCAGTCTGCCACTAGAGGGAGTCATAGGCTAAAGCAGATGGGAAAAGACCTGACAGGAGGTCAAGTGCAACCAGTGGTGCCCACTATCGACCATAGTGCACTAAACTTGGTGAACTTGTAAGGAGTCATCCACACAACCATATTACAGTTTTTTTCAGTCGCTAACAAGCGTTTGTCCAATCAGTGGTCACATTTTCAAAACTCTAAACACAATTAGCACAGCATCTGTCTTTTGTGGCCATACCATTCACACATTTCATGTTGTTTTCACACAATATGCAGTCAGTGAACACATTTCCACAATGCTTACATGTTCTTAACAGACCAGCTGTACCTCCCAAAAAAATTGTGGATAGTTTTTGTATTATTTACTAATGTTAACACACAACATACCACAATAGCAAAAGCAATATTCCAAACCTTAGATACAGTATAAAAACCTCTTCTTCTGCAATGATATCAGTTCAAAAACAACATATCTCAGCTGATAATACAGTTTTTTTTCACTGTAACATGGTTTGAAGTCCACTGTTGTAGAAAAAAACAAACAATCCAAGTCTAGTTCCAAGTTTGGTGAAGTGGTGCAAGTTTATTGGAGTTCCAGGTCATGGTGAGCCTACTGACACAGAGTGGGTCTGACACCAGAGACTGACCCTGAATGTAGGGCCAGAGCACAGATATATATGTTCAGAATGCTCTTGTGTGTTTCATGGATATTTTGTTGAAAATTTGCTTTTTACTGGAATGCTCTTGAATGTGAACAATACATGTGGACATAGAGTTCCCAACCAAGAAATTTAGTGTAAAAAATGGTGGATTGCATGTTTTGCATGCAAATACTTGTAAAACATAAGCATAAAATTCTATGCTGTTTTTGTAATGTCAGCGATAGCCAGTATTTTGAAACCTGGTGTACTTTGATTCACTGCAAGTACCTTGTGAAGTGAAAACAAGTGTTGTAATTTCATTTTGAGTCATATTTCCAGTGACTTGGTATAAAGTTGGTGTGTGCAGAGAAATATGTGTTCTATTTTCAAATGAAGAGTTAGTATATATTTAACAAAATGTGTTTTTGAGAAGAAAATCATCCATTTGGCCAGTTGTGTTTTGTAGGTGAGAGTCTGGGTTAAGAGTTTAGGAAAAATATCTGAAGTATGGGTAAGCGCTTGTTAGCAATTGTAAAAAACTGTAAACATAGCCCTGAGTTCTAATGATGTTTTAATTTCACCAAACATTTAAGTGATAGCCAATCACGATGGAGCCCATCCAGGAGGGAAAGTGTATGAAGTGTTTGAAACGATGAGGGAAGCTGGAAACTAAATGTCTTTTATTTTTCATAACTGTAATATTGGTTTTCAGAAGACGTTAGTCTGGTTAATCATTCAGATACTTGAGCTTAGTCACTTCAAGCTCTTCACCCTGTGCCATAGCCTGAAGCTTAGTTTGTACTGGCACAACAGGTCGAGCCTTCAGTTTTTGTCTGACTCTCTCTTTGTCCTCTTCTTTTCTTAGCTGCAGGTTGTTCTTCTGCCTCCTGCTCTTCTTCTTTGATTTGAACCGGTTTGTCATCATGAAGCGCCACGTCACCAGTGTCACTCAAACTTTCTGAAGAAAACAAGAGAACAGATTTAATGTCTTACGATGATTTTAATTCATATTTAAATTAAGTAAAACAAATACAGTACCTTTTTTTAATTAATACTTTTAAGCAAAAGGCAGCTAAAAATCTAATAAACAACAGCTGAGAAAATGTGATAAAGTTATGAAACAATTTTATATGTGGGTGTGTGCAGGTATGTGGTCATGAACGGCTCAGGGTCGGCCTACGGAGTCGATCTGAAGAAGATGGTCCAAATTAATCCTGTTACAAAGTATAAAAGGAAAATTTGCTCTCTGACTGTAAAACCAGGCGTGTTTGTTATGTGTCTCACACTTTGGTTTCACCTTTTACATTTTTGTTTTCTCTGTCATCTTGTCTTTTTTTTGTTCAGTGCAGCTTATTTAGTATTTAACCAAAAACAATGTTGATTGTTCGTTGTGTCATAGTTTGTCAGTGAATCTATATATATCTTTATCTATATAATCTTATAACCTTTATTCAGTGTTGTGCCTGAACGCGTTCAGTGAACGAAAGTTCATGAACTCGTTCATATTTTGGTGAACTAAGAACTGAACAGTTCGTATTTCCGATTAAGGAACTTTATTACGAACACGTTCATTCTGACGTCTGTGAACGGCGTTCATACCTATATACA
Organism: Planiliza haematocheilus; assembly: GCA_005024645.1. NCBI lineage: Eukaryota > Metazoa > Chordata > Actinopteri > Mugiliformes > Mugilidae > Planiliza > Planiliza haematocheilus. The sequence goes on from SRSE01001003.1 coordinate 82,121, forward strand.
GTCAATGGTTCATACACGTTCTATTTTCGTTCAAAACTATGCCAGATTTCCAGTGAACCCCCCAAATAAAACACACCGTGAACAGTGCTTAACGGCGCTGCGGAAAGCCATCCGATATGGCAACAGATTTGCACCGTGACACCGCTCGTCGCCCTGTCGCACAAACAAAACGTCATCACAACAAAGCATGGGTTATGGAGGAGGAAAGCAACAGTCAGGAGCTCTCAGACTGCACAGAATATGAACATTTAAAATAGTTTTTCGGCGAAGACAGTAGAAACGTGACTTTTGTCTGTAAACTTTGCCCGCCCGGTTTGGAAAAGAAAGTCCGCACATAGAGGACGTCAACAGCAAACTTAAAACGGCACATTGAACTGAAGCACCCAGCTAGTAATTTTGACAAATAGCTCGCAGCAATGTATTGGAGGTAAAAAAAAAAAATGTAAAAAGAACTAAAAATGGACTATTTAGTTCATATTTGAAATCATGAACGAACGAGTTCATTTTAAAGATTGTGAACTATGAACTGAACTAGTTCATTTTAAAGCTTATGAACTATGAACTGAACTAGTTCGTGTAGAAAAAGAACTTTCCCAACACTGCCTTTATTTAACCAGATAAAAAAAAGCCCCCAGGTTACCCTATAAAGCACCTGTGCTGGCGTGAAATAAGTGGTAGTTTGATCAACACTGGTCTCTGAGTGGCCCTAAGAGCTGGAGAGATAGTCTCTTCAGTCAGAGAACCAAGGTTATAACGTAACCTAACGTTTCGAGACTGCCTCTCCACTCTGTTACATATTCCATACGTACGGGGAACTCTTTAAGACACCCCGTGAGGAGACGGTGCAGCCCCATAATCCCAAAGGCAAACAAACGGACTATTTACAAATGTACACTATTTACATACCACCAAGGTCAAGGCCCGCAAGGTGCAAGGCCAAGCCTGAGAGACAGGATTGACCCAAGAACACAGGAAAAGGCCCCACAAGACGTGAAGGCCAGTTACTGTGAATGGGGGTGACCACTCACACCAACTGACAGTGTTGGGAAAGTTCTTTTTCTACACAAACTAGTTCAGTTCATAGTTCACAATCTTTAAAATGAACTTGTTCGTTCATGATTTCAAATATGAACTAAATAGTTCATTTTTAGTTCTTTTTACATTTTTTTTTACCTCCAATACATTGCTGCGAGCTATTTGTCAAAATTACTGTCACTGCCCACTGTAGCACCACAGACAGCAATTCTACACCTTTTGAATGAGAATTTAAGTTAGCATCGAGCGGACAGCCCTCAGGATACTGGCATTTGCCTAATGCGTTGTTGCCACCCATTCAGTCTACACCAGTAGCAGCTGCAATAAAAATATGAGGACAAACGTGCTGCTTAAATGGTCTTTATTATAAAGACATAGCCCATGCTTTGTTGTGAGGACGTTTTGTTTGTGCGACAGGGCGATGAGCGGTGTCGCGGTGCAAATCTGTTGCCATATCGGATGGCTTTCCGCAGCGCCGTTAAGCACTGTTCACGGTGTGTTTTATTTGGGGGGTTCAATGGAAATCTGGCATAGTTTTGAACGAAAATAGAACGTGTATGAACGCCGTTCACAGACGTCAGAATGAACGTGTTCGAAATAAAGTTCCTCAATCGGAAATACGAACTGTTCAGTTCTTAGTTCACCAAAATATGAACGAGTTCATGAACTTTCGTTCATTGAACGTGTTCAGGCACAACACTGCCAACCGACTCTGCCGGTCGAGGGGCAACAGGTGATGGGACGGAGGCACAGCCCCATTGTCCCTTAACAAGTCCTATCCAGCACCCTGTCCCCAAAGGAAGGGGTGGCTGCGACGTTTAGGCGGTAAAACCTTGAAAAGGTGGACTGAGATGATCGTGTGGCCGTGAGTGTGCCCGAACCCAGGGTGGGACAGGTATACCAGAAAGTGCGTGTGCCTGCTGAACCACGTCCACAACCCAGTGGGACAGCCTCTGTTTTGACAGGGGTCTCCCCAAACGACTGGTGTTGAAACAGATGAAGAGCTGGTCAGTCTCCCTGACTGCCTTAGTGAGCCGGATATACTCTTTCAAGGCCCTAACCGGACACAGCGCAGACTGGCGTTGCCCAGTCTCCTCATCTCCTCATTCAGTCAACAGTTATAAAATAGTTTTGTGTATGGGTGTGTGCAGGTAAGTGGGATGAATGTGGGAGAGCAGGTGTTGGTCAGATACTGGAGCTTAGTCACTTCAAGCTCTTCACCCTGTGTCATAGTCTAAAGCTTAGTTTGTAGCAGCACAGCTGGTATATGGAGCCTTTGTCCAAGGAGGCTACACTGGTACATCAGCATTGTTCTGTTATTAGGCCCTACATACAGTACATATCAGTCAGCTGTTTGTAGTTACATTTCTCGGAAGTTGCCCGTCTGCTCATTCATTTCATTAAACAGATTAGTAGCCCACTCCCTGGCTGCAGGTTGTTTTTCTGCCTCCTGCTCTTCTTCTTTGTTTTGAAATGATTTCTCATCATGAAGCGTCACGTCACCAGTGTCACTCAAACTTTCTGAAGAAAACAAGAGAACAGATGGAACATTTTAAATATCTTAAGAAGATTTTCATTCATATGTAAACAAAATCATTTTTTTAATATAATACTTTTAAGCAAAAGGCGGCTAAAGATCTAATAAACAACAGCTGAGAAAATGGGAACTAGTTGAACTAGTTTTATATATATGGTCTAAAAGGAAAAGTATAAAAAGAAAATTTGCTCTCTGACTGTAAAACCAGGTGTGTTTATTATGTGTCTAACTGCATGTTTCTGTTATCGTGTCTCACACTTTGGTTTTACCTTTTCCATTTTTGTATTCTGCCTTTCCTGTGTGAGTTTACATGTTCTCTCTGTGTCTGTGTGGGTTCTCTCCAGGTTCTCCAGCTTCCTCCCACCGTCCAAAGACATGCTGGTTAGTTGGTGATTGTAAACTGGTTGAGTGTTAATGATTGTCTGTCTCTCTATGTTAATCCTGTGATAGATGGAGACCAGACTGTACCCCACCTAATGACAGCTGGGATAGACTCCAGTCCCTCATGACACTTCAGCAGTTACAGAAGATGAATGAATAAATAAAAACTATGTTGATTGTCCAGGTGTCATGTTTTGTCATTGAATCTATTCTAGTTTATCTTTTCTTGTCACAGTGAACAACACCACAACAAAAACTGCCTCTAAAACAATACCTGCTCTCCCACATTCATGCCCACATACCTGCACACACCCATATATAAAGTGGTTCAAATCAAAGAAGAAGAACAGAAGGACGAAGAGTGACCTGCAGCTAAGAGAAGAAGAGGACAAAGAGAGAGACTGACAAAAACTGAGAAAATGGCGGTAAGGTGCATCTAACATGTTGTATATTATTTGTATATTATATGTGAGATCATAACAGAGGAGTCAGTGGTAAACAAAGTTTTTAAAATACTATTTTTAATGTCACGAGTTTATGTAGAGGCAATAATCTATACCTATAGTTTAATGTGTCTGATCTTTATATGTAAAAGGTAAAGCATCTCTGTCCACAACAGATAAGAATAAGAATAAGAATAAGAAAACCCTTTATTTGTCCCGCAATGGGGAAATTGCAGTTCACAACAGCTTAGAGCAAAATAGCAAAAAATAGCAAAAGCAGCAAGAAAAGCCAGAGCAAAGAGGATAACTATAAAAGATAAATAGTGTATAAATTGTGGAAATATTGCACAGATTGAATTGTAATATTGCACGGATTGTAAGATGTTGAATTATTTCTGTCAGTCATGGTTGAGGTTTGACACCTGGATGTTGGCAAAGAAAAAGTTAAGCTACCCCCAGTGCTGTGAGTGGGCTATTAATCTGTTCAATGTCTGAGAAATGAATAAGAGTAGGACGTGATTACAGAACAATGCTGATGTACCAGTGTAGCCTCCTATAGCAGAGTCTCTACATAGACCAGCTGTGCTGCTACAAACTAAGCTTTAGACTATGACACAGAGTGAAGAGCTTGAAGTGACGAAGCTCAAGTATCTGAATGATTAACCAGACTAACGTCTTATACATGAACACATTTTAATTTAATTCTGTCAATAAATCTGAAAACCATTATTACAGTTATGAAACACAGAGAAAAAACATTTAGTTTCCAGCTTCCTTCATCTTTTCAAACACTTCATACACTTTCCCTCCTGGATGTTTTTACTCCACGTGGGTCAAACATGCTCAGAGAGAAATGGTTTTATTCAGACCAGAGAGAAACGATCAGATCAAGTCTTTACATGATTATAGGGAGATGATGTTTTACTGTTGAACACATTATCAATGTTCCTTCTCTTCAGTCCAGCCTGTTGTGATTGAGTCAGTTACATTTTTATTCTGATTATCAGTAGAAGTCATTGTTTTGTCCTTTTTAAACCTCCTGACTCATATTTACACATTTACTGTTTGTCTTTGACATTTTTCACATGAATGGATCACTTGTGTTTTCAGTGTGTGCTTTTCTTTAATCATTTATCAGATTAAAACAACAAATAAAACTTTATATCAGAAAATGAGAAATGTTCAAGTAAATATCATCAGGTCAGATCAGGATCAGTTGTCTTCATTCATTTAACTCATTTTTATATTTCAGACTCATGTTTACACTGAAGAAGGTGACGTCTATGACGTGAAGCTAAATAAGGTTAGGTCCTGACATTTAATTTTAGTCTTACATTTGTCTTACCTCTGATTTGAATGTGAACACCCTCAAATTAACAGCTTTAGGCCTTTATTCATTATATAATTGTGACCAAACATACTGGATCTTCACCTTCATAGATAATAATGCAGCTCATGGACTCTTTCTGTACAGTCTTTCTTTTTTAATAAAATAAAAACGTATGTGAACATTTAAAAACAAACATTTCTCTTTTAGACTTACAGTGAACACTTTCTGTTTTGTTTCACAGACAGACATTAAGGAAACCAAGCACTTTTACCAGATTGAGCTACTAGACAACGGCTCCAAGGGTTACACTGTGCTGATGACATGGAGCGCAGGTGATTTTATTCATATTTAATATATTTAAAGCTTTGTACTTATGTGAGAATTTTACACAATAAAGCTCTTTCTCTAAAACTGAACCTGCTGATAAATCTACTCTGTGAACTGATTTCATTTAGTTTATTTGTTGTGTCTGCAGAAGGAAGGAAAGAATGTGGTAGAGACCTGAAGATGGCCCAAAAAGAATTTCAGGAGAAGTGAGAGTTTTTTGTAATTGACTAAAAAGGTTTCCAGATGTGTTTTGTAGAAGTTTGTTCAGTGAAATTTTGCTACTTGTTTGTTTTGCTACAGGTTTAAGAAGAAGACCGGGAACAAGTGGGAGGAGCGGAGGAATTTTGTGAAAGTAGATGGAAAATATGACATGGTGTTAATAGACCACACCACAGATGAAAAGGTATAAAACGTCTTTGACTCCTCGGTATTTATCAGAAGCTTTGATTGATTTGAACCTGGTGTCTGCTGCTGTTCTCCTACATGTCTTTCTTTGTTCCAGGAGGAGAACCAGACCACAGTAGATGGTGTAGCCACAAAGAAGCCCTCTGAGTTGGATGTGAAGATCCAGTCTCTACTGGAGCTCATCTGTGACCTCAAAGCCATGGAGGCAGAGAGATCTCACTATGAATGTGCTGGAAAGTGTCCTGAAAGGACGATTTTATTAATCTCAGAATTCATGCTCCATTTGTGCCGTTGTATCTGACTGTATGAGTAGCTGGAGACAAAATGATAGCTGTGTGTTGAACTCAGTGTTATTGTCTTTCTACCTGTAGGCAAGCTGACCTTAGAGCAAGTTCGTGCATTTGAGCGGAAGGAGAAAATCGCCCTGTTGGAGGTAAAACTGATTTTGATTTAGTCATTTATTTATTTATTTTTATTTTCTCTTAATCATCAACATACTGTGTATCTATAACACCAGACTATAACAATTTCTCCAGTGTGATCTTCAGCCTCTGGACTCCAGCAGCCTTGAGTACAAGGTCAGTAACGATGAAATGAACTTTCAAGTAGGAGGCTTCTCTAATTGTTCATGGTATTAATCAGAGTATTTGTACACACCTTTCTGCAGCAGACTCCTTTATAGCTGAGTAGAGTCACTTCACTTGTAGCCACTTCAATCCTCCAGATGTAGCTTGTGTTGCTGCAACTTCATGTTTCTCCTCTTTGTCTGTGAAGGTGATAGAAAATTATCTGCAGACCACTCGGGGTGAATACAACATGACTGTCGGTGACATCTTCTCAGTGAACAGAAAGGGGGAGAGCAAAAACTTCCGGTCAGATTTAAACAACAGGTCAGTAGAAGATCTGTTTAGGCTTCATGGTCTAAATGGTGTTTTTCTGGAGTAGCTCACTGTGTCTGTTTGCGTCTCTACCAGGACTCTGCTGTGGTACGGTTCCCGTCTCTCTAACTCCCTCAGTGAGGGTCTCCAAGTGGCCCCACCTGAAGCTACTCCCACTGGTTCTAATGTAAGCTGAGTGAGAGGATGGAAGTAAAAAAAAAATAAATAAAAATAAACATTTCCTGTCTTTGGTCAGTCTTCATTTGGAAGACCCAACTTGAAACCAAGCTTCAACTTCCTGGCTGATGTTTTCAGATGTTGTTTGTAATATTTATTTCTCCTTCATCCAGTTTGGTGACGGTATCTACTTTTCTGACATGTCATCAAAAAGTGCCAACTACTGTGAACCCAGCCAGAAAAACCCTGAAGGACTGCTGCTGCTGTGTGAAGTGAGTTCCTTTGATTGTTCATGTTTTCTTAACTTTGAGTTAACATCTCATCTTCTCAGTAGTCGTTTATAGTTTTTCTTTGTCCTGAGCCACTCTCAGTCTTCATCATAATATGAATCTACTAACTTACCAGCTGGATTTGATTGTGGGGCCGTGTTTCAGTTGATACACAAAACGCACATGGATGTAGCTACAGTGACAGCCCAGACCCTACACAGACCCTAATGTCATATCTTGACATTAAGTTCTCCAGAAACATAACTTCACGTCACAGCGACACAAACAAAAGTTGTGAATGGTCCACTTGGTAGTAGTGTGCTTCCACTTTAGTATTTCAGGCTGCCCCTCCATCTCCTCTATTCCTGAACTGATTTTTTGGGTAATAAAAGATGGAGCACATGGAAGAAAGATTGACTGAGGAGGTTCAAGGTACAAGCATTTGTACGACTCATCTTCAGTTGCCATTGTTGAAAATGAAACAGAAAGTAGAAACAGTAATTAACACAGAGCTGACTAGTGAATAGTTTGTTAAGGTATTTGTAGCAAAATAAACGTCTTGATTTGTCTTAAGACAAAATGTTTTAATGTCCGTACTGTGTGTGTGGCTGCAGGTGGCCCTGGGAGACTGTAACAAGGTGCTGGATGATGACAACCCAGAGGCCAGAGATCGACCTGCTGGAAAAGACAGCACCAAGCGTCTCGGATGGATCATACCTGACCCCGACAAATCTGAAACACTGTTAGTCTGTCTCATTATACATTTCATACTGTTCAAACATTGATTCAGCTTAGTCCAGCTGCCATCTCAACAAAAAATCATTACGTTGTTTTCTGTTAAATACGTGAACAAAGAGCAGCAACCAAAGAGACCAGAATAATAATAAGTGTTACAGGAAGCTACTAACTTATCTCTCATAGCTTTAAGGACTTTAGATCAAACATTTTCAAAACAACTATCTCCTTATTCTTCTAATCTGTCCTAGAGTTGTACATGTAACTCATAAACCCTTCAATCCTCAAAGTTATATACATTACCCAAATGTTGAACATAAAGAGCTCATTGTAAATGCACTCTTCAGAATTTCCTTCATTTCTGCATAAAAATTATTCAAAACATCAGCGGATATTCACACAAGTCATAACAGTAGACAAAGAGAATCCAATCAAACAAATGAAAATAATATTAATTATCAGTGATTAAATATAATGCTTTGGTGTTTGTTTATTGAGCTAAATGAGCCAGTATTACATATCTGTGAGGTGCAAAAGTAAGATTACAAGTTAATTTCGGGACCAAATTAGATCCATGGTGAGACTCAGGTGTAGTTCAGTGACACATTTTATTTAAGAGAAATCTTGAGTTCTGCTTGGAAACTTTTGGACCTGACATTCATTCATGTGGCTGTTACCTAGACATGTAGCACCCACCTAGACCAGACCAGACACTCCTACGCCATAGCAATGACACGCCTCGATGGCAGCAGCCATGAAGAACATCTCAAGGTGTTGACCTGGCCTCCAAACTCACTAGATCCCAAACTGATCAAGTATCTGTGGGATGATCCACAGAGTCCCCTCCCCTCAACCCACAGGACCCAAAGGCCCCCACTAACAGCATCCTGTTACCACAGGACACTGTCTAATCTAAAATGGTTTCAGTGTGTTTTTGAGTCAGAAGTAAAGGTGATGTGTTGAAACGGCTAAAATAGTCTTTAAATAAATGCAGCTTTTCATTTGATTCTCTCTCTTTTTTTCTCTCAGGGATGGTGTGGTCGTACCAATGGGGCCTGGAGTGACAAGAAAAGGTTGCTCCCTCCTCTACAACCAATACATCGTTTACAATCCTCGCCAGGTTCGCATGAAGTACCTGCTGCGGATAAAGTTTAACTACTCTTAACTGTGATGAGGCTGAGAAAACAACACGGCGGTGTGATATCTGGAGGATCTCCTCTCTCAGAATCACAGATAATGTTGGTCTTCATGCACCGTTAGTTGGTTTTGGTTTTGGTGTTGGGGATGGGACGTCTGAATAACTGATTGAATAACTAATGTTTACTTCCTCACTGCAACAATTAATGGATTAGATAACTGATATGAACATGTCTGATGGCAGCTTCTCTGACTATTAGCTTGTGATGAATTAGATTCATCTTAAAGTCTTTGGGCCGTTGGACGACTAAAATGATTCTTGGATTAATTGATTAATTAATTAATTGTGTGATTATCTTAGTGAACATGTAAATGGGTGTTTCCTGTAAACCCTTATCTCTGTATCCTTATATATCCTGTACCTCTATATTATATATATCTTGGTTAATTAAAGTGGTACTACTGCTTGATATATTTTGGGTGATATGAATAAAATATGAAGATGACGTCCTCATATGAAGTCTGTGTGTACAGTTTCACTTCCTCCCACCCAGTAGGTAGAGGAAGATGAGGATTATTAGACTGATGCTAGTAATTCATTACATGTTGTAATAAAAGACATTTTATGTGGAAGACACTTTGACACGTCACAGTAGGTAGTCAGCAACAAAATGTATTGAATGAAAACAACAAAAACAGAAGACGCTGCAGAGATGGAAGGTAAATCTGAACATGAAGAGGAAAAACCACAAGGAGACATGAACACAGATGGAGGACAAGACAGAAGATCCACACAACATGGAAAGATTTCAGAGCAACGCAACAGAGAACAAAGGGAAAGGCAGGGCTATATATACACACAAGAGGGCAGAGGGGTGATAAGACACAGGTGAAACTAATAAAGGTGGAGCACACAAGGAGAAACCAATGAAACAATTAAAAGGGGAAAAACAGGGAGTAACATTGAGCAGGAAACTAAGGAGGAACTTTACAAGATAAAACTATAGAGAGGTGAGGCTCATGAAGGAGGAGCCAAACAATCACAAAGGGGAAAAAAACAACTCAAGAATGACACAAAAAATTATTTTCAAACTAAAACAGGAAGTGAGCTCAAAGAATAACAGAACTAATTTGCTTTATGAGGAACTTGTATGTTTTACCTACACCAGTCAGGCATAACATTAAAACCACCTATTGTGTAGGTTCTCCTTGTGCCTGACTCATCAGAGAATGAATATAGGCCTTGAATCCTCAAGAGATGCAGGCCTTGGAGATGCTTTGACCCAGTCGTCTAGTCACCTTAATTTGTCCCAAGTCAAAGTCGCTCAATTTCTTCTGCTTGCCCATTTTTCCTTCATCTAACATCAGCTCCTCCTGGCTGGCCATGCCCGGTAAACCTCCAGAGGGAGGTACCCAGTTTACCATTGCTCGTGAACAGCACCCCGAGGTACTTGAACTCCCTTGCCTGAGGCAGGAACTCACCCCCAGCCCAGAGGGAACAATCCACCATTTTCCATTAGAACACCATGGCCTCGGACTTGGAGGTGCCGACCCTCATCCCAAAACCTTCACACTTGGCTACAAACCATCCTAGGACATGCTGGAGATCGTGGCCTGACCTCTGCCAAGGATATGGACGAGACTTCGTCCATCGTCGGACTTCAATATCCAGAGCCTTCAGCATCTGAGGGTGAATCTTGTTTGGCCCTGGCCCCTTTCTGTTGGGGAACTTCTTAACTACCTCAGAGGGCATAGTGGTAGGGCTCAGGAGAACCTCAAAGGGTTCCTTCCACTGTCAGACAGCACCCCCAGTCCGGGTCTCCTCCTAGACTCAATACAGTCTGAGCTAAGTCCTGCTTTCCCTTCCTGAGCTTCCGTGCGGTTTTCCAAAACCTCTTAGAGGCCAACTGAAAGTCCTTCTCCATAGCCTGTCAGACCTCCTCCCACACCTGGGTTGTTGCCTCTGAGACCACAGAAGCTGCAGCCCCTCTGGCCTCCCAGTACTTGCCTGTTGCCTAAGGAGTCTCCTGGGCCGGCCAGGCTCGAAAGGCCCCCTTTTTCAGCTTGATGGCTTCCCTCACCACTGGTATCCATGGTCTGATTCAAAGGTTGCTGCCACAGCAAGATGAACAGGGCCCTACTAAGACTTAGACTTAGATCAATTTTATTCATCCACAAGGGAAATTGCTTGGTCACAGTAGCAGTAATACTCTTAAGAACCACGGATAAAAGAAAGATTAAATAAGATTAAATAAAATAAATAGTATACGGCAGTCATTCAGTTCACCTTCACTACCCGTAGTAACGTTCCGGTTGGCATGGCAACTGGTTGTTGCCTGTTTCTATAGCATCAAATAACTGAAATGACACTTATCCAAATATCTGACAGTTAAACATTTATCAACGTTATATTAACTACCTAGAACGATAGAAATCCAAAAGCTGCTGCACGCTTCACAAAATGTGTTAAAAGGTAAAAAATGGCACTTTAATAAAACGATTATAAATCTGCATGCTTTATCATTCTTATGTTGCCTGCATATTTAGGATTTTATGGTCAATAAATAGAGATAATATTTTACTGGAATTTCAAACATTTGTCTGGTAAATTGAAAACCCGCCGTTCACATTTCGCCATTTCAGGTGACCCCGTTTGAATTCCAGGTGGGGCCGCGAGACCAAGGTTGAAAAACACTGCTCTACCTACTGGGTGGGAGGAAGTGAAACTGCACACACACACACTCCAAGCTGTGAAAGAGAGCGTCCTTTATTGTTATATGTATGTATATAATCTTACAGTGTCGTGTTTTATGTGACAAAAAGTGAGTTTCCACAGATTCTTGTCTTCGTTTCACACAAATTAAAAAAACATATAAAACTGTTTTATTGTTCTTTCATTATAAACCAAATATTTGATTTACTGAAACTAATTTCTAGTTTTTGACACATCTCATCTCATCTAAAGAAGTCTAAAGATCCACATCCAGAAGGAACAAAATGAAATTCATGTTGACAAACACAGCTTTTATTGATATGAGGACGACATAAAACAACATGGAGCAGTAGAGAAATGTTTTATACTTTTTATTCATGTGTAACAGACAAAGACAAGAATCTGTAGAAACTCATTCACTTTCCGTCACATAAAACACAACGCTGTAAAATTATACATACAAATAACAATAAAGTTGATGTAATCTTCTTCACTCACGGCGTAACTACCTGACCCCATTACGAGCTGACAGTCGATCACCAGGAACTGAGACAGAGAGGAAGAGTTGGGACTGGATGAGTATAAGCTCCAGACTGATGCTAGTAATTCATTACATGTTGTAATAAAAGACATTTTATGTTCACGTCACAGTAGGTGGTCAGCAACAAAAATAGGTGCTACAGAGATGGCAGGTAAATCTAAACCACAAGGAGACATGAACACTGAAGGAGGACAAGACAGAAGATCCACACAACATGGAAAGATTTCAGTACAACCCAACAGAAAATAAAGGGAAAGGCAGGGTTATATATACACACACAAGAGGGCAGAGGGATGATAAGACACAGGTGAAACTAATGAAGGTGGAGCACACAAGGAGAAACCAATGAAACAATTAAAAGGGGAAAAACAGGGAGTAACACTGAGCAGGAAACTAAGGAAGAACTTTACAAGATAAAACTATAGAGAGGTGAGGCTCATGAGGGAGGAGGCAAACAATCACGAAAGTGAAAAAAACAACAACAAAAAACTCAAGAATGACACAGAAACCAATGAGCTCAAAGAATAACAGAAGGACCAAACTCAAAAGCTTTACAATCCAACAGAAACTGTTCAAAGCTCAGTAACATGATGATCTGGACCAAGCATGAACTCCTTTGCTTCATGAGGAACTATGTTTTACCTACACCGATCAGGCATAACATTAACACCACCTTCTTAATACTGTGTACGTCTACAATCTTCTGGATCAGTTGTGGTTTGCATGTGTTAGGTGTCCTCCAATTAAAAGTAAGCCATCCTCGTTGACAATGGGATTTAACTTCTTTGAATGGTTGTGCCTTTGCAATGTTTGATTGCTGCATTTGCATTCTTACGAAGATTTGCACAGTGGAAATTATCATCATATTTGCATGGCAGAGAATCACTCTGTTGGCGACATAGATGTGGAACCTGGTGTTGTTCTATATGTATGAAAGGACCATTTTACTGTCAGTTCTGCAGCCAACAGAGCTGCACATAACTGGAGTTGGAGACAGGATTTGGAGCTACCTTTGATTTCCACATTATAAATCCAACATGGCATTGACCTTCACTGTTGATGGCTCTCAAGTAAGCTACAGCCCAAATTGCCATTGTGGATGCATCTGATGCATAACTCTCTTCCCTGGGCAGAAGAGTGTGGAAATGGTATTTGTAGATGTTACAACTTCACGTTTCTCCTCTGTGTGTGAAGGTAATTGGTAATAGGTCACAAGAGAGACCTACACACTATTAGACACACTGATCATTGTATGCGTTTACATACCCCACAAACATCAATAAGAACAGAACATTTTAGAGGAAAAAATGTAGGAGCAGAATATTTTCCCAACTTCATTGACAACATTTATTTCATACGATAGAAGAAGATGACTAAGATGGAGCCACATTTTAACAGCTATGCCCACATCAAGTCCAGCTTCGTTCATAGTTTTTTTGCTGCCTCCATGTTTCTGTGTGTACCCCTCCATGGGGCAATCATGCTCAGACTAAATGATCACATCTACAGTAATATTTACATGGTTATCAGGAGCTAATATTTTCATATTGACACCAGTACACCAGTAAACCAGTCTGTGTTGACAGGTTTAAATGGTGTTTTTCTGGAGTAGCTCACTGTGTCTGTTTGTGTCTCTACCAGGACTCTGCTGTGGCACGGTTCCTGTCTCTCTAACTGGTTCGGCATCCTCAGTGAGGGTCTCCAAGTGGCCCCACCTGAAGCTCCCGTCACTGGTTCCAATGTAAGCTGGGTGGGAAGATGAAAGTCAAACAAAATAAATAAATAAATAAAAACAGAGTAAACATTTCCTGTCTTTGGTCATTGTTCATTTGGCAGACCCAATTTGAGACCAAGCTTCTACTTCCTGGCTGATGTTTTCAGATGTTTCTTCTAATATATATTTCTCCTTTATCCAGTTTGGTGAAGGTATCTACTTTGCTGACATGTCGTCAAAAAGTGCCAGCTACTGTGAACCCAGCCAGAAAAACCCTGAAGGACTGCTGCTGCTGTGTGAAGTGAGTTTATTGGATCTTTAATGTTTTCTTGATTTTGAGCTAACATGACCATCAGGGAATATGTTCTCAGTTGTCGTTTATAGTTTTTCTCTTTCCTGAGCCACTCTCAGTCTTTATCATAATGTGAATCTACTAACTTACCAGTTGGATTTGATTGTGGGCCGTGTTTCAGGTGATACACAGGATGCACATGGATGTAGCTACAGAAATAAATTGGATTACATATTTACATGTTTTATTGTATTAGAAGCTAAAGTGTAAAGATGTATTGCCAACACTCTCCGCATGTTCTCCTTATCACAGAATGCAGGACGTTCTGACAAAGAAATTCTGTTTGTGCATGTCTGCTCTTTATCTTAGTCTCTTTTGATAAGAAAATGCTCCTAGCACTTCATAGTCAAGTCATTTGTGGCATTGTTCTGGAACAGGTGTTAATGTTCATGAATGTAAGGTGGTTGTAAGCTGGAGGCTACATGCATCCTATTAGGATAACAATCACAGTCTACAATAGGTCAGCCATACAGTATTGTGTGACCGGTGAAATGTGTGAATAGACTACTTCATCACAATGTGTAAACAGTTCATAATGAAATCAGTCTCCCCACCACCCCATCTTTCCTGCTGGTCATAGAATCTAGTAAGCATGTGTGCTATTTGTATCTACATTTGTTTCAGTTTTATTTTTTCTATTTCAGAATGCCACCAGCAAAGAGAGATCCTCGGTACAGTGTGCAGGATGTAACTGCCATCATCCAAAACGGAGAGAGTGATGTGGACTTGGATTTTGACGACACTGATGCAAGTGATGAAGAATCAGATAGCGATGCATGTGTGAACAAAGAAAACCAAGAACCTACTGATTGCCCAGCCATTGTGGACATTAAGCTCCAATCAAACAAACACATCATGCCCTGTGACAGATACGTCCTAACACTGATTTTCCTGGTCCAGCTCTCATAGGTTATGTCACCTCCCTCCACACACCGCTGCAATATTTCCAAAAGTTTGTGTCAGAAGACATGGTTCAAGCTCTGGCAACAAATACAAATCAGTACAGCATTCAAAATTACGGAAGATCGGTTAACACGAATACAACAGAAATACGGAAAGCGTTGGGCATGTACCTGAGGATGGACCTGGTACAAATGCAAGTCTGATGTCCGCCTCTGTTTTCAGAGGACAAGAACTGTTTCTGGGACGATCAATGTGACTAAATGTGGATGTGCACATTGACTTCACTGGACATCTTCCACTGAAGACAAAGAGAGGACGCTGCAGACATTCCAGTAAGGGGTAATACCCAAAGCAAGTGTGATGCTGTGAGACTGGGCTGGATGCCTGGAAGAACTGCTTCTCAGACTATCACTGTAAATAATGTAAATAAATGTCGAAGTTCTTCATAACAACATGACTGAGATTATTATTCGTGTTATTCTTCTACATCGAATTATATTCCATCCTCACAATGAGCATCGCTTCAAGTTCTCCCATTAAAACAAGGCATGACTTTTCTTGGTTTATTGAGTGGTCTTCCATTCTTTGTTGCCATAACTTCTGCATTATTGCGATGAAGCTGGATGCTGACATTGTTCAATAAGTTCAATGTGCATGGCCCTGATTGACATGCAAGTGAACTGCCTCCACTTGTCATCCCTCTCTGTCAGCTGGTACATCTATAATCTTCTAGATCCGTTGTGATTTCCATGTGCCAGGTGTCCTCCAATTCAAAGTAACCCATGCCTTGTTGACAATGGGATTTAACTTCTTTGAATGGCTTTAAATTATCATCATATTTGCATGGCACAGAATCACTCTGTTGGCGACGTAGATGTGGAACCTTCTGGTGTTGTTCTGTATGTCTAAAATGACTATTTTACTGTCAGTTCCGCAGCCAACAGAGCTGCACATAACTTGAGTTGGAGACAGTATGAGCAGGATTTGGAGCTACTTTTGATTTCCACACAATGAATCCATTATGGTATTGACCTTCACTGTTGATGGCTCTCACGTAAGCTACAGCTCCAATTGCCATTGTGGATGCATCTGATGCATAACTCTCTTCCCTGGGCAGAAGACTGTGGAAATGGTATTTGTAGAGTTGCAAGATCTGTCAGTGAGTTTGTAAACTTATTGCAGCCTTCTTGTTTTTCAGAAGGAAGTGGTTCATCCCAGTCCGATTGACCCAACTGCACTTCCGCCAGACTCACTCACAAAGAAATGCTGGATTATACACTGTACATATTTATAATTTTGTTTCTTATTCTTTATGGAGCAGTTGGCATGGTAACTAGCGGTCGCCATTATTTCACATCCTGTTTCTATAGCGTCATATAACTAACTGAAACGAAACTGATCCAAAAACTTGACAGTTGAACATTTATCAACGTTATATCAACTACCTAAACTGACAGAAACCATCCTTGAAAAAAAGTCTTCCACACGTCATTTACTCAGTCTGCCACTAGAGGGAGTAATAGGCTAAAGCAGATGGAAAAAGACTTAACAGGAGGCCAAGTGCAACCAGTGGTGCCCATTATAGACCATATTGCACTAAACTTGGCGGACTTGTAAGGAGTCATCCACACAACCATATTATAATGCTGGTTGTTAAGTTTTATAAGGATTGGGTGAATACTTCAAAAGTTATTGGCCTTATAGTCATATGAAATGTTTCCATGTCACCTGTAGTGCCCCCTGTAGATGTAATGTCACACAACTTGATGGGTGTCTACACAATATTTTACAGATTGTGTATGCCAAATTTCATGAAGTTAACTATTGCAGTTTTTGAGATATTGAAATGTTGCCTTTGTAGCGCCCCCTAGAGACCAAGGGTCACAAAAGTTGGGATGCTTGTACAGAATCATGTTATTATCAATGATCTGAAGTTTGATTAAGTTTGGGTATATATTTCACAAGATATTAGCTTTGAAGTTATACTGCGCCACTTCATAAAAATGAATTAGCCATTAATTATATAATTAATAATCCTGCTGAAGTTCTTTTGAAGAATTTTCATTATCTTTGTCCTTAAATGATATTTGCCAAGTTTGGTGAGAATTGGATGAACAGGCTAGGAGGAGTTGATTTTGCTTTGAGGTGCATTTTTTTTCAAATTTTGTGCCTAGGGCGCACAGTTCTCAAAATATGAGGCAAAATGTAAATTGGCTTATTATAGCGCCACCTAGCTGTAAGCATGTGTATTGACACCTTGGCAAAGTGAAATCATAGGACTTTCACCCTTGCAGTTTGTCCTTGGCAGACACCTTTAGCTAAGCAGAAAATTAAGGCGTTCATTTAACTCTGTTGCATGGACCCTTAAAAATGATTAAATCAAAACCCAGTTTTACCTCCAACAGGGCGATTTTCTCCTTTATTCAGATGAATAAAATCATTTTAGGACACATTCCAGCAAATTCGTATTGTGATCTGTTTGTTAGACTGACCAAGTGGAGCTTTCTTAATGTCAAACTTCATCTCCAGCATATCTTCCATGGCTTTGATGTTATAAATGAGCTCCAGCAGATACTTGATCCTGTCATCCAACTCAGAGTGCTATGAGAACAGCAACAGACACCAGATTCAGTTAAATCAAATCTTCTGCTAAATACTGAGTAGTCACAGACGTTTTATGCCTTTTCATTTGTGTTGTAGTCCATGATCACCATGTCATATTCTCCGTCTGCTTTCTCAAAACTCTTTCGCTTCACCTTCTCATTCTTGGTCTTCTCCAAAAACCTGTTGCAAAACAAACAGTAGCAGATTTTCACTGCGTGCACTTCGACAAAACACATCTGGTCAGTTACAAAAAAACTCACTTCTTCCTGAAAACATTTTTGGCCTCCTGCAGGTGTCCACCACAGCCTTTGAGCTGGGCTTTGAGGCCATATATACAGTTCATACTAGTCAACTGTATGTAGTTACATTTCTGGGGAGATGCCTGTCAGCTCATTCATTTCACAGACGTTGAACAGATCAGTAGCCCACTCACATCACTGGCTGCAGGTTGTTCTTCTGCCTCCTGCTCTTTCTCCTTGATTTAAACTGGTTTCTCATCATGAAGCGCCACGTCACCAGTGTCACTCAAACTTTCTGAACAAAAGAAGAGAACAGATGGAACATTTTAAATATCTTAAGATGATTTTCATTTAAGATGTTTATCATTAATTCAGATGAACAAAAACAGGACAACTTTTATAATACTTTAATAAACAACAGTTGGTAAAGTTAACAATTATAAAATAGTTTTGTATATGGGTGTGTGCAGGTATGTGGGCATGAATGTGGGAGAGCAGGAAGTTTTTCCTTGTGATCTTTTTCTCTGTTCTCTTGTTTTGTTCAGAAAGTTTGACTAGCACTGGTGACGTGGTGCTTCATGATGAGAAACTGGTTCAAATCAAAGAAGAAGAACAGGAGGAAGAAGAGAAACCTGCTGCTAAGAGAAGGAGAGGACAAAGAAAGAGTCAGATAAAAACTGAAGAAAAAAAGCAAGGTGGATTTAATGTGTTGTATATTATATGTAAGATCATTACAAAGAGGAGTCAGTGGTGAACAAAGAGTAGAAAAAACAACAGTAACTAAGTAATCAAACTGGCATCTAATGGTTAAAATCCTCAAAATGACTGAATGTTTGATGTTTTGCAAAGCGCTGAAGTGGTTTAAGAGATTTATGTAGAAAAAAGCTGAAAGCAATTTTATTCAGTTTAGTTTTAATAGCAGTTTTTTTGTCATTTTTGTCCTTAATGACTCAAGAGGGAAGTAAATTAAACTGATGCCTGAGGAATAAGATCATCATTCATTATAAAACTGCAACTGGTTTTACAGTTTTTCAATCATTTTCATCAACATCTGATATTATCCAAGGCGATGCACCTGGGATAAAAGCGCTTGGTATGGTGGATCCACCCTTGGCAATCATCATCTGTGATGTCCCTGCAGCCAGCATCCATGGCTTCAAGGAGGGACATCTGGTCATGTGGCTGATGGTCATAAACCTTCCACCTCCATACAGAAAAGAACTCCTCTATGGGGTTGAGGAACGGGGAATAGGGTGGAAGGAGTAAACTTTGAAGGGACATTGAAATTGACACGTCTGAGGCAATTCCAGACCTGGAACACCACTTTAGCAAACTTGGAACTAGACTGGGATTGTTTTTTTTCTTCAACAGCGGACTTCAAACCAAAAACTATATTGTCAGCTGAGATATGTTGTTTTTGAACTGATATCATTGCAGAAGAAGAAGTTTTTATACTGTATCTAAAGTTTGGAATATTGTTTTTGCCATTGTGGGATGTTGCGTGTTAACATGTAAATAATACAAAAGAAGAACAACCTGCAGTTAAGAGAAGGAGAGGACAAAGAAAGAGTCAGAAAAAAAAACTGATGGCTCAACCTGTTGTGCCAGTACAAACTAAGCTTCAGGCTATGGTACAGGTATCTGAATGATTAACCAGACTAACGTCTTCTGAAAACCAATATTACAGTTATGAAAAACAAAAAACATTTAGTTTCCAGCTTCCTTCATCGTTTCAAACACTTCATACACTTTCCCTCCTGGATGGGCTCCATCGTGATTGGCTATCACTTAAATGTTTGGTGAAATTAAGTTTAAGAAAAACATCATTAGGACTCAGGTCTATGTTTACAGTTTTTTACAATCGCTAACAAGCGCTTACCCATACTTCAGATATTTTTTCTAAACTCTTAACACAGACTCTCACCTACAAAACACAATTGCTCAAATGGATAATTTTCTTCTCAAAAACACATTTTGTTAAATATATACTAACTCTTCATTTCAAAATTGAACATATCTTTCTCTGCACACACCAACTTACCAAAACACTGGAAATATGACTCAAAATGAAATGATTCTGTCAAAGAATTACTCTTGTTTTCACTTCACAAGGTACATGCAGTGAATCAAAGTACACCAGGTTTCAAAATACTGGCTATTGCTGACATTACAAAAACTGCATAGACTTTTATGCTTCAGTTTTACAGGTATTTGTATGCAAAACATGCAATCCATTGTTTTACACAAAATTTTTTGGTTGGGAACTCTATGTCCACATGTATTGTTCACATTCAAAAGCATTCCAGTAAAAAGCAAATAATTTTTTTTTTTCCTTTACTGTTTACTACAGGAGGCACAGTAGAAATACAGTTTACAGTTTTTGTCAGTCGCTAACAAGCGTTTGTCCAATCAGTGGTCACATTTTCAAAACTCTAAACACAATTAGCACAGCATCGGTCTTTTGTGGCCATACCATTCACACATTTCATGTCGTTTTCACACAATATGCAGTCAGTGAACACATTTCCACAATGCTTACATGTTCTTAACAGACCAGCTGTACCTCCCAACAAAATTATGGATTGTTTTTGTATTATTTACAAATGTTAGCACACAACATCCCACAATAGCAAAAGCAATATTCCAAACCTTAGATACAGTATAAAAACCTCTTCTTCTGCAATGATATCAGTTCAAAAACAACATATCTCAGCTGATAATACAGTTTTTGGTTTGAAGTCCGCTGTTGAAGAAAAAAAACAATCCAAGTCTAGTTCCAAGTTTGGTGAAGTGTTGCAAGTTTATTGGAGTTCCAGGTCATGGTGAGCCTACCGACACAGAGTGGGTCAGAGACTGGAGACTGACCCTGAATGTAGGACCAGAGCACAGATATACCCTGTCCCCAGG
This sequence comes from Planiliza haematocheilus, assembly GCA_005024645.1. Classification (NCBI taxonomy): domain Eukaryota; kingdom Metazoa; phylum Chordata; class Actinopteri; order Mugiliformes; family Mugilidae; genus Planiliza; species Planiliza haematocheilus. The sequence continues at coordinate 102,748 of SRSE01001003.1, forward strand.
TGTGGTTGCATATTGGTTAGTCAAGGTCAACTTTACACAAGAGGATGAACTCAGTGGAGGGGCAGAGATTGCTCCAGACTTTGTCAGAACAAAAGGACAAAAGGACAAAGGAGGAAACTCTGATCAGCAGGGCAGCAGAAGCAGGAGAGGTCATATCAGAGGTCAGTATATGGCTGGAATTGCCCCAGGCATGTCAATTTCAATGCCCCTTCAAAGTTTTCTTCACCACCCAAGACTGGTACATCTCTCCCTTCCACCCTATTCATCTTTCCTCAACCCCATAGAGGAGTTCTTTTCTGTATGGAGGTGGAAGGTTGATGACCATTAGCCACATGACCAGATGTCCCTCCTTGAAGCCATGGGTGCTGGCTGCAGGGACATCACAGTTCATGATTGCCAAGGGTGGATCCGACATACAGTACCAAGCGCTTTTATTGCACGTGCATCACCTTAGATAATATCTGATGCGATGTTGATGAAAACATGTGGCCTGACCCTGAAGATCACAGAGACTACATACAGTCATTTTGTGCTTTTTTTTAGTTACACCCCCCCCCTCAATCTGGGCTTTTTGCTGTTGTATTTTTGTTCAGAATACTCTTGTGTGTTTCATGGATATTTTGTTGCTGTACTGTAAGCAATACTGTAAAACTTTTTTCTGTTCTATCATACTGTAAACAGTATTTCTACTGTGTCTCCTGTAGTAAACAGTAAAGCCAAGTAAAAACCAAGAAATTTTGTGTAAAACGATGGATTGCATGTTTTGCATACAAATACCTGTAAAACTGAAGCATAAAAGTCTATGCAGTTTTTGTAATGTCAACAATATCCAGTATTTTGAAACCTGGTGTACTTTGATTCACTGCATGTACCTTGTGAAGTGAAAACAAGAGTTATTCTTTGACAAAATCATTTCATTTTGAGTCATATTTCCAATGTTTTGGTAAGTTGGTGTGTGCAGAGAAAGATATGTTCTATTTTGAAATGAAGAGTTAGTATATATTTAACAAAATGTGTTTTTGAGAAGAAAATTATCCATTTGAGCAATTGTGTTTTGTAGGTGAGAGTCTGTGTTAAGAGTCTAGGAAAAATATCTGAAGTATGGGTAAGCGCTTGTTAGCGATTGTAAAAAACTGTAAACATAGACCTGAGTTCTAATGATGTTTTAATTTCACTAAACATTTAAGTGATAGCCAATCACGATGGAGCCCATCCAGGAGGGAAAGTGTATGAAGTGTTTGAAACGATGAAGGAAGCTGGAAACTAAATGTCTTTTATTTTTCATAACTGTAATATTGGTTTTCAGAAGACGTTAGTCTGGTTAAATATTCAGATACTTGAGCTTAGTCACTTCAAGCTCTTCACCCTGTGCCATAGCATGAAGCTTAGTTTGTACTGGCACAACAGGTCGAGCCTTTAGTTTTTTTTTCTGACTCTCTCTTTGTCCTCTTCTTTTCTTAGCTGCAGGTTCTTCTTCTTTGATTTAAACTGGTTTCTCATCATGAAGCGCCACCTCACCAGTGTCACTCAAACTTTCTGAACAAAACAAGATAACAAAGGGAACATTTTAAATATCTTAAGATGATTTTCATTTAAGATGTTTATCATTAATTCAGATGAACAAAAACAGGACAACTTTTATAATACTTTAAAAAACAACAGTTGGTAAAGTTAACAATTATAAAATAGTTTAGTATATGGGTGTGTGCAGGTATGTGGGCATGAATGTGGGAGAGCAGGTGTTGTTTTAGAGGAAGTTTTCATTGTGATCTTTTTCTCTGTTCTCTTGTTTTGCTCAGAAAGTTTGAGTGACACTGGTGACGTGGCGCTTCATGATGAGAAACTGGTTCAAATCAAAGAAGAAGAACAGGAGGAAGAAGAGAAACCTGCTGCTAAGAGAAGGAGAGGACAAAGAAAGAGTCAGATAAAAACTGAAGAAAAAAAGCAAGGTGGATTTAATATGTTGTATATTATATGTAAGATCATTACAAAGAGGAGTAAGTGGTGAACAAAGAGTAGAAAAAACAACAGTAACTAAGTAATCAAACTGGCATCTAATGGTTAAAATCCTCAAAATGACTGAATGTTTGATAGTTTTGCAAAGTGCTGAAGTGGTTGAAGAGATTTATGCAGAAAAAAGCTGAAAGCAATTTTATTCAGTTTAGTTTTAATAGCAGTTTTTTGGAAATGGACATTTTTGTCCTTAATGACTCAAGAGGGAAGTAAATTAAACTGATGCCTGAGGAATAAGATCATCATTCATTATAAAACTGCAACTGGTTTTACAGTTTTTTACAATCGCTAACAAGCGCTTACCCTCACTTCAGATATTTTTTCTAAACTCTTAACACATTTCATCTTTCCTCAACCCCATAGAGGAGTTCTTTTCTGTATGGAGGTGGAAGGTTGATGACCATTAGCCACATGACCAGATGTCCCTCCTTGAAGCCATGGGTGCTGGCTGCAGGGACATCACAGTTCATGATTGCCAAGGGTGGATCCGACATACAGTACCAAGCGCTTTTATTGCACGTGCATCACCTTAGATAATATCTGATGCGATGTTGATGAAAACATGTGGCCTGACCCTGAAGATCACAGAGACTACATACAGTCATTTTGTGCTTTTTTTTAGTTACACCCCCCCTCAATCTGGGCTTTTTGCTGTTGTATTTTTGTTCAGAATACTCTTGTGTGTTTCATGGATATTTTGTTGCTGTACTGTAAGCAATACTGTAAAACTTTTTTCTGTTCTATCATACTGTAAACAGTATTTCTACTGTGTCTCCTGTAGTAAACAGTAAAGCCAAGTAAAAACCAAGAAATTTTGTGTAAAACGATGGATTGCATGTTTTGCATACAAATACCTGTAAAACTGAAGCATAAAAGTCTATGCAGTTTTTGTAATGTCAACAATATCCAGTATTTTGAAACCTGGTGTACTTTGATTCACTGCATGTACCTTGTGAAGTGAAAACAAGAGTTATTCTTTGACAAAATCATTTCATTTTGAGTCATATTTCCAATGTTTTGGTAAGTTGGTGTGTGCAGAGAAAGATATGTTCTATTTTGAAATGAAGAGTTAGTATATATTTAACAAAATGTGTTTTTGAGAAGAAAATTATCCATTTGAGCAATTGTGTTTTGTAGGTGAGAGTCTGTGTTAAGAGTCTAGGAAAAATATCTGAAGTATGGGTAAGCGCTTGTTAGCGATTGTAAAAAACTGTAAACATAGACCTGAGTTCTAATGATGTTTTAATTTCACTAAACATTTAAGTGATAGCCAATCACGATGGAGCCCATCCAGGAGGGAAAGTGTATGAAGTGTTTGAAACGATGAAGGAAGCTGGAAACTAAATGTCTTTTATTTTTCATAACTGTAATATTGGTTTTCAGAAGACGTTAGTCTGGTTAAATATTCAGATACTTGAGCTTAGTCACTTCAAGCTCTTCACCCTGTGCCATAGCATGAAGCTTAGTTTGTACTGGCACAACAGGTCGAGCCTTTAGTTTTTTTTTCTGACTCTCTCTTTGTCCTCTTCTTTTCTTAGCTGCAGGTTCTTCTTCTTTGATTTAAACTGGTTTCTCATCATGAAGCGCCACCTCACCAGTGTCACTCAAACTTTCTGAACAAAACAAGATAACAAAGGGAACATTTTAAATATCTTAAGATGATTTTCATTTAAGATGTTTATCATTAATTCAGATGAACAAAAACAGGACAACTTTTATAATACTTTAAAAAACAACAGTTGGTAAAGTTAACAATTATAAAATAGTTTAGTATATGGGTGTGTGCAGGTATGTGGGCATGAATGTGGGAGAGCAGGTGTTGTTTTAGAGGAAGTTTTCATTGTGATCTTTTTCTCTGTTCTCTTGTTTTGCTCAGAAAGTTTGAGTGACACTGGTGACGTGGCGCTTCATGATGAGAAACTGGTTCAAATCAAAGAAGAAGAACAGGAGGAAGAAGAGAAACCTGCTGCTAAGAGAAGGAGAGGACAAAGAAAGAGTCAGATAAAAACTGAAGAAAAAAAGCAAGGTGGATTTAATATGTTGTATATTATATGTAAGATCATTACAAAGAGGAGTAAGTGGTGAACAAAGAGTAGAAAAAACAACAGTAACTAAGTAATCAAACTGGCATCTAATGGTTAAAATCCTCAAAATGACTGAATGTTTGATAGTTTTGCAAAGTGCTGAAGTGGTTGAAGAGATTTATGCAGAAAAAAGCTGAAAGCAATTTTATTCAGTTTAGTTTTAATAGCAGTTTTTTGGAAATGGACATTTTTGTCCTTAATGACTCAAGAGGGAAGTAAATTAAACTGATGCCTGAGGAATAAGATCATCATTCATTATAAAACTGCAACTGGTTTTACAGTTTTTTACAATCGCTAACAAGCGCTTACCCTCACTTCAGATATTTTTTCTAAACTCTTAACACATTTTGTTAAATATATACTAACTCTTCATTTCAAAATAGAACACATCTTTCTCTGCACACACCAACTTTATACCAAAACACTGGAAATATGACTCAAAATGAAGTTATTCTGTCAAAGAATAACTCTTGTTTTCACTTCACAAGGTACATGCAGTGAATCAAAGTACTGTCATGGTTCCGTTTCCGTCTCCGTTTTTGGATTTCCTGCCTGGTCCGCAGTGACTTTAGTTTTGTAAGTTTGTTTCGTTTCTTTGTTTATTAAAATACTTCTTGCCTCCTCAAGTCCTGCACATAGGTCTTACCACCTCACCCCGGACACTCCGTGACAAGTACGACAGGTTTCAAAATACTAACTATTCCTGACAATACAAAAACTGCATAGACTTTTATGTTTCAGTTTTACAGGTATTTGTATGCAAAACATGCAAACCACTGTTTTTTACACAAAATTTCTTGGTTGGGAACTGTATGTCCATTGTTCACATTCAAAAACATTCCAGTAAAAAGCAAAATATCCATGAATCACACAAGAGCATTCTGAACAAAAATACAACAGCAAAAAGCCCAGATAAAAGTGTGCGTGTGTTCATCAACATCGCATCTGATATTATCTAAGGCGATACACCTGGGATAAAAGCGCTTAGTATGGTGGATCCACCCTTGGCAATCATCATCTGTGATGTCCCTGCAGCCAGCACCCATGGCTTCAAGGAGGAACATCTGGTCATGTGGCTGATGGTCATAAACCTTCCACCTCCATACAGAAAAGAACTCCTCTATGGGGTTGAGGAAAGATGAATAGGGTGGAAGGGAGAGATGTACCAGTTTTGGGTGATGAAGAAGTAAACTTTGAAGAGACATTGAAATTGCCACATCTGGGGCAATTCCAGACCTGGAACACCACTTCAGCAAACTTGGAACTAGACTGGGATTGTGATTTTTCTTCAACAGTGGACTTCAAACCATGTTAGCGACTGAAAAAAAAAACTGTATTATCAGCTGAGATATGTTGTTTTTGAACTGATATCATTGTAGAAGAAGAGGTTTTTATACTGTATCTAAGGTTTCGAATTTAGTTTTTGCTGTTGTGGGATGTTGTGTGTTAACATTCGTAAATAATAGAAGAACAACCTGCAGTTAAGAGAAGGAGAGGACAAAGAGAGTCAGAATAAAAACTGATGGCTCGACCTGTTGTGCCAGTAGAAACTAAGCTTCAGGCTATGGTACAGGGTGAAGAGCTTGAAGTGACTAAGCTCAAGTATCTGAATGATTAGTTTTTTTCAGTCGCTAACAAGCGTTTGTCCAATCAGTGGTCACATTTTCAAAACTCTAAACACAATTAGCACAGCATCTGTCTTTTGTGGCCATACCATTCACACATTTCATGTCGTTTTCACACAATATGCAGTGAACACATTTCCACAATGCTTACATGTTCTTAACAGACCAGCTGTACCTCCCAACAAAATTATGGATTGTTTTTGTATTATTTACGAATGTTAGCACACAACATCCCACAATAGAAAAATGTTGGAGGAATGACACACAGGTAGTATGATCAGGAAACTCTGATCAGCAGGGGAGCAGAGGCAGGAGAGGTCAGCATATGGCTGGAATTGCCTCAGACGTGTCAATTTCAATGTCAGTTCAAAGTTTACTCCTTCCACCCTATTCATCTTTCCTCAACCCCATAGAGGAGTTATTTTCTGCATGGAGGTGGAAGGTTTATGACCATCAGCCACATGGCTAGATGTTCCTCCTTGAAGCCATGGATGCTGGCTGCAGGGACATCACAGATGATGATTGCCAAGGGTGGATCAGACAGTGCTTTTATCCCAGGTTTCATGCGATGTTGATGAAAGCATGTGGCCTAACCGTGAAGATCGCAGAGATTAGATACAGTCATTTTGTGCTTCTTCTTTTTTTTTTTTTTTTTTTTTAATCTGGGTTTTTTGCTGTTGTATTTTTTGTTCAGAATACTCTTGTGTGTTTCATGGATATTTTGTTGCTGTACTGTAAGCAATACTGTAAAACCTTTTATGTTCTATCATACTGTAAACTGTATTTCTACTGTGCCTCCTGTTGTAAACAGTAAAGGAAAAAAATGATTTGCTTTTTACTGGAATGCTTTTGAATGTGAACAATACATGTGGACATAGTTCCCAACCAAGAAATTTTGTGTAAAACAATGGATTGCATGTTTGCATGCAAATACCTGTAAAACTGAAGCATAAAAGTCTATGCAGTTTTTGTAATGTCAGCAATAGCCAGTATTTTGAAACCTGGTGTACTTTGATTCACTGCATGTACCTTGTGAAGTGAAAACAAGTGTTATTCTTTGACAAAATCATTTCATTTTGAGTCATATTTCCAGTGTTTTGGTAAGTTGGTGTGTGCAGAGAAAGATGTGTTCAATTTTGAAATGAAGAGTTAGTATATATTTAACAAAATGTGTTTTTGAGAAGAAAATTATCCATTTGGCCAATTGTGTTTTGTAGGTGAGAGTCTGTGTTAAGAGTTTAGAAAAAATATCTGAAGTATGGGTAAACGCTTGTTAGCGATTGTAAAAAATTGTAAACATAGACCTGAGTCCTAATGATGTTTTTCTTAAATTTAATTTCACCAAACATTTAAGTGATAGCCAATCACGATGGAGCCCATCCAGGAGGGAACGTGTATGAAGTGTTTGAAAAGATGAAGGAAGCTGGAAACTATGTCTTTTATTTTTCATAACTGTAATATTAGTTTTCAGAAGACGTTAGTCTGGTTAAATATTCAGATACTTGAGCTTTGTCACTTCAAGCTCTTCACCCTGTGCCATAGTCTGAAGCTTAGTTTGTACTGGCACAACAGGTCGAGCCTTTAGTTTTTTTTCTGACTCTTTCTTTGTCCTCTTCTTTTCTTAGCTGCAGGTTGTTCTTCTGCCTCCTGCTCTTCTTCTTTGATTTGAACCGGTTTCTCATCATGAAGCGCCACGTCACCAGTGTCACTCAAACTTTCTGAAGAAAACAAGAGAACAGATTTAATGTCTTACGATGATTTTAATTCATATTTAAATTAAGTGAAACAAATACAGTACCTTTTTTTAATTAATACTTTTAAGCAAAAGGCAGCTAAAAATCTAATAAACAACAGCTGAGAAAATGTGATAAAGTTATGAAACAATTTTATATGTGGGTGTGTGCAGGTATGTGGTCATGAACGGCTCAGGGTCGGCCTACGGAGTCGATCTGAAGAAGATGGTCCAAATTAATCCTGTTACAAAGTATAAAAGGAAAATTTGCTCTCTGACTGTAAAACCAGGCGTGTTTGTTATGTGTCTCTTGGTTTCACCTTTTACATTTTTGTTTTCTCTGTCATCTTGTCTTTTTTTTGTTCAGTGCAGCTTATTTAGTATTTAACCAAAAACAATGTTGATTGTTCGTTGTGTCATAGTTTGTCAGTGAATCTATATATATCTATATCTATATAATCTTATAACCTTTATTCAGTGTTGTGCCTGAACGCGTTCAGTGAACGAAAGTTCATGAACTCGTTCATATTTTGGTGAACTAAGAACTGAACAGTTCGTATTTCCGATTAAGGAACTTTATTACGAACACGTTCATTCTGACGTCTGTGAACGGCGTTCATACACGTTCTATTTTCGTTCAAAACTATGCCAGATTTCCAGTGAAACCCCCAAATAAAACACACCGTGAACTGTGCTTAACGGCGCTGCGGAAAGCCATCCGATGTGGCAACAGGCTGGCCGAGACACCGCTCGTCTCCCTGTCGCACAAACAAAACGTCCTCACAACAAAGCATGGGTTATGGAGGAGGAAAGCAACAGTCAGGAGCTCTCAGACTGCACAGAATATGAATATTTAAAAGAGTTTTTCGGCGAAGACAGTAGAAACGTGACTTTTGTCTGTAAACTTTGCCCGCCCGGTTTGGAAAAGAAAGTCCGCACATAGAGGACGTCAACAGCAAACTTAAAACGGCACATTGAACTGAAGCACCCAGCTAGTAATTTTGACAAATAGCTCGCAGCAATGTATTGGAGGTAAGAAAAAAAAAAAAAAAAGTAAAACGAACTAAAAATGAACTATTTAGTTCATATTTGAAATCATGAACGAACGAGTTCATTTTAAAGATTGTGAACTATGAACTGAACTAGTTCATTTTAAAGCTTATGAACTATGAACTGAACTAGTTCGTGTAGAAAAAGAACTTTCCCAACACTGCCTTTATTTAACCAGATAAAAAAAAGCCCCCAGGTTACCCTATAAAGCACCTGTGCTGGCGTGAAATAAGTGGTAGTTTGATCAACACTGGTCTCTGAGTGGCCCTAAGAGCTGGAGAGAAAGTCTCTTCAGTCAGAGAACCAAGGTTATAACGTAACCCAACGTTTCGAGACAATCTCTCCACTCTGTTACATATTCCATACGTACGGGGAACTCTTTAAGACACCCCATGAGGAGACGGTGCAGCCCCATAATGCCAAAGGCAAACAAACGGACTATTTACAAATGTACACTATTTACATACCACCAAGGTCAAGGCCCGCAAGGTGCAAGGCCAAGCCTGAGAGACAGGATTGACCCAAGAACACAGGAAAAGGCCCCACAAGACGTGAAGGCCAGTTACTGTGAAAGGGGGTGACCACTCACACCAACTGACAGTGTTGGGAAAGTTCTTTTTCTTCATGAACTAGTTCAGTTCATAGTTCACAATCTTTAAAATGAACTTGTTCGTTCATGATTTCAAATATGAACTAAATAGTTCATTTTTAGTTCTTTTTACATTTTTTTTACCTCCAATACATTGCTGCGAGCTATTTGTCAAAATTACTGTCACTGCCCACTGTAGCACCACAGACAGCAATTCTACACCTTTTGAATGAGAATTTAAGTTAGCATCGAGCGGACAGCCCTCAGGATACTGGCATTTGCCTAATGCGTTGTTGCCACCCATTCAGTCTACACCAGTAGCAGCTGCAATAAAAATATGAGGACAAACGTGCTGCTTAAATGGTCTTTATTATAAAGACATAGCCCATGCTTTGTTGTGAGGACGTTTTGTTTGTGCGACAGGGCGATGAGCGGTGTCGCGGTGCAAATCTGTTGCCATATCGGATGGCTTTCCACAGCGCCGTTAAGCACTGTTCACGGTGTGTTTTATTTGGGGGGTTCAATGGAAATCTGGCATAGTTTTGAACGAAAATAGAACGTGTATGAACGCCGTTCACAGACGTCAGAATGAACGTGTTCGTAATAAAGTTCCTCAATCGGAAATACGAACTGTTCAGTTCTTAGTTCACCAAAATATGAACGAGTTCATGAACTTTCGTTAATTGAACGCGTTCAGGCACAACACTGCCAACCGACTCTGCCGGTCGAGGGTCAACAGGTGATGGGACGGAGGCACAGCCCCATTGTCCCTTAACAAGTCCCACCCAGCACCCTGTCCCCAAAGGAAGGGGTGGCTGCGACGTTTAGGCGGTAAAACCTTTAAAAAGGTGGACTGAGATGACCGTGTGGCCGTGAGTGTGCCCGAACCCTGGGTGGGACAGGTATACCAGAAAGTGCGTGTGCCTGCTGAACCACGTCCACAACCCAGTGGGACAGCCTCTGTTTTGACAGGGGTCTCCCCAAACGACTGGTGTTGAAACAGATGAAGAGCTGGTCAGTCTCCCTGACTGCCTTAGTGAGCCGGATATACTCTTTCAAGGCCCTAACCGGACACAGCGCAGACTGGCGTTGCCCAGTCTCCTCATCTCCTCATTCAGTCAACAGTTATAAAATAGTTTTGTGTATGGGTGTGTGCAGGTAAGTGGGATGAATGTGGGAGAGCAGGTGTTGGTCAGATACTGGAGCTTAGTCACTTCAAGCTCTTCACCCTGTGTCATAGTCTAAAGCTTAGTTTGTAGCAGCACAACTGGTCTATGTGGAGCCTTTGTCCAAGGAGGCTACACTGGTATATCAGCGTTGTTCTGTAATCAGGCCCTACATACAGTACATATTAGTCAGCTGTTTGTAGTTACATTTCTCGGAAGTTGCCCGTCTGCTCATTCATTTCATTAAACAGATTAGTAGCCCACTCCCTGGCTGCAGGTTGTTCTTCTGCCTCCTGCTCTTCTTTGTTTTGAAATGATTTCTCATCATGAAGCGTCACGTCACCAGTGTCACTCAAACTTTCTGAAGAAAACAAGAGAACAGATGGAACATTTTAAATGTCTTAAGAAGATTTTCATTCATATTTAAATAAAATCATTTTGTTATATAATACTTTTAAGCAAAAGGCGGCTAAAGATCTAATAAACAACAGCTGAGAAAATGGGAAAGTGTAAATTTATGAACTAGTTTTATATATATGTGTGCAGGTATGTGGTCATGAACGGCTCAGGGTCGGCCCATGGAGTCGATCTGAAGAAGATGGTCCAGATTAATCCTGTTACAAAGTATAAAAGGAAAATTTGCTCTCTGACTGTAAAACCAGGCGTGTTAATTATGTGTCTAACTATATGTTTATGATATTGGACACTTTGGTTTTACCTTTTACATTTTTGTATTCTGCCTTTCCTGTGTCCTGAGTTTACATGTTCTCCCTGTGTCTATGTGGGTTCTCTCCAGGTTCTCCAGCTTCCTCCCACCGTCCAAAGACATGCTGGTTAGTTGGTGATTGTAAACTGGTTGAGTGTTAATGGTTGTCTGTCTCTCTATGTTTGTCCTGTGATAGATGGAGACCAGACTGTACCCCGCCTAATGACAGCTGGGATAGACTCCAGACCCTCATGACACTTCAGCAGTTACAGAAGATGAATGAATAAATAAAAACTATGTTGATTGTTCATTGTGTCATAGTTTGTCAGTGAATCTATTCTAGTTTACCTTGTCACAGTGAACAACACCACAACAAAAACACCTGCTCTCCCACATTCATGCCCACATACCTGCACACAACCATATATAAAGTGGTTCAAATCAAAGAGGAAGAACAGAAGGACGAAGACCGACCTGCAAGAGAAGAAGAGGACAAAGAGAGAGACTGACAAAAACTGAGAAAATGGCGGTAAGGTGCATCTAACATGTTGTATATTATATGTGAGATCATAACAGAGGAGTCAGTGGTGAACAAAGTTTTTAAAATACTATTTTTAATGTCACGAGTTTATGTAGAGGCAATAATCTATACCTATAGTTTAATGTTTCTAATCTTTATATGTAAAAGGTAAAGCATCTCTGTCCACAACAGATGTTGAATTATTTCTGTCAGTCATGGTTGAGGTTTGACACCTGGATGTTGGCAAAGAAAAAGTTAAGCTACCCCCAGTGCTGTGAGTGGGCTATTAATCTGTTCAATGTCTGAGAAATGAATAAGAGTAGGACGTGATTACAGAACAATGCTGATGTACCAGTGTAGCCTCCTATAGCAGAGTCTCTACATAGACCAGCTGTGCTGCTACAAACTAAGCTTTAGACTATGACACAGGGTGAAGAGCTTGAAGTGACTAAGCTCAAGTATCTGAATGATTAACCAGACTAACGTCTTATACATGAACACATTTCATTTAATTCTGTCAATAAATCTGAAAACCAATATTACAGTTATGAAACACAGAGAAAAAACATTTAGTTTCCAGCTTCCTTCATCTTTTCAAACACTTCATACACTTTCCCTCCTGGATGTTTTTACTCCACGTGGGTCAAACATGCTCAGAGAGAAATGGTTTTATTCAGACCAGAGAGAAACGATCAGATCAAGTCTTTACATGATTATAGGGAGATGATGTTTTACTGTTGAACACATCATCAACGTTCCTTCTCTTCAGTCCAGCCTGTTGTGATTGAGTCAGTTACATTTTTATTCTGATTATCAGTAGAAGTCATTGTTTTGTCATTTTTAAACTTCCTGACTCATATTTACACATTTACTGTTTGTCTTTGACATTTTTCACATGAATGGATCACTTGTGTTTTCAGTGTGTGCTTTTCTTTAATCATTTATCAGATTAAAACAACAAATAAAACTTTATATCAGAAAATGAGAAATGTTCAAGTAAATATCATCAGGTCAGATCAGGATCAGTTGTCTTCATTCATTTAACTCATTTTTATCTTTCAGACTCATGTTTACACTGAAGAAGGTGACGTCTACGACGTGATGCTAAATAAGGTTAGGTCCTGACATTTAATTTTAGTCTTACATCTGTCTTACCTCTGATTTGAATGTGAACACCCTCAAATTAACAGCTTTAGGCCTTTATTCATTATATAATTGTGACCAAACATACTGGATCTTCAGCTTCATAGATAATGATGCAGCTCATGGACTCTTTCTGTACAGTCTTTCTTTTTTAATAAAATAAAAACTTATGTGAACATTTAAAAACAAACATTTCTCTTTTAGACTTACAGTGAACACTTTCTGTTTTGTTTCACAGACAGACATTAAGAAAACCAAGCACTTTTACCAGATTGAGCTACTAGACAACGGCTCCAAGGGTTACACTGTGCTGACGAGATGGGGCACAGGTGATTTTATTCATATTTAATATATTTAAAGCTTTGTACTTATGTGAGAATTTTACACAATAAAGCTCTTTCTCTAAAACTGAACCTGCTGATAAATCTACTCTGTGAACTGATTTCATTTAGTTTATTTGTTGTGTCTGCAGAAGGAAGGAAAGAATGTGGTAGAGACCTGAAGATGGCCCAAAAAGAATTTCAGAAGAAGTGAGAGTTTTTTGTAATTGACTAAAAAGTTTTCCAGATGTGTTTTGTAGAAGTTTGTTCAGTGAAATTTTGCTACTTGTTTGTTTTGCTGCAGGTTTAAGGACGAGACCGGGAACAATTGGGAGGAGCGGAGGAATTTTGTGAAAGTAGATGGAAAATATGACATGGTGTTAATAGACCACACCACAGATGAAAAGGTATAAAACATCTTTGACTCCTCGGTATTTATCAGAAGCTTTGATTGATTTGAACCTGGTGTCTGCTGCTGTTCTCCTACATGTCTTTCTTTGTTCCAGGAGGAGAACCAGACCACAGTAGATGGTGTAGCCACAAAGAAGCCCTCTGAGTTGGATGTGAAGATCCAGTCTCTACTGGAGCTCATCTGTGACCTCAAAGCCATGGAGGCAGAGAGATCTCACTATGAATGTGCTGGAAAGTGTCCTGAAAGGACGATTTTATTAATCTCAGAATTCATGCTCCATTTGTGCCGTTGTATCTGACTGTATGAGTAGCTGGAGACAAAATGATAGCTGTGTGTTGAACTCAGTGTTATTGTCTTTCTACCTGTAGGCAAGCTGACCTTAGAGCAAGTTCGTGCATTTGAGCGGAAGGAGAAAATCGCCCTGTTGGAGGTAAAACTGATTTTGATTTAGTCATTTATTTATTTATTTTTATTTTCTCTTAATCATCAACATACTGTGTATCTATAACACCAGACTATAACAATTTCTGCAGTGTGATCTTCAGCCTCTGGACTCCAGCAGCCTTGAGTACAAGGTCAGTAACGATGAAATGAACTTTCAAGTAGGAGGCTTCTCTAATTGTTCATGGTATTAATCAGAGTATTTGTAGACACCTTTCTGCAGCAGACTCCTTTATAGCTGAGTAGAGTCACTTCACTTGTAGCCACTTCAATCCTCCAGATGTAGCTTGTGTTGCTGCAACTTCATGTTTCTCCTCTTTGTCTGTGAAGGTGATAGAAAATTATCTGCAGACCACTCGGGGTGAATACAACATGACTGTCGGTGACATCTTCTCAGTGAACAGAAAGGGGGAGAGCAAAAACTTCCGGTCAGATTTAAACAACAGGTCAGTAGAAGATCTGTTTAGGCTTCATGGTCTAAATGGTGTTTTTCTGGAGTAGCTCACTGTGTCTGTTTGCGTCTCTACCAGGACTCTGCTGTGGTACGGTTCCCGTCTCTCTAACTCCCTCAGTGAGGGTCTCCAAGTGGCCCCACCTGAAGCTACTCCCACTGGTTCTAATGTAAGCTGAGTGAGAGGATGGAAGTAAAAAAAAAAATAAATAAAAATAAACATTTCCTGTCTTTGGTCAGTCTTCATTTGGAAGACCCAACTTGAAACCAAGCTTCAACTTCCTGGCTGATGTTTTCAGATGTTGTTTGTAATATTTATTTCTCCTTCATCCAGTTTGGTGACGGTATCTACTTTTCTGACATGTCATCAAAAAGTGCCAACTACTGTGAACCCAGCCAGAAAAACCCTGAAGGACTGCTGCTGCTGTGTGAAGTGAGTTCCTTTGATTGTTCATGTTTTCTTAACTTTGAGTTAACATCTCATCTTCTCAGTAGTCGTTTATAGTTTTTCTTTGTCCTGAGCCACTCTCAGTCTTCATCATAATATGAATCTACTAACTTACCAGCTGGATTTGATTGTGGGGCCGTGTTTCAGTTGATACACAAAACGCACATGGATGTAGCTACAGTGACAGCCCAGACCCTACACAGACCCTAATGTCATATCTTGACATTAAGTTCTCCAGAAACATAACTTCACGTCACAGCGACACAAACAAAAGTTGTGAATGGTCCACTTGGTAGTAGTGTGCTTCCACTTTAGTATTTCAGGCTGCCCCTCCATCTCCTCTATTCCTGAACTGATTTTTTGGGTAATAAAGATGGAGCACATGGAAGAAAGATTGACTGAGGAGGTTCAAGGTACAAGCATTTGTACGACTCATCTTCAGTTGCCATTGTTGAAAATGAAACAGAAAGTAGAAACAGTAATTAACACAGAGCTGACTAGTGAATAGTTTGTTAAGGTATTTGTAGCAAAATAAACGTCTTGATTTGTCTTAAGACAAAATGTTTTAATGTCCGTACTGTGTGTGTGGCTGCAGGTGGCCCTGGGAGACTGTAACAAGGTGCTGGATGATGACAACCCAGAGGCCAGAGATCGACCTGCTGGAAAAGACAGCACCAAGCGTCTCGGATGGATCATACCTGACCCCGACAAATCTGAAACACTGTTAGTCTGTCTCATTATACATTTCATACTGTTCAAACATTGATTCAGCTTAGTCCAGCTGCCATCTCAACAAAAAATCATTACGTTGTTTTCTGTTAAATACGTGAACAAAGAGCAGCAACCAAAGAGACCAGAATAATAATAAGTGTTACAGGAAGCTACTAACTTATCTCTCATAGCTTTAAGGACTTTAGATCAAACATTTTCAAAACAACTATCTCCTTATTCTTCTAATCTGTCCTAGAGTTGTACATGTAACTCATAAACCCTTCAATCCTCAAAGTTATATACATTACCCAAATGTTGAACATAAAGAGCTCATTGTAAATGCACTCTTCAGAATTTCCTTCATTTCTGCATAAAAATGATTCAAAACATCAGCGGATATTCACACAAGTCATAACAGTAGACAAAGAGAATCCAATCAAACATTGAAAATAATATTAATTATCAGTGATTAAATATTATGCTTTGGTGTTTGTTTATTGAGCTAAATGAGCCAGTATTACATATCTGTGAGGTGCAAAAGTAAGATTACAAGTTAATTTCGGGACCAAATTAGATCCATGGTGAGACTCAGGTGTAGTTCAGTGACACATTTTATTTAAGAGAAATCTTGAGTTCTGCTGGGAAACTTTTGGACCTGACATTCATTCATGTGGCTGTTACCTAGACATGTAGCACCCACCTAGACCAGACCAGACACTCCTACGCCATAGCAATGACACGCCTCGATGGCAGCAGCCATGAAGAACATCTCAAGGTGTTGACCTGGCCTCCAAACTCACTAGATCCCAAACTGATCAAGTATCTGTGGGATGATCCACAGAGGCCCCTCCCCTCAACCCACAGGACCCAAAGGCCCCCACTAACAGCATCCTGTTACCACAGGACACTGTCTAATCTAAAATGGTTTCAGTGTGTTTTTGAGTCAGAAGTAAAGGTGATGTGTTGAAACGGCTAAAATAGTCTTTAAATAAATGCAGCTTTTCATTTGATTCTCTCTCTTTTTTTCTCTCAGGGATGGTGTGGTCGTACCAATGGGGCCTGGAGTGACAAGAAAAGGTTGCTCCCTCCTCTACAACCAATACATCGTTTACGATCCTCGCCAGGTTCGCATGAAGTACCTGCTGCGGATAAAGTTTAACTACTCTTAACTGTGATGAGGCTGAGAAAACAACACGGCGGTGTGATATCTGGAGGATCTCCTCTCTCAGAATCACAGATAATGTTGGTCTTCATGCACCGTTAGTTGGTTTTGGTTTTGGTGTTGGGGATGGGACGTCTGAATAACTGATTGAATAACTAATGTTTACTTCCTCACTGCAACAATTAATGGATTAGATAACTGATATGAACATGTCTGATGGCAGCTTCTCTGATTATTAGCTTGTGATGAATTAGATTCATCTTAAAGTCTTTGGGCCGTTGGACGACTAAAATGATTCTTGGATTAATTGATTAATTAATTAATTGTGTGATTATCTTAGTGAACATGTAAATGGGTGTTTCCTGTAAACCCTTATCTCTGTATCCTTATATATCCTGTACCTCTATATTATATATATCTTGGTTAATTAAAGTGGTACTACTGCTTGATATATTTTGGGTGATATGAATAAAATATGAAGATGACGTCCTCATATGAAGTCTGTGTGTACAGTTTCACTTCCTCCCACCCAGTAGGTAGAGGAAGATGAGGATTATTAGACTGATGCTAGTAATTCATTACATGTTGTAATAAAAGACATTTTATGTGGAAGACACTTTGACACGTCACAGTAGGTAGTCAGCAACAAAATGTATTGAATGAAAACAACAAAAACAGAAGACGCTGCAGAGATGGAAGGTAAATCTGAACATGAAGAGGAAAAACCACAAGGAGACAAGAACACAGATGGAGGACAAGACAGAAGATCCACACAACATGGAAAGATTTCAGAGCAACGCAACAGAAAACAAAGGGAAAGGCAGGGCTATATATACACACAAGAGGGCAGAGGGGTGATAAGACACAGGTGAAACTAATAAAGGTGGAGCACACAAGGAGAAACCAATGAAACAATTAAAAGGGGAAAAACAGGGAGTAACATTGAGCAGGAAACTAAGGAGGAACTTTACAAGATAAAACTATAGAGAGGTGAGGCTCATGAGGGAGGAGGCAAACAATCACAAAGGGGAAAAAAACAACTCAAGAATGACACAAAAAATTATTTTCAAACTAAAACAGGAAGTGAGCTCAAAGAATAACAGAACTAATTTGCTTTATGAGGAACTTGTATGTTTTACCTACACCAGTCAGGCATAACATTAAAACCACCTATTGTGTAGGTTCTCCTTGTGCCTGACTCATCAGAGAATGAATATAGGCCTTGAATCCTCAAGAGATGCAGGCCTTGGAGATGCTTTGACCCAGTCGTCTAGTCACCTTAATTTGTCCCAAGTCAAAGTCGCTCAATTTCTTCTGCTTGCCCATTTTTCCTTCATCTAACATCAGCTTCTCCTGGCTGGCCATGCCCGGTAAACCTCCAGAGGGAGGTACCCAGTTTACCATTGCTCGTGAACAGCACCCCGAGGTACTTGAACTCCCTTGCCTGAGGCAGGAACTCACCCCCAGCCCAGAGGGAACAATCCACCATTTTCCATTAGAACACCATGGCCTCGGACTTGGAGGTGCCGACCCTCATCCCAAAACCTTCACACTTGGCTACAAACCATCCTAGGACATGCTGGAGATCGTGGCCTGACCTCTGCCAAGGATATGGACGAGACTTCGTCCATCGTCGGACTTCAATATCCAGAGCCTTCAGCATCTGAGGGTGAATCTTGTTTGGCCCTGGCCCCTTTCTGTTGGGGAACTTCTTAACTACCTCAGAGGGCATAGTGGTAGGGCTCAGGAGAACCTCAAAGGGTTCCTTCCACTGTCAGACAGCACCCCCAGTCCGGGTCTCCTCCTAGACTCAATACAGTCTGAGCTAAGTCCTGCTTTCCCTTCCTGAGCTTCCGTGCGGTTTTCCAAAACCTCTTAGAGGCCAACTGAAAGTCCTTCTCCATAGCCTGTCAGACCTCCTCCCACACCTGGGTTGTTGCCTCTGAGACCACAGAAGCTGCAGCCCCTCTGGCCTCCCAGTACTTGCCTGTTGCCTAAGGAGTCTCCTGGGCCGGCCAGGCTCGAAAGGCCCCCTTTTTCAGCTTGATGGCTTCCCTCACCACTGGTATCCATGGTCTGATTCAAAGGTTGCTGCCACAGCAAGATGAACAGGGCCCTACTAAGACTTAGACTTAGATCAATTTTATTCATCCACAAGGGAAATTGCTTGGTCACAGTAGCAGTAATACTCTTAAGAACCACGGATAAAAGAAAGATTAAATAAGATTAAATAAAATAAATAGTATACGGCAGTCATTCAGTTCACCTTCACTACCCGTAGTAACGTTCCGGTTGGCATGGCAACTGGTTGTTGCCTGTTTCTATAGCATCAAATAACTGAAATGACACTTATCCAAATATCTGACAGTTAAACATTTATCAACGTTCTATTAACTACCTAGAACGATAGAAATCCAAAAGCTGCTGCACGCTTCACAAAATGTGTTAAAAGGTAAAAAATGGCACTTTAATAAAACGATTATAAATTGGCATGCTTTATCATTCTTATGTTGCCTGCATATTTAGGATTTTATGGTCAATAAATAGAGATAATATTTTACTGGAATTTCAAACATTTGTCTGGTAAATTGAAAACCCGCCGTTCACATTTCGCCATTTCAGGTGACCCCGTTTGAATTCCAGGTGGGGCCGCGAGACCAAGGTTGAAAAACACTGCTCTACCTACTGGGTGGGAGGAAGTGAAACTGCACACACACAGACACACACTCCAAGCTGTGAAAGAGAGCGTCCTTTATTGTTATATGTATGTATATAATCTTACAGTGTCGTGTTTTATGTGACAAAAAGTGAGTTTCCACAGATTCTTGTCTTCGTTTCACACAAATTAAAAAAACATATAAAACTGTTTTTTTTGTTCTTTCGTTCTAAACCAAATATTTTATTTACTGAAACTAATTTCTAGTTTTTGACACATCTCATCTCATCTAAAGAAGTCTAAAGATCCACATCCAGAAGGAACAAAATGAAATTCATGTTGACAAACACAGCTTTTATTGATATGAGGACGACATAAAGCAACATGGAGCAGTAGTATCACTTTAATTAACCAAGATATATTTAAAATGAAACTACAGAAATGCCTGTTTGCATGTTCACTGAGAGGATGACACAATCAATTAACCCAAGAATCATTTTAGTCGTCCAACGGCCCAAAGACTTTAAGATGAATCTAATTCATCACAAGCTAATAGTCAGAGAAGCTGCCACCAGGCATGTTCAGTTATCTAATCCATTAATTGTAGCAGTGAGGAAGTAAACTTTACAGTTATTCACTCAGTTCAGCTCTGACGTCCCATCCCCAACACCAACACCAGCTAACGGTACATGAAGACCAATATTATCTGTGATCCTCCACGTTGTTTTCTCAGCCTCACCACAGAGAAGAGTAGTTGAACTGGATCCGCAGCAGGTACTTCATGCGAACCTGGGCAGGATTGTAAACGATGTACTCGTTGTAGAGGAGGGAGTAACCGTTGGTTCTACCCACTTCTCTTGTAACTCCGGGTCCCAATGGTACAGTCACACCGTCCCTGAAAGATAAAGAGAGAGAATTTATTTGAAGACTATTTTAAAGGTTTATCTTTCTTTTCCTTCTGATGCCTCCTAAAAACACACTGAAACCTTTTTAGATTAGACAGTGTCCTGTGGTGTCTGGTAACAGGATGTTGTTGGTGGGAGGCCTTTGGGTTGAAGGGAGGGGCCTGTTCTGGTCTTTGTTCACGTATTTAACAGAAAACCCAGTCACTGTAATGATTTTTTTGTTGTGTTGGCAGCCGAGCTCAGATGTAACAATGTTTGGCCAGTAGGGATAGGTGATATGGACTAAAAAATGTATCCAAGCGTGTCGCGCACATATATACGCCATCAATGGGAAGTTATCGTTTTTTTTCACAGGATGACATATTCTTACCGTGGGGAATGTTTTTCACAATATATTGTAAACAATAAAATGTCGCACATCCCTATTGGCCAGTATAAAATGTTTAATGAGACAGACTAACATTGTGACAGAGTTCTTGGGGTCAGGTCCCGTCCGTCCGAGACCCTTGGTGCTGTGTTTTCCAGCAGGTAGATTGCTGGCCTCGTAGTTGGCGTCCAGCAGCTCGTTACAGTCTCCCAGGGCCACCTGCAGCCACACACACACACACACAGACATTAAAAGATTTTGTCTTTGGAGGATAAATCAAGAAAGTTATTTTACTACAAAAACCTCAGTAGACCATGATAAAAAGCGACTGAAACTTTTGCTGAAATTCTGCCAAAGATGAGTCGTACAAATGCTTGCACCTTCAAACATCCTCAGTTAACCTTTCCTTGATGTATTCCATCTTCATTGATCCAAAACAATCAATTTGAAAACTGAGATGCAGAAGCAGCTGGAAATACTAAAGCAGAAACACGCTACTACCAAGTGGACCAATCACAGCTCTTGCAGTCTGCGTCGTCGTTGCGCTAGTTACGTTTGTGGGGAGGTGCACGTCAGGCTACGGATTTTCGCATAACTGCAGCGTCAAATTGAAGCAGAAACACAAACCGAGCATAAGGACGATTAACTCACTTCACACAGCAGCAGCAGTCCAACAGGGTTGTTCTGGTTGGGAAAGCAGTAGTTGGCGCTTTTTGATGACATGTCAGCAAAGTAGATGCCTTTACCAAACTGGATGAAAGAGAAATAAATATTAGAAGCAACATCTGAAAACATCAGCCTGGAAGTTGAAGCTTGGTCTCAAGTTGAGTCTTCCCAATGGACAATGACCAAAGACAGGAAATCTTTGCTATTTTTTTTTTTTACTTTCCACCCATCTTACCATGTAACCAGTGACGGGAGCTTCAGGTGGGGCCACTCGGAGACCTTTACTGAGGATGCCGACCCAGTTAGAGAGACGAGAACCGTGCCACAGCAGAGTCCTGGTAGAGACACAAACAGAAACAGTGAGCTACGAAAGAGCACCTTTGAGGACCTCCTGAATCCTACCCTCTGGGGTAGTTAAGACGTTTTCCATCAGAAAGGCGCTAGGTTTCGCCCTGAGTTGCTGAAGGCTCTGGATATTGTTGGGCTACCTTGGTTGACTCACCTTTTCAATGTCGCATGGAGGTCTGGGAAAGTACCTGTGGAGTGGCAGATCAGGGTAGTGCCTCCCATTTTTAAAGAATGGGGCCGGAGGGTATCGCACTACTTAGCCCCCCTGGGAAACGTTACTCCCAGATACTGGAAAGGAGTGTCCGACAGATCCGAGTGACGAACTTCGGATTGAAGAGGAGCCATCTTGATTTCATCCTGGTCATGGAATCATGGACCAGCTCTTTAGCCTGCCGGAGCTGCTTATGGGGTTTGGAGAAGACGACCGTGTTCCCCAGGGAACGTTGTGGGGGGTACAGAATACGGGATATGGGGACCATTGCTATGAGCCACCCAGTCCCTGCATAACCAAAGTCAGAGCTGTGTCCGTAGTCTCGGCATAAAGTCAAGCACGTTTCCAGGGGGTGTTGGACTCCACCAAGGCTGTCCCTTGTCCCTGGTCCCTGGTCCTGTTTATGGTACTCATGGACAGGATCGCAAGGCACCACCAGGATGAAGAAGGGGTCCAGTATGGGAGCCTTAGAACCACGTTCCTGCTTTTTGCAGATGATGTGTTGGCTCCATCAGACTGTGACCTCCAACACTCATTGGGGCAGTTTGCACCGTGTCAAGTGGCTGGGATGAAGGTAAGCACCAACTCTGAGGAAAATGGTGGACTGTTCCCTCCAGGTTGGGGGTTTGTTTCTGCCCCAAACGAGGGAGTCAATGTATCTTGGGTGCTGTTTGCTTGTGACGGTAAAATGGAGCGAGAGATGTTCGGATGCCCCCTAGGCGCATCCCTTTGGAGATTTACCTGGCATGGTTAGCAAGGAGCCAGGAGGAGACCCCGTAGGAAACCCAGAATCCACTGGAGGGATTATATATTTTGTCTGACCTGCGAACGCCTCAGGATTCTCCAGAAAGAACTGGAATAAGTTGCGTAGGGATCGGTACGTCCAGAGTTCTTGACTTAGCCTAATGGCATCTATCCGCTTACCCCGATCTCGGATAAGCGGAGTGAAATGAAACTTGATGAATACAATTTCAAAGTGGTAAACGGAAGCAACATAAAACATAAATGGATCTTTTGCTGACCTGTTGTTTAACTGTGACAGGAAGTTGCCGCTCTCCCCGTTTTTATCCACTGAGAAGATGTCAAGGACAGTCATGGTGTAGTCACGGTGGGTGGAGGCATGAGTGGTCTGCAGATATTTTTCTATCACCTTCACACACACAGAGGAGAAACGTGAAGATGAAGCAACACAAGTTGCATCTTATAATGTGGAGGATTGAAGTGAGTTGACTCTACTCAGCTGATTAATACCGTGAAGAATTAGATGAACCTCTCACTTGAAAGTTAATTTCGTCGTTACTGACCTGGTACTCTTGGCTGCTGGAGTTCAGAGGCTGAAGATCACACTGGAGCGAGCGGTACTGTCTGTCCAGAGGATTTTCATCACCGTTTACACTGGACTGGACCATTTTCACCGCTATCTGAATGTCGCTCAGTGCCTTCAAAAACAACAGCAGCCAGACATTACAGATATGTAGAAGATCAAGAGAAGAAAACTAAAACACAGTTTTACCTCCAACAAGGCGATTTTCTCCTTCAGCTCATCTTCTGTGTGGATGATTGGGGGAGTTTTCAACCTGGAGAGTTACATCTTTTAGTTACAACCCAGCCTCTATCACATCATGTTAACGATCCAGCTGCACGCTACTTACCCAAAGTCATGAGGAATGCGAGTGTAAAACCTGTTGCAAGCTTCAAGCAACTCTTTATTTGAGGCCTTCCTCTTCAAACACTCCTCGATGCTCTTTAGAGCCTCGTATCCTGCACGGATCTGCTCTGAGGTCAGCTTGCCTACAGGTAGAAAGACAGAAACAGTCAATGACACAAATGGAGCATCAATTCTGAGATGAATAAAATCGTCCTTTCAGTGAGACCTGTCTGTTAGACTGACCGAGTGGAGCTTTCTTAATGTCAAACTTCATCTCCAGCACACACTCCTCCATGGCTTTGAGGTCACAGATGAGCTCCAGAAGAGACTGGATCTTCACATCCAACTCAGAGGGCTTCTTTGTGGCTACACCATCTACTGTGGTCTGGTTCTCCTCCTGGAACAAAGAAAGACATGTAGGAGAACAGCAACAGACACCAGGTTCAAATCAATCAAAGCTTCTGATAAATACCGAGGAGTCAAAGACGTTTTATACCTTTTCATTTGTGTTGTAGTCCATGAATACCATGTCATATTTCCCCGCTACTTTCTCAAAACTCTCCCG
Source organism: Planiliza haematocheilus (assembly GCA_005024645.1). Taxonomy (NCBI): domain Eukaryota; kingdom Metazoa; phylum Chordata; class Actinopteri; order Mugiliformes; family Mugilidae; genus Planiliza; species Planiliza haematocheilus. The sequence continues at coordinate 126,687 of SRSE01001003.1, forward strand.
GTGCTCCCACTCGTTCTTGGTCTTCTCCAGAAACCTGTAGCAAAACAAAAGTAGCAGAATTTTATTGAACATACTTGTACAAAACACATCTGGAAATCTTTTTGATCATTTACAAAAACTCTCACTTCTTCTTGAAGATATTTTTGGCCTTCAGCAGATCTCCACCACAGACTGTGAGGCTGTTTTGACCCACTTTTCCCACTGCAGACACAACAAATCAGTTCACTATGAAGATGTATCAGCCAGGTTCAGTTTTAGAGAAAAAGCTTTATTGTATAAATTTCTCACATACGTATAAAGCTTTAAATATATTAAATATGAATAAAATCACCTCTGCCCCATCTCATCCACACACTGTAACCCTTGGAGGCGTCGTCTTCCAGCAGCTGGATCAGGTAATATTTGTTGTTGTTGAACTGAAGGTTTGTCTGTGAAACAAAACAGAAAGTGTTCACTTTAAGTCTGAAAGAGAAATGTTAGCTTTGAAACGTTCACATGCGTTTTTATTTTATTAGACTCTTAAGAAAGAGTCCATCTATGACGTTAAAAGATCCAGTATGTTTGGTCATTCTAGTGTTTTACCAAAATACACTGAAGTCACAATTATACCATGAATAAAGGCCTAAAGCTGTTTAATTTGAGGATGTTCACATTCAAATCAGAGGGAAGATGTAAGAATTATAACTATTACTATAAACGGGGGCGAGGCTAAAGTGTGTTTGAAGGTTGGCCAGTTTTTCAATATGACAAATAGACTAATGCTTCTCTTTATTCAGTTTGGTCTAGGTCTTGGACTTGGTCTCACCCCCTCGAAGTCTTGGTCTTGTCTTGGTCTCGGGTTAGGTGGTCTTGACTACAACACTACCTTAAATTAAATGTGAGAGTCTGCTCTTTAAGATCATAATTTATTACAAAATTAATTGGGAATATTACAAAAAAGTCTTTCTCTCCAGTATTATTCAGCCATTTTAAATTCTTAAAATAAAGCAGTGATCCTGGCTGAGGTACGACAGCTAAAGATTAAATGTCTTAAAGGACTTAAATCGACTAACCTGGTTTAGCATCACGTCGTAAACATCATTTCCTTCGCTGTAAACATGAGCCTGAAAGATAAAAATGAGTTAAATGAATGAAGGCGACTGATCCTGATCTGAACTGATGATATTTGATTGTAATTTTCTCATTTTCTGACTGATATAAAGTTTTATTTGTTGTTTTAATCTGATAAATGATTAAAAAAAAGCACACACTGAAAACACAAGTGATCGATTAATGCGAAAAATGTCAAAGACAAACAGTAAATGTACAAATATGAGTCAGGAAGTTTAAAAATGAAGAGATACTTGAATCCCTCGCTTGGGGCAGGAGCTCACCCCCAACCCAGAGGGAACAATTCACCGTTTCCGGCAGAGCACCACACTTGACCCCTTCCTCACCCCATCCATGAAATGTCCTGGAGACAAGGAACAGTCTTGGCGGAGTCCAACACCCACTGATGGTCGGGTTTTGGCTGAGTAGTCCAGTCCCCTTTTTACTGTCCCAGACGTCAATGCGACACTGAATGGGCGAGTCAACCAAGACAGCCCAACAATATCCAGAGCCTTCAGCATCTCATCTGCCCCTGACCCCATGCTGCTGAGGAGCATCTTAACTACCCCTACAACCTCTGCAAAGGATATGAATGAGACTCTGTTCAAATCCTCAGACTCTGCCTCGTTCTTAGAGGGTATGGTGGTGGAGTTCATATGCACCAACCCTGATGCCTTCTCCTGCAGGTGGTGGGCCCACAGGAAAGTGGACCCATGTTGACTCTTTGGGCTGAGCCCGGTCAGGCCCCATGAGGAATGATGGGTCCCCTGGATTCTCTAATCCAGATGAGGTGCTGTAGATCGATTTGTGACTTTATCGGGGCCCACCCTGAGACCAATTTGCCTTGGGAGACCCTACCAGGGGCCACGTATTTTAAGATTCATTGACAGAATTAAATGAAATCTGGTTAATCATTCAGATACTTGAGTTTAGTCACTTCAGTAGCATAAAGCTTCGTGTTTACTGGTTTTTACTGCCATAGGTATATACACTACACTGGTATATCAGCATTGTTCTGTTATCAGGCCCTACATACAGTACATACTAGTCAGCTGTATGTAGTTACATTTCTAGGGAGGTTCACGTCAGCTCATTCATTTCTCAGACATTGAACAGGTTAGTAGCCCACTCACATCACTGGGGGTAGTTTAACTTGTTCTTTACCAACATCCAGGTGTCAAACCTCAACCATGACTGACAGAAATAATTCAGCATCTGTTATGGACAGAGATGTTTTACCTTTCCAAGCTTGGCTTTGCATTCAGAGTCCACTGGAGCTTTGCCCTTCATGATCACCGTCTTCACGACTTCTGTTTAACATATAAAGATCAGAAACATTAAACTAGTGAGGTACAGATTATTTCCTCTCACATACATTCACAACATTTTCTGCTCTTTGTGCACCACTGACTCCTCTTTGTAATGATCTTACATATAATATACAACATATTAGATCTGCCTTACCTTTTTTTTCTTCAGTCTTTATCTGACTCTTGCTTTTTCCTCTACTTCTCTTAGCTGGAGGTTTCTCTTCTTCCTCCTGCTCTTCCTCTTTGATTTGAACCGGTTTCTCATCGTGAAGCGCCACGTCACAGGTGTCACTCAAACTTTCTGAGGAAAACAACACAGAACAGATGGAACATTTTTAAACATCTTAAGAAGATTTTCATTAATTAAGATGGACAAAAAGAGTAAAACTTAAACGGCAAAAAAGTTATGAAACAGTTTTATATGTGGGTGTGTGCAGGTATGTGTGAATGTGGGAGAGCAGGTATTGTTTTAGAGGCACATTTTTCACGGTGCAATGACAACAAAGGTAAAGTAGAATACATTCACTGACAAACACAATGAACAGTTTTAATTAAATGCTAAATAAGTTGCACTGAAACGTAAAGGATAAAACCAAAATGTGGGACACAATAAAGACATGTATACACAGACACATAATAAACACACCTGGTTTTACAGCTGGAGAGCGAATTTTCCTTTTATACTTTGTAACAGGATTAATCTGGACCATCTTCTTCAGATTGACTTCGTAGGCTGTCCCCGAGCCCAGCGTCAGAGTGACACACTTTTCCCCTGAAGAGACAGCGGAGTCCAACAAGGCACAGACCGAAGGCGAGTACGGTTCCCATTGTCCTTCATCTCCCATCCATTGCCACACTGATGACAAGCACAGTGAGAGAGAAAGACCTGGTTATGACCTGTTATGACAGTTTATTAGTAAATTATCCACATGTCTCTGTACTCTGCATATTAAAGGAGAACAATAATTAAAGGCTAGGCCTCTTTATATGGACTATATCTGTGCAGCAGGAGGACGTAGACAAAGAGAATTAAGAGAATAACAATATTATATGTATGCATTTGTTTATTTGGGGAAAATTGCCAGATATTACATAAAAGGGAAAAACAAAAACAGTGTTGTTGCATATGTTGCAAAACTCCTGGTTATTAATGAATTTCACAGGTACAGGTTCAAATATCATTGTTAACATGAGGAAGTGGGTCTGAAAACATTGGCTGTTCATTTTAAATATTTGTATATGAATAGGTGAGCCTTCTTGGATGATAAATAAAGTTTCATTATATTGACTTTCCTGCTGTACTGTGCCCAGACACGTCCGTCGTCCTGGGTGATGAGGTGGTCCCCAGCGGCTAACGGTAGCTAGCCTGTCAAGCTAAAAACAAGCACTTACCTGTGTTTGACTGGACTTCTTCGCTTTTTGGTTCACTCTGTCTGTTGCTTCTGCAACTTCTCGTTCGCCTCATGGTGGCTTATGTTAAAATAATTATCCAGTTGCTGCAATAGTAAAGGAACCGCGGTGATAATAACATTTATAATGTTCCGCGGCGGGAAACTTTCCACACTGAAGCTTCCCAGCCGGGGCCGGTATGTGTGCGCATGTGCAAAATCCAGCTAAAGATCGTTTAGTACCAAGATGAATCACTCCGCTTAGTTATTTCAGTTGCCATGACAACGAGTTGGCTGAAACAAACCTCAAAGCTGAAGTTGAGCGTGAAATTTTAATTTACATTACGAATAAGTCCAGTTTTTATTTTTCATAGTTTGTTCGTGTGTGTACATCCTGTCACATTATGCTAAAATGATCGAGAAGTCAGCCATGTGTCGGATTTGTACCTACAAACAATGAGAGAGTGAGCACTCTTTGGTTACTCTAGAGCGGAACAAACGCGTGGGAATAGAAGGTTCCGCCTCAGCCGATGTCGGGATTATTTTGTTGAAGGACTGAGAACATCTTAACGTGCTTCCGTGCGTTTCGCGGTGTGGATAGAAGTTAGAGGTGAATTTTAAGGTATTTAATCACAGCTGAGAAAGCGAAATCATGGCATCACGGAGCTATTCGGCCTGTATCCTTCGTCAGAGGGTGGTTGTTGTGAAGATGATGCGCAGGGTGAGTATTATTTAAGTGTCATTGAACGCAGCGCCTTAATCATGGAGGTCAGACCCTTAAACTCATAGTGGATGTCTTGACTCAACTTTTATTGATAAAATGAAAATACTGAAGTATAAATAACCCACAGCAGTGTATGTCTGGGGATATATAGAAGATGGAAAATAATTTAAGCTTAAATTTGTGCATCAAAGTATGATTTATAAATGCATTCAGGGAGAAAAGCTATGAAAGCTAGTATGATAGGTTATGACCCCTTAAAAACATTGTTTTATGTATATAAATGTGAATAAACTCTATTTATTGGAATTTTAAATCTCAGGGAATGAGTGCCACTGCTCAGCCCAAAATCATGGCAGATTTCCTAAAAGGAGAACCACACAGGAGGCACCCAGGTGTGACCAACCTGAAAACTCTGCGACTACCCGAAGAACTCCACACGGCTGCACTGTCGATTATTCAAAGTAAGCGTCTTTCTGCAGGTTCCTGGTCTCTCAAAAATTCGCCAAAGCGCTTTGTCATTCACCGATCTCTCTGCCCGTAGAAGCGCAGGTGCCTCGGCTGAACGAACGCAGTCAGAAACTCACAAACATCCTGTGGAGCAGGAAACGAGCGGTCGAGGACTCGACTCTGAGGAAGAAAGCCGTGGCCATGGAGAAGGAGCTCTGGGAGAAGGCCATGGAGAAGAAAGCAGGTGGGTGAATAATAAGCAAAAAAAAAAATCAGAGTGAATGTTTAGTTACTGCATCAGCTAGAAGAAGAAAAAAATGTGCTCTTTATTGCAGATTTAGATGAGGAAGTGCTTGGGGTCCACATCAGGAAGAGCGTTATCTCCGAGCTCAAAAGAACGACATATCGCTGGACTGCCATGAAGTAACGCATGATTTATCTGTGCATGTTCTTCTATTCTATTCATGAACTGACTTTAAAGGTTACATATCTATTCAGAAAAGCTCTCGGTCAGTTTCGTTTATACCTAACGGCCCCTCATCATTTTCTTCACACACCATTGGGCTTCTGCAGTTACATTTAGGAACAGGAGTGTAGCAGGCGTACATGCAGCTCCGTCTCTGTGTTTCAGGTTTGATGAAGAGCTGGGCGTGGTGTTCATGGCGGCTCGGCTTGCCGGGTGCTACGCAGCTGCGAGGAGGGCTTTAAACGAGGTAATGAAGCTGTGCAGGGAATCATAGGTTAGCTGAGGTGAGCACATCAGAGAGTTCAACCAGCTGGAAACGTGTATTTGTCTCTAACTGATAGTTAACTTAAAATACTCAGGCTTATCAGTCATGAACGGACGTGTTTTGTCATTTCAGATAAAGAAGAGGGATCCTTCGTTTGCCCCTCAGACGCTCCTGGATTTCGGTTCAGGTTTGGGAACAGTTGCCTGGTGAGTGTCCTATGCTGGTGCAACATTAAGAGAGTTTTGCTGAGATTAAATTAAAACCAGAAACTGAGTGTCTTCTCCTCCCTCAGGGCGTCACACTTGTGTTGGGGCGACTCCCTGAAGGAGATGGTGTGCGTGGACAGCTCGGCGCCGATGAACAATTTAGCGGAACGTCTTCTCAAAGGTGCATTTTCACTTATTTCTCAATTTATTTACGTCTTTGTGTGCACATTAATTAACGAGAAACTAAAACATTGTTGTGTTTTTGTTGCACAGGTGACGATGATAATGGTGAACCTTTTATTAAACACGTCTATTTCAGACAGTTTCTCCCGGTCTCCCCAAAGGTAAAAACCAAAGCCAACCATTTTTAATTGTTCAAAAATTGAGGAACTTCCTTACATTAGACTAAACTTCAATAGTTTCCACCAAAGTAATATGATAATAGCCTAATTTGCTATTTTTGTACTATATTTAGTTAGCTAATTTTATTCTATATTTATACTTTTACTTACGACTTAAATCGGGACCAGGGAAACTAATTTCGTTCCATCCCACGTACCAACATGTGTTGAAATGAAAATAAAGAATCCTTGAATCCTTTTCTAGTGGCTTGAGATCAGGAAATTATGTTTTCGTTAATGCTATCCTGGTGTAATCTTGTTTGACATGGTTCCTACCGAATTTGGTCTTTTCAAAGGTTGAATATCGACATAACTTTAAACGTCCCGTTTCTCATTTCAGGTCCAGTTTGACTTGGTGACTTCAGCTTTTACTCTGTCAGAACTTCCCAACGCGAAAGACCGAGAGGAGGCGGTGATCACTCTGTGGAGAAAGACGAGCTCATATCTGGTTGGTTAAGATAATAATCAATCTCTCAAGTCTCTACTTTCCTCATTAGTAAAATAAACATCGTGCTAGTTGTTTTAATGGCATTTAATAACAGTTTCCATGTTCTATATTCTAGGTGCTGATAGAAAACGGGACCAAGGAGGGCCATCAGATGCTTATGGAGGCCAGAGACATTTTATTAAAGGTATTCAGATGCAATAAATGAGACAGCGGTTTACATTTTCTAAGTGGTGTTCTGTAAATGACAGCTAATCAAAGTAAACTGGTGGGTTTCCAGAACCAAGAGAAGATCGTCCATGACTCCAGACCAGCGTCAGTGTTCGCCCCGGTACGTTTAACTCCCCCTGGGTTTAAATGAATCGATGCGTTGCAGTCTCATTGCAGCTCTTCTCTTCTCTCCAGTGTTCTCATGAGCTCTCGTGCCCTAAACTGTCCGGTGGCTTGATCACACCCTGCAACTTCCTGCAGCAGTACAATCCTCTGCTTCTGCCCGGGGTAAGATTCAAAATGAATCAGTTGGAATAAAACAAAAGCTTATTAAGCAGAAAGTGCTTTGTAGTTGTGGAAGATACTGCAGATAAAGAGCTTTTCTGTACCAGCCACTATTAATAAACAGCCGCACAGATTTCCCTTCTTGAAAACTCATTAGACTAAATGTCCTTAAAGGAATTCCACGTAACTCCTCCTTTTATTCTTCAGCACAACCAGCATCAGACGGAGAAGTTCAGCTACGTGATCTTGAGACGGGCCGAGCCGACGGAGTCAGAAAGCGAAGGCGTGGACTGGGCTCGGCTAATCGCGCCGGTGCTGTGCAGGTCGAGACACTTCCACTGTCGGATGTGCTGCCCCAACGGACAGCTGCAGCACGCGGTGGTGACGGCGAAAAAACACAGCAGGTAAACGTGGTGCAGGACGTGAACGCGGCACCTTTGAAACCTTGACTGAACCAGACATCCTCTGCTTTGGTGTCTAGTAGCTGTCACTACCGACCCATTCGGTCACTGAATGATGCTGCTGTGATTTCTTGTATAGCTTTTCTACATTCCTATATTAACTCCTCTTGATTTCCTTTCATCAGAGACATGTACCGCTGCGCTCGGAGCAGCAACTGGGGCGACCAAGTGCCGATGGTTCAGAAAACGGATGAAGACGCCCACAGTGATGCAGAGTGACGTTCCAGCCACAAAGATGCTTTTTTTGGAGTGGAAACACTATAAAGAGACACAGCTTCCATCCATGCAACAAGGAACTGACTCATTGTACATCTAATTTATGATTATAACTTCAATTTGTTCAGTTTTACCGTGTAACATTTTAAATACATCTGAGTTTATTCTTAGTTTTGTTTTTTATAGACCTATGAAATTTCCTCCTGCACATGTTTCAGTCCTTCAGGTTAAAATTCAGAGACTTTGTCAATGAACATCACACCCATAGTGAGCATTGATCCAAATGATTAGTTCCTGTTGTTGAAACCTTACATTATTGTGTTTGTGGAGGAGCGTTTATACTGCAGCAGATATTCTGACCAAAATAAATGGGAATCAGTGGCTCATAGAAACTGAAACGCTTTCAAGCTTTTCTCCAGACTAATATATTGTGCTTGGTGGAGCTACAGTGATTAGAAAATGAAGCTGGAAAAAAATATATATTAACAGTTATTTAGCTTATTAAGTCATATTTTCAATACTTTCTCATAGCTGGCATCAAACACGTTACTCTGAAGTTCTACGAGACATTTTCCACTGATGTGTGTTAAGAATTTATTAAAGAAAATAGCTAATATCTTCTTCTAGAAAGGACAAAACTCACATTTATGGCCGAGATTTGCGGAACTGTCTGTTTTAAAGCAGAGAGCCTCAGGCTTTATTTATGCTGCGTTTTACTAGATTCTGATTGGCTGGAGGGTGTAGGTTAAAAAGTGTTCATTTACACCTGGAAAGACGTTCCGTCAAATTGCCTGATGACAGTTCTAAATTACTGCGCTGACTTAAACGCTATGGTAACCGTGGCAACGGAGGCTCAACGTTACAGCAAGAGTCTGCAAGACAGACAAAACATGAGTGACTTTTATCATTTCTTTTAACTTATTTGGTGAGTTTGGCAACTCTGAAGACTGCTATGTAGCAGAGAGAATATGGAAAGAAAAAGGCGAAGCGATACAAGGAGGTGACACCGGACGAATTGAGCAAATTAGAGGATGACGAGGGATAAACACAAAGAAAACCACGAAATGGGCAGTTAAAACATTAACTTCCTCTTAACACACACAAGCGATAAGTTTGGCTTTCTGAAATGATATTTTATATCACGTAACGTGAGGTTAAGCCATCATCTCTCATCACTGATCAACTGCTGCGGTCGCGTCGCTATGGCCACGTTGCTTGGCAACGCCTGCATACGGGAGATATTAAATAGTGCGCTCGACCTACAAAAATAATAATAAAAAAGGAAAGTCACGATTTTAACTCTAAAACACATTACATTATTATTATTATTTATTATTATTAATTGATTAAATATTTCTTTCTTTCGTAAGTGACCATGGTATAAGGACTACGCGGAAGCAACCGTCCTCCGCGTCGTCCATTCATTTCTGTTAATGGACACCTCGTGGGGCATTATCCCTTACGTAATGTCATGTGAAAACGACCCGTTTGTATCAAGATTTCAGCTCTTATTTTATTTATATTATTGCAATACAGTAAATATTAATACACAATTACAGAAGAGTCTGCAAACATTCCTCCAACATCTATTAGCTCCCAATAATGCCCTTCAAGGCTGAGGTCAAGTCTGGGTACTTGTACTCATATCCAGATTCTAAAGTTCTCTGCGGTACGACTTTCTGCCCTTCAGTGAGGATCACGGCCCTTTCTGAGCCCAGCAGGGCGTTCAAGGCGAAGCCCGGCACAGGCAGGATGGTGGGACGTTTCAGGACGCGGCCCAGTTCTTTAGTGAACTCGTAGTTGGTGTTGAGCGCCGGTGCGACTCCGTTTAGCACTTGCGGAGTAGGGGATGGGGCGTCCGCAGGGGGCTCCAGGGCGTGGACGATGATTCCTGCCAGGTCTGAGACGTGGATCCAGGGAAACGGCTGCCTCCCGGACCCCAGGGTGCCTCCGAGGCCGAGCCAGAACGGCAGCAGCATTTGCTTCAGGGCGCCGCCGTGACCCAGCACTGCGCCTGGTGGTCGGAGGGCAGACAGTAAAGAGAATGAGGTCGAGTCCGTTTGATAAACTTCACTGTAAAGCTTTCGTGTCAATAAATAGCCACATACCGGGCCGGATGACGACTTGTTTGGTTGTTTTTGCCGCGCTCTCCGGGAGAACTGCAGAGGCTTCCCACTCTTTGACGAGTTCTGAGAGGAGGTCAAATGGTGTCCACTCGCTGTCTTCTGTATACTGAGCTGTCAGGCTGGGTTTGTAGCACGCTGTGGGTCAAAAACAAGAAATGTGCAGCAATAAATGTCATCGTCTTTGCACCTGTAGCAGCATACAGAAAGATCTGAGGGCAGACTCTTACCTACACCTGACACGAGCACCCAGGAGTGAGGAGGTCTGGGGGAAGCAGCAATGGCTTTAGACAGAGCTTTTGTAGTGTCAATGCGACTCGAGAACAAGTCCTTCTTGTAGCTTTCATTCCACCTTAAAACAACAACCAGCAAGGGAAGATTCAGCTTCTGCACATTACAAAAGTTCAAATAGCACAATAAAGCTACAGATGAAATCATATTAGCTCACTTGCGCCATCCATAGCAGCTATTCTATTTTGTTTGCAGAGCAATTAGGGAAGTGTGAGTATTTGTAAGGACTCCTTGTTTATTTGTAACTCACCATCGAAGTGGGTTCATGATATTCTCCCCAGCCAAATTGACAGCGCCCTCACATGGTGGGAGGCCGTCAGACTCCAACTCATCCTGCAGGAGCAGAGAGGAAGAAAGTTCATAAAGGCCTCTGCGTTTGGAGACAAGCGCAATCAGCAGCCGTGTAAAAAGACAGTTTAGTTGCAGTGTGTCATATTGGAAGCTGCGATGAATCGTTTGCTCTGTATTAAACAGAGGTCATACCCATGTTATCTTCCCTGGACCAGGCTGGCGAGATATCACTGTGACCTCGTGACCTTTGTCTCTGAGCATGCGGGTCAGCTCACGGCCCACAAAGCCAGAACCCCCTCCTATGAGGACAGCAATAGAGACATTAAGACGGGACAAAAAAGATAAATTCAAAATAAAATCAACATAGTATAAGAACTATAAGAACTTTTTAAGAAAACGTGAAAAGATAAACGTGATAATTATTTTGCTTCTTTACTATTTTAATTATATCATAACATATATAACATCAATATTTTTTATAATTTATGAAATGTTATGAATTGTTTTTCTATTTAAATTGAAAGGTAAAATCAATGGTAAAAAGAGTCGCTGTAGTGCGCATGCGTATTACACATGCTTACAAAACAGGACGTGCAGGCTAGCCAACTTAAGCTAACTTATCTTAAAATAACAATAAAAACAAAATCTCTGTGTTAAGCCCTCTGTTTGTCCTGCAATTTTCCTTTTCTGTGTGGACGTATATCACACACATACACTGACTGAATAGTGTTTGATCGACTACGATGCTAACATTAGCTAACAGCTAGCTGGTAATGTTATGTCACATTGACCTTACCGAGCGATTTAAAAAGAAAAAGAGATGCAACAATTAAAACACGTACATACCTATTAAGACTCTCATGGTCAGCTAATTGCAGCGCGATGCCTCATAAAATTCATACACGTTGCTGCAAATTGCACCTTATCAGTTTGGCTGCAATGCTCAGGAGGAGTGGCAAGTTATTTTGACATTTTTGGGCTGATGGGCTTCCCGTACTTCCGCAAGATACATACGTCATTTTGTAGTTTAATAAAACAAAGAGAGTGTTCAGAAAAAAATACCTGCCGCCTGAGGGTTTCAGCGATATTAAATAATCACACAGCACCATTCCTATTATTTTTGTTTTCGTAAGTATATTAACAATATTAAATAAGTATATAATAATATAAGAATGTGGTTGTATTGACTGTTAACAGATGTCCAAATTGCGTGGTCTGTTTTCTGTATTGTGTTTTTATCTAGTCTTTCTTTTTTTATGTATTTTAAACTGCTTGTGATGCTGATTTGTCTTGCTAAATCAAATGATTTAATTTCGATTTTATTTAGTTGGATGTTTGTATGTCCACCAATTTACTGCAGGCTGCTGATTTATAGTTTGTTAAACATTATATTTTGTATTAATAATAAACACATTTTAAAGGGGGTGGTGGTGTTCATAATGTACTTTTATTAAAACAATACAGTTTAAATATTATCATTTTTAAGCGGCACCGAACCCGGAAGTTGAAAGTTGCGTGACGGCAGAGCGTAAACACGTGGTTTTGATAAAGACATAAATTGAGCCTCAGCCTCATTAACGTCCTCTCTTCCTTGTTGCGGTGAAGGGGGTTGGGTGTGTGGCAGCGGACATACCAGAACCACGAGGGATTTTTATTTTAACCTCGTTTACGGTAAATATTCCCATTTAGCTCTAAATCGACTGTTTACATCGTGAGATTATATTTGTGCCTGTGACTTGTTTATTGCGGTCATTTCCGCCAAGCTATTTTTATTTATACTCCTCTGCTTCTGTGGCGCCAATCCAACCTCGTGGTTTGTAGTTGAGTAGTTGGAACAGCTTAAAAGCAAAATAGTCTATCCTATGGATGCTTTGGATTCAAATGTGACTGGCAGCTGCGCATTTTTAGTATAATTAAGCTGCAATTAAGATCTACTGTAAATCTTTCATAAAGGATTTAAAGTTCAGTTTAATACAATTTCAGAACAGTGTGTAATTCTATAAATGACACATAATCAGAGTTTAAAGCTAAATATGGCAGGAAGTCATTCATTTTAGCCAGCTGTACCTGATAAACGGCTCAAGTCGTTTTTCTAAATCGGCATCTTGTATCGTTACTGAACCATTTCCGTCAAACCTTAATGATGAGTTGCATGTGAGTCCGTGTTTCACCTGAACCTCATGATTATTCTTTCACTGCGCTGATGGGTTTGACTTTAGACACGTGTGTCAGGATGTTAAATGTTCCTGAAATTGAGGCTAATCTACCACTTTGTTTTTCTTGTTAGGATTTAAGACCCTGGTGTGGATGGACTTTAATAAGGTAACGTTTTAAGTTTAAGAATTTCATGTTAAGTTCTACATTTTCTTTTAATAAAAATGTATATTAATTGAAATTTTGTCTATTTACAGGACACTGCAGGAGAATCACAGATGAGTCTTCATTTTGGCATCTACTTTAAAAAGGACTAAACTGATTATGAAACTGATGGCTTTGATTTAAAGCTTTAGGTGAAGTGAATAATGTCAACATTAAACCGTGAGTAAATATATTGTCTTCAGTTGATGAAGGATTTAAACAACCTTCCACTTGCCCATTTTATTTTTTCCTCATTCCAACACCAACTTTGAAGACAAACTGTTCACTTACTGTCTAGTCTCTCTGGTATGTATATTATTGATTAGTTTGTTAGGTATGTATTGATGTAGCACAGTGTTGAACATATTGTACAAGTGGCAAATAAAAACATCTCGACTCTGCTTTTAACGTCTTTGTGGTAATTTTTATGCAATGAAATGCAAAACGGCCGAGCTAAAGATGAGGAAAGCTCCCCAACAAAAGGGTTTCACTAGTTATCAGCAGGAATCGATAAATTTGACAGCGAGTAAGAAAAAGCGTTTCTTCTATTAAGCAAATAGTGAAATGTTTTAAATGGCATGCACTGATAGACCAATCATTACCAAGGCCTTTCATGATTTAAAACGTTTAGAAAGGTGGATTATCATTTGCAGAAGTGTTTGTTTAGCCTAGCCCATTGACTAAAGAAGTTGCTATTGTCAAAGGATTGTCTCCTTCAGAATGAAAATACAGTTGGCTACACGGCTAATTTATTTAACCCTCATGCATGCTCTGTCTGTTCACTTGGGGTCCCAGAGACACCAAAGGTAACTAATGCACAAACTATTAGGTGAGAGTTCACATAAAGCTTGATCTGAAGTGTGGTTGCTGTAAATATTTTTATCCTGCAGGAGGCAGTGGTATGTCAAAATAAAAGGTCTCTCACTGTTTGGGTTGCTGTGATTGAGGTTGGTCTAGTTGCAGTCTTAAGGGTTGGAGTTGTAAAGACGGACACTAAATCAACTGTCTTTGTTTATTGTACCTATTTTACCTTTACCACTAAATCACTTAGTTTATATTGCAATCAATGTGTTTGTGCATGTTGAAGTTTGGTGCTTATTTCATTGTTAGCTGAAGCAGTTTCTGTTTTGTCCAGTCCTATTTATTTTGAGAGCATCTGTAAACAAAGATTGTTTAAGGACTTTAGCTGTACCTCATATACCCACAGCCCAGTGTGCTGTTGTAGTAATGCAGCTGTTATTCTACACATGTTGCAGCATGCACCAGGCTTTAGATCATACCAGCTACCAGTATAAACGCCTATGACGCAGAGGCTACAACGACATGCAGACTCTAGCGCCGTAACTAATGTGCATCTCAGATTGGTCCGATGGGTTGTAGTGTGTTTATGCTTTAGTATTCCTGGCTCCTGGCTGCTTTTCCATCTCCGCAATATTCAAATTGATTGTTTTTCAGTCAAAGATGGAAGACATCGAGGAAACGTTAACAGAGGAGGAGGTTTGGGTGATACAAACATTTGTATGATTTGTTTTTGGCCTAATTTCAATTAACGTCGCCGGCGTGGGCTAGATACGTAGGTTACAGCGTCTGCAGAGGTATGAACTCTGCTTCAGTTTAAAGCAGAAGTCATTTTATTGCAGGAAGGGAGATGGTGAGAGACTCAGAGCCTCCTGTGTCTCTGCTTATACAGAGCATCAGACGTACCTATATAGGTTCATTTAAACAAGAGGACAGGCAGGGTTGAACAGTACCATTTAAGGAGTTGTTCATTTCTAACCGTTAATCAAGTCCTCTACTCCAGTCGACCCTGACAGTTATGGCATGTGCATGGTAACTATCCCACTCCCAGGCACATACCTTGTATCTGTAGGTTCTCACAGTGCTATACTCCAAAGAAAATTATTAGTAAATTAACACTGGAGGATTTAATGTAAGGTCCTTATAGGCCTTTTTGTTTTATTGGATTTGTTAAAGGTTAGATTGGATTGAAGTATTTATTTTGCTTCTTTGTTTCTAACCTGCAGAAATTTGTCAATAACAACTGCTGTAATATGTTTTTCTATGTGATCTCTGGTAAATAATGTGCAGAAAAATCTTGAAGCTTCTGTCATTAATATATATTTTATTTATTAATGACTGCAACGCTAATTTAAGACTAATTAGCGTTGCAGAAAATGGTGCAAAACACTTGACAATACTGTCAGATATTGAACAAACCAGGAAAATATGACCCATTAATGACAATCCCACAGTGTTTAAAAATGTCCCAAATAGATCAGATTATATCAGATGAAATGCTGCTGCAAGTAATGAGCTTTCAGTAAATGGCTCCTCATTCATTTTCATTTAATAGTCTCCTAAGTTCAAGTATGTAAAATGAAGCCTTACTGGAATGGGTTCTTCCCTGTTCGTACATAAAATTTTAATCTAAATTGATTTATTTTAATTTACCTTTTATCTTTTACAGCTCAATGTAAAAAAAGTTGCTGTAAATACTTTTATCCTGCAGGGGGCGGTGATACTTCCGGTAGCGTTAAAACTGTCAAAAATAGAAGACGAAGAAGAAGAGGGTGGTTTCCATAGTGTGGTGGTCTCTCATTGTTTAGTTGCTGCTGTGATTGAGGTTGGACGGTTGGACGTGAAACGACGGAGAGACTAAAACAGTCGTGCTTCGTTTGTCGTTCACGGTAAATATTTTTACATTTAGCACCAAATCCCTTCGTTTATATCGCAGTCAGAGCGTCTCTGCGTGTATTTGTTTGTGTTT
This sequence comes from Planiliza haematocheilus, assembly GCA_005024645.1. Taxonomy (NCBI): domain Eukaryota; kingdom Metazoa; phylum Chordata; class Actinopteri; order Mugiliformes; family Mugilidae; genus Planiliza; species Planiliza haematocheilus. Next base: position 142,430 of record SRSE01001003.1, read on the forward strand.
TGTTGCGCTTATTTCCTCGCAGTTTATCATTGTTAGCTCCGTTAGCTCAGTTTTTTGTTTTTTTTTACTAACGAGGAGTTGTTAGTATTTATTATTCGACACGTTACAGCTTAAAATCAGAAGTTGCATGAGTCTGGACGATGGTTTTAGATGAAAACCAGCTGATAGAGAGCGTAATGAACCTCGAGGTGTATTTGGTGGAATACATTGCCTTGTTTAAGTCGTGTAGCTTGCATTCGCAGAGATAAAGACTACTTTTAAAGTGTGGCTGAAAGTTTATTAAGTTGCCTGTCGCCTTATTAGAAACGCATCACTAGAAATGGAGCAGCTCCCAAATAAATCCTCCTTCTTTAAGGTTTTTAATGTTAGGATTAAGTCTGAAACCGTTTAAAGGTCTTGATGCAGATGCGGTGTTTTTGTGGCATGCTAAAAACAAGTTTCTGCTTTGCCCAGTCCCATTTGTTTTGTTAAGAGCGTCTGCAAATGCAAAAGATTATTAAATAAAACGCGTTTGATGACTTTATTAGCTGTGTCTCATAAACTGGCAGCTCAATGTGCTGTTGTAGTAATCCAGCTGTTGCTCTACAAGTGCAACAGCTGCATGCTCCCAGGCTTTTTAACATCTGCATATACTTAGATAGCAGCCACAACATTAAAACCACTGATGGGTGGAGTAAATAACATTGACCATCTTGTGACAATTTCAGTGTTCTGCTGGGAAGCTAGTGGACCTGGCATTTGTGTGGATGTTACTTAGACGTGTACCACCCACCTAGATCAGACCAGCCACCTCCTACCCTATAGCAGTGAGACTCCTTGATGGCAGCAGGATGCAGCAAGACACAGGCGCATAAACGAATACCGTTAGAACAACTGAAAAAACAGCACAAGGTGTCGACCCGGCCTTCAAATTCCCTAGACTGATCAAGTATCTGTGGTATACACTGCAACAAACCTGATCCACAGAGGCCCTTCCCCCCACAACCTAAAGGCCCCCCACCATGGACCACAGGACACCCTTACAAGGCCCATGTCCGTTCTCTGATGAGTCACAACTGTTTTGGAGGCAGCCTGATCTGTGTGTTCGGGGGATAAAAACATCCAATCCAGTTTATATCGGATGAAACTCTGGCTTCTTTCAGTAGGAGAATGCACATAAAAAAAAAAAAAGAACGGTTCAGTAATGGTTCAAGGAAAAACAACAAGTTCCATGTGTTGACTTGGCCTCCAAATTCCTCAGATCTCAGGCCAGCTGAGCATCTGACTGGGCTGTGCTGGACAAACAAGTCTGATCCGTGGAGGCCTCACCTCCCAGCTTGCAGCTCTGAAAGGATCTGCTGCTAACGTATTGGTGTCAGATACCACAGCACACCCCCCGAGGTTTCGTAAAGAGTCACAGCCTGGAGTGGCAGGGCTGTTTAGCTGGCGAAGGGTGACCTACACAATATTATACCATACAGCTGTTGTAAAATGTTTTTGCATGGGAAGGTAAATAATGTGATGAAAAATTCTCATTAGAGTTGTTTTTAATTCTGACCTCCTTTACGCATTCATTGGAAAACTGTATAAAATACATTTATATGTCAAATATCACAGTCCAGAAACATTCCCAGAAGATGTCCCCAAAAACCCAAACACTGCATTGATTCCTCATTTTCATGCTCTAATTGTTTTTAAATCTTATTCATTTTAACTAGGTAAAATGGAGTCTTATAAATTGTGCCCTTCTTGTTCAATAATTGTCTAAAGCTTCAAAAGATTGACATTAATTTACCTTTCTGCCTATTACAGGTCACTGTAGGAGGAGCCACTACTGCTGGGACAAACCTGAATGCATTGCCACTTGCATTCGCACGTTGCAGTCTCACACGGCCGTAGGTCAGTTTGAAACTCTAGCTGAAGTGAATGACACTATAACATAACACTTTAGGCAACATCTAGTTGATGTGTTGGAAGCAAATAAAATGGGCAAGTCGAAGGATTTGAGCGATTTTGACAAAGGCCAAATTGTGATGGCTCGACGACTGGGTCTGAGCATCTCCAAAACTGCAGCTCTTGTGGGATGTTCCCGGTCTGCAGTGGTCAATACCTATCAAAAGTGGTTGAAGGAAGGAAAAGCAGTGAACCGGCGACAGGGTAACGGGCGGCCCAGGCTCATTAATGAAGAAATGCTGGCCAGCGTGGTCCAGTCCAACAAACAAGCTACTGTAGCCGAAATTGCTGAAAAGGTTAATGCTAGTTCTGAGGTAAAGGTGTCAGAACACACGGTGCATCGCAGTTTGTTGCGTATGGGGCTGGGTAGCCGCAGCGCAGTCAGGGTGACCATGGTTTGAGGAACGCAAACGACGAGTTCAAGATGTTGACTTGCCTTCCGAACTCCCCAAATCTCAATTCAGCCGAGCATCTGTGGGATGCGCTGGACAAATAATTCTGATCCATGGAGGCCTCACCGCCACAACCTGCAAGACTTTAAGGATCTGCTGCTAACGTCTTGGTTCCAAATACCACAGCACACCTTCAGAGGTAGAGGAGTCCATTCCTCGACAGGTCAGGACAGCCTTGGTGGAAAAAGCGGAGCCTGCATTTATTTCCAACGTTGTATGGAGGTTTTTGTTGTTGTAACTTGATTAGTTTGTTACTGCTACAAACATAGCTTAATACTAAACTTGTGCTTTGGTGTTCTGTGTAGACTCTTGAAACCACAATCTCCAAAGCTTCACGTTGTATATTAGAGTGCTCTCATCTATGTACTAACTAAATTCTTTTGAATAAAGTTTGTCTGTTTGTAGAGTCACCGTTACTGCGTCCTATGTTTTTTACCCGTTTACAATGACGAGAGGCGTGAACGCAGACATGTGTGTTTCAGTTCATGATGTATCCAAAAGACATGTTGACGCAAAGACAGCTGGACAAGACATGTTGAAGCAAAGACAGCTGGACTTGTAGAGAAGCTTCTTCTGTTCTGAAGGACTGAAGTTGGTGATTAAATTGGAACATCTGTGGGAGTTGTCCATCAGAAACGCACATGACTAGACTAGTGGCTTTTTAATGACTAGATACTTGCCTGTATTTGTAGGAAACGTTTGATCCCGTTGCCCTTTCCCAGTGGAAAAAATATTTAAAAAAAAACTCCCAACGGCTCATTATGAGCCTCGTTACTCAAGGTGTCAACTAAGGTGAAACCTCTTGGGGCAGTTAGTCACGAATGAAATCTAGTTACGCAGGTTTTTGATAAACAACACATACAGATGTTCCTATTTCACCCCCCCCAACCCCCACCAGTTCTTTAGAACTGAAGAAGCGATTTGGAAATTTCTTCAAAAAGTACAAGTTTAGTTCCCCTTTTTTTACTTCTTTTACTTGTGTTTTGGGTATGACCACACACAGTACTAGACCTCACGAGGGCATAGGCCATTGTTTTATCGTTCACTAGAAAATCGTTATAACAAACACCAATGAGCCAACGAAATAGTTTCGTTTTGTTTTTGCCAGGATGAGTGACTTTGAAGGGGGCTTATATGGCTACGACTACCCCACCTCTACCCAAACTTTGACAGAACTGATTCAATTTTATCGAAAAGAGAAGGCAGACAAGTGTTTATTCCAGCCACAGGAAAAACAATCATATCAAATGTTCACGTGGTTGTTGGTCGCTGAAATTTACAGATTGAACCGATCAAGGCTTATTGTGATTGGGTTATTATTATGATCATTAGTGGAATACCAGGTGCCATGTAAATTTAGCCAATGTTCTGATCTTAAGTTACAAAGAAGCTAGAATTTAGTGGCATTTAGTTCTGAGACTTCACATTTCTACCAAGTAAATACCACTGTTTTTACAAGTCCAACGTAAAAAACATACAATGATGAGATCTTTCTAAGCTGCCAAAAACAAAATGGTGCAACATACTTACAGGAAAATGACACTATGAATACTATCGCCCTACGTCTGCCAACAGATCCATGTAAATCCTATACTGTTTCCTCAAAACAGTTTGTAGTGTCATATTAGAAAAGTGAACTCTAGTATCTAGCATCTTTAGCCATAAAATACTGAAAATTGAAATCACAAAACAGTACAGCGTTTTAAAAGCAGCATACATACAGTGTAAAACTCAGGACGCAAGCTGAGACGGATACCGTGCAACAAAGAACTTTCATAATCACACATAACAGTGTCTTAACAAAAATAGCAACTCTGACCAAAAAAATACAAAAATAGATAGAAATTTGGTACCTCAACATTTCGGTTTTCATACACTGCGCTCAGTTTAGTAGTCAGTACAGAATTTGCACAACATGTTGTCAGAGTCCAGCTCCACAGATTTCAAAGGAGAAAATGAGATGTACCCTCTAAAATAAAGTATTTCAAGAGTGGATGTGACTTAATACCGTAATGTATTCGTTGGACGATAGAAACGGTTAATTCAAGATAAATGACAAAGCAAAAGAGAGCTTGTAATTTCTGACAAACACCAAAATGTCATGTCATCTTTTTAGCTCTTATCCTATTTGGTGAGTTACATACCTTTCTTTAATTTATATCTGATTGAAGCGTTACCTGTTTTCTCACAATGTAATTGTAAGCAATAAATACAGAGCTGGGTGTTACAGTTATTAATTACATTATTTTTAACTATGTAAAAATGTAGAGAGTATTTACAGACCTCATGTACTGCACAGGCACACAGACGTGGGTAGAGCTAATTAAAATTGATCCCTGATTGGCATTTACTTTTCACCCAGATTTTGCTTCGTAGCCCCTTTACACACCACACTCCATAACAACCCACATTTTTGATTTCTTAGCGTGCACTGATCTGTGCGCAAAGTCAGTTCGGTGAGTTAAGTTTCATCAATGCTTCCATTTTGTGTGAAATAAGCCACGCTGTTACTCGGGGTGTCTCCATTACCGAGCACTGTCCTGTCCAACGCCCTACTGGCTTTGATCGTGCCTTGTTCTGACGAGGTGCCCTCGAAGAGTTTCGCCATGAACCCAAAGCCGTTCTTCTTCATGTAGGATTTCCCAGCGAAGGTGTAGAGCACAGGGTTGGCACAGCTGCTGATGAAGGCCAGAGCTGAGGTCACTGCACGGCTTAACTGAGTGATATCGTCCAGGCTGTAGGTAAACACAAGATCCAATTTAGGATTGGTAAAACAAAAATCAACTATCAAGATCCGAGACTAACTGATAAAGTGTTAACTGAAGAGGCCTCCCTAGGATGAGCTTGTAGCTATGGCAACCCCAGCAGGATTCAACCTGAGACATGCACACGCAAATCGCTTTAGGAACAACTTGAAGAATAGCACAAGGTGTTGACACCACAGGACACCCAGGAGGCCCATGCTCTCTGATGAGTCACAACCGTTTTATAGGCACAAGACAGACCTACATAATACTAAGCAGGTGGTCATAATGTTATTCCCGATCGGTGTAGACAAACAACACAACTAAAAAGAGATGACAAATGTCCACAAAATTAGTTCTTGGACACAAACTAACCACAAAACTATCGCCAATAGATAATTAACAATTTACAACGAGATAAAACAAACAAAATGAGCGTGATTTAACAATAAGGTTACAAGACGGAAAACCAAAATGACCACATTACTAAAGAGACACTAAAGAGTCTCTAAACATCTACAAATAGCAACACAAGACGTTTAGGAGACACAAAGCAGCTACGAAAAGACGTAAGACCAAAAGAAAGAGACATAAAATGACTACACTAAAAAAATGGCTTACATAAATAGCCATGAAATTAGCACACAATACAAAGAGTTTAAATGTCCTGTAGAGACATGTTGCATTTTTCTTAGTTTTGTTTCTCACTCAGTGTGAATGTCTTGCTCCCATGTAGGAGAGACAAGGGGTTTTTCAGAGAGACAGTACAAAATAGATTCACTACTGAAAAATAAACAAACTGTAGTGGGTCAGCTTCAGCATAAACACAAGTCTTTCTAAGACCCGATTCGGCCAGAATTGATCACTTTCGTCATCTGTTTAGAAACTGCAAATCCATGCATTGCATAAAACAAACATGTTATTATATCAGCTTAACAATGGAGGAAAAAATCTTTTGTTACTCACATTTCTCTTTGAGGGGAACCCTTGTCATACCACTCAGCTGCCACCTTGGACAGATAAAAAAAACAAAAAAAACATTCAGTTCTGATTCAGGAGGTTAGAAATGTACCTGAACGCACGCTCCCCCACACACCTGTATCATGTTGATAACGTGGTACGGCAGCCAGAACAGGCCAAACATCACCACAATAGCCAGGATGAGTTTCTCACTGCGCACCGCCCGACGGAACTTGGTCTGCCTCAGACGTTTCAGGATGAGGACGTAGCTGGTTATGATGACCGCGTACGGAAGAATGAATCCCGCCACCGTCTCAAAGGCATACTGAAACCTCACCTGTGTGCAGACAAAACAAGGCAAACAAGAAATGATTAGCTGAATATATATATATCGTTTATATGATGCCCCACAGCAAAAAGGTTCCTGGGTTGTTTCAGACAACTACATTCAATCACGTCACATTTTATCGACAAAATGATTCATCTTTAAAATAGTGTTGTCAAAAGCGGTTAAAGAAGTTCGTCCTGGGACACTTACATATCGAGGCAGTGTGTGATTGGGCACACACACACTCCTGATGTTGTGATTCTCGTCGTGGTCCTCTCTAACATCTCGAAACACCAGTGAGGGGATAGCAAAGACCATCACCAGCATCCACATGGCTATGATCACCCTCCTCACGATCTTCTCGGTGACCAGGCGGGACAGTCTCTGCGGAAACACCACAGCCACCAGCCTGTGCACGCTCATCAGCGTGATCAGAAAGATGGAGGCGTACATGTTGGCGTTGCACAGGTAGAACAGGCCTTTGCACATGACGTCGCCGAAGATCCACGTCTGCGTGGCCAGGTAGATGATGAAGAAGATGGTGAGGGCCATGAGGAATCCATCGGCAAAGGCCAGGTTGAGGATGAGGAGGGTGGTGACCGAGCGACGCCGGACGCGTGCCATGATGCTCCAGACGATGAAGAAGTTGCCTGGGACGCCCAGGAGGAAGACCACGCTGAGGATGAGGGCACCCACGCTTGTGGAGTAGTCATTGCTGATGACGCTGTCATCCTCAGGGTCTGTGACATTGTTGTGTGTCATGCTAGAAGAAGTTTTGATCCTGAAGACAAAAGACAAAGTTACAACTAGTCCTGCAAACAATGCTACCTTCATTAAGGAGAAAATGTTCTAACAGATGTTTCTGGTCCAGTTGCAATTATAACCCCTCTATACTGACTGCATTTTCTTCACATGGAAAGCTTGTGGTTTAGCCTAGCATTATCATCTTGCCCGTGAACATCAGGGAAGAAACAATCCATTGATGGAGTAAGCTGCTCATTCAATATATTCAGGTAGTCAGCTAATGAACCTAGACCTGAGCAACTGCAGCAACCCCAGATCATAGCACTGCCCCATAGCACAGGCTTGTACAGTAGACACTAGGCATGATGGCTGCATCACTTCATCTGCCTCTCTTCTTACCCTGATGCCCCCATCACTCTGGAACAGGGGAAATCTGGACTCATCAGACCACATGACCTTCTTCCATTGCGCCAGAGTTCAATCTTTATTAGTGGTTTTCTTAAGACTACACAGCTGTTCAGTCCCAATCCATTGAGCTCCCTTCACATTGTACCTGTGGAAATGCTCTTGCTTTCACTATTAAACATAGCCCTGAGTTCCACTGTCGTTTTTCTTCGATTTCAATCAGATGTTTTTCCAACCACATTTACTTCCTCAAAGACTATGGTTCTCCACTATCCTTCCAGTTTTTAATAATGCGTTTGCCCCTTCTCAAATAGACTTACATCTTTTCCATGACCACAGGATGTGTCTTTAGACATGGTTGTTGAAGAAACAAGAAGGTACTCATTGCATCAGTTGTGGTTAAATAACGTGTTGCCAGATGACATAATCACACATGCAGTAATTATGCAACAGGAGGTTTGAACCTATTTGCTTAGTTAAGGCCACATGGCGACTTTTTTTGCTTTTTTGGCCAGTCAGTGTATATATACCTTCTGTGTAAATGATCCCTGTCTTCTGAGGAGTTAGAAGCTACATATGCTAAATGACGATATTGGTTTAGCCTAGCTTAAAGACTACCATTAAAAATAGCTGCTCAAAAACAATACACCAGACAGAAAACTTCTAAAGTTTATTCACTAACACGTTATATATAAACTGGTTAACCTGTATACAGATAAAAGTGCTTTTTCTGGCTTAGCGATGAAGTTTAAACGATTAAACGTTGAAGCCATTCTTTCTAATGGTGTTTTGGAAACTTTCACCATTAGTGTTGCACAAATGTGTTGGACAGATAAAGATACTAGTATTAGTCAAGAAACAGCTTCATCCAGTATCATAGCTAGTTTGGCTCTGACCATAGTCATTACACAAGTTTACACAATCCCATCGTTCTTATTTAATCTGCGCATAATCAAAACTTTCAGTGACGATGTGTGATTTCAGTGGTGTCCTGATAGCAAACTGTCCAGTGTGTGCTACTTCTCTAAGACTTTTAGGGTGAGTTGCATCAAGCACATCCTCTGCATAAATTTTTCAGTAATGAATCGATCTACGACAGTGTTGCGTAATTATGTGTTAACATGTAATCTTTGTCCCAGACTTTTTGAGTATGACATTGTGTAAGTAAGTATGAGTTCTCATCTTCTAGATTTGTCAATAGGCAATGAGTGAGAAATAAAGTTGAAGAAATATGCTTCGGGCCAGGCAGCAATCTCATCGCTGCTGATTATTAGTTGTTACTGGGGCCTCTGCAGACTATTCTTAGCATCATTCATTCATCTTCTTTGACCACTTGTCCTGTGAAGGGACACGGTAGTGCTGGAGCCTATCCCAGCAGTCATCTGGTCAGTCAATCACAGGGCTACCACAAAGAGACAGAAAACCATTCACAATCACACCTACGGAGAAGTTACAATCACCAATGACCCTAACCAGCATGTCTTTGGACGGTGGGAGGAAGCCGGAGTACCTGGAGAGAACCCATGCAGACACTGGGAGAACATGCAAACTCCCCTGACAGATTAGAACCCAGAACCTTCTTGCTGTGAGGCATCAGTACTAGCCACCAAACCACTGTGTCGCCCTATTCCCAGCATCAATTCAACTCAATTTTCTTTATATAGCGTCAATAACAATACAACTTGTCTCAACATGCTTTATAACGACTGATCTGAAGCCTGGCATGAAACCCCCAGAGCAAGCCTGAAGGAGACGGTGGGCTTTTGACAGGAAGAAACCTTGAGCAGAACCCGGCTCATGTGGAGGGACCCATCTGCCTAAGGCTAGCCAGACGTCACTGACAAGGATGGGTTTTTTTTTATGTGTGTGTACGTTCCAGAGGATGATCGCACAACTTCTTGTTGCGTCATGCCTCTGAATTTTTCCATTCAGTCGGCTTCAGAAAAGGACACTTTATTCAAATAAATCCCTTCCAAACGTGACTTAACTGTGTATTTTTTTAAGGGCTGCCACAAAAAAATGATGACTCACAGTCTTTGCCCTTTTCTTTATCTTATTAATCTGTTTCCATTGCATGACTCTATAAAAAAGAATTTCCTCTTGAGGTAAGTTGTGTAACGGAAGACACGGCAAAACAGGAAAAAGCTGATAGATGACACGGTGATAATTGATTAAGTTTCTGAGCACTTTTCATGTGCAGTTCTGGGGGAGATTGGCACAAAATAGCTAAGGATAAAATATTTGCTTCGCTAATGGTACACAAACACTTTGCAGAGGATGCCTGCAACCCTGACGCAGCCTCGAAAATATTTATGTCATCATGTAGCCAACAGTGCAGTCCAAACTGAGAGGCAGCGTGCTAAAACATGCCACACATTAGCAGCTCTGCGTCAAAGGAGAACAAGGTTTCAACACGATCCTCTATTCACATTTGGCTCCATTCTGGGAGGCTTTCCCATTGTCTTTTCACATGGAAATCACAGTCCAGAGGTCCAAAAGGGTCAACCCTCGAGTTAATTTTGCACGCTGTATTAAAAGATGCTGTATCTGTGACCAGAATTAAACATTTGTGGCAGTAAGAGAAGGTAAAACCAGAATGAATCTCAGTCATCATATCCCAGCACGAGGGCAAACATCATGTCCTTGTTTCCTGATTAACTCCCAATTTCCTTGCCCAGGGCCCAATAAACCCGGCTGTTTATTTCCCCCTGGTGACTCTATTCGAGAGTGAGCGGAGCAAACAAAACAAATCCAATCCAGACACGGTGCCACGAGAAAAGACCAGGGCGAAATAGGAAGTGCGGTCTATGCAACACATCCACGCACGCAGTGAGGCGAAAACAGAAAAGCTGCTGCTAGCCGGACAAACCCCACAGATGTAATCAGTTAGTCGAAGAAAGGTAATATGTGCTGATTATAGCCTAATAAGGAAATCAGTGATGTGACTTGATGTAAAAGAGGAAAGATTTTGCAAAGACAAATTAACCACAAAGCTGTTCAACACATGGCCAAGACAAACTGAATAATGCTGTAAAGGACATTAAGCGTTTGGCTTTTGATGATTCTGTTCATATTGTAAACTCAGTCTGGCAGTAAACGAATAGACTGTGAACACACAAACTAATAATACAGTAATAAAACTCTCACCTGAGCCCAGGCACACTGAAACAATCACACGTTTGTAATGAGCCCGCTCCGTAAAAAAGAGCAAATTATTACTTTAACATATACAGGAAAGAATAAGGAAGCAGAGAGAGACTAAAGAGAGATGCCCAAGTCCAAAACATGGTTCTGAGAGTTAATTTGAGGGTTACTGACCTGTCTGTGATGCGATGCCTTACAGTGAACTGCGCCGGATTCAAATATCCCACTGTTGTCCAGCTCTGACAGTTTGCTTACTGTCTCACAGGCTGCAACATGTTGAGAGAGAAGCAGAAGGGGTGTGTCCTTCCTTAAAACTCTCACTCCCCTTCATCTCTCTCTCTCGCTCTCTCTCAAGTAGTATACATACACCGATCAGGCACCTTCCTAATATTGTGTAGGTCTCCCTTGTGCCTCCAAAATGGTTGTGACCCATCAGAGGACAATGGACATGGACCTTCTGAAGGTGTCCTAAGAGTGTCTGGCAATAGGATGTTGTTAGTGGGGGCCTTTGGTTCCTATGGGTTGAGGGGATGGACCATCTGTTCATCATCCCACAGATGCGTGATCAGTTTGGGATCTAGTGAATTTGGAGGCCAACACTTGTCCTGTTCTTCGTGTTTTTCTTTTAGTGTTCCTGTTGGGGATGGCTTCTGCCCTTGATGAGTCTCGTTGCTATGGGCTGGGGGGGCCTGGTCTGGTCTAAGTGGGTGCTACAACATCCACAGGATTGCCAGATCCAAAAGTTTCCCAGCAGAACATTGAACTGTCACGAGACGGTTGATGTTACTTACTTCTCACGGCCGGTGGTTTTAATCTTATGCCTGATCGGCGTACAATATAGCTCTATGGAAATTATCTCAAGGATCCGTGCTTCAACACAGAGTGCACTTTGTCCTTTTTTTTATAAACAAACATGCATTCTTTATGAAGACATGTCCCAGCAACACAAATCAAATGCATTTTTGTGTATCCTGAGGCTCTCTTCACTGTGAGTCAACCGTTGCTTAATGAAACAGAACTGAGGCGTGGAGTTGATTCAGATGGTTGCACAAGTGCCGTCTGACTGATGGATGCCGTGCACTCATATAAAAACTGTACCAGTTCCTACAAGTCTCTTGGCTGACGGGAATGCTCGTTTCAGTGAAGGAGTGGGGTGGAGACAACTCCTAGAAGAAGGTTCTGAGTGAATCCTGACTTCTTCTTCTTTCCAAGAATGGGTTTCCTGGGCACGCATGCCCTTGTTTGGTGACGTCATGTCACACACTCATGCAGTTTCACCATGACGTTGGACATGGGTCAGATTATTGCATTTTAGCCTGTGCAAGGCTGAAACAAAGACAATAAAGTCAAGTAGGTTCTCTCAAGACATATTTGTAATGGTCTAAATTAATTATGACTTTAATACTACGGTTGTTGTTTGCACATCAGATAAGTTGCTTTGAGAGTTGCACGTTGAGTGAGTCCAAGCGGATGTGAAGTTATCAGCAGGTCAAGGTTACCTCAACCGGTTTGCAGTCAGGCTGGTGGTCACACAACTGTGTGAGAAAAGTAAGGAATAAATGCACAAACACATATTGAAGCACAAAATTAATCTGTGAAAGAAATATATTTTTCGGTGTTAAAAAAAAAAAGCGCTTTATTGTGCAATTTCTTTAAAACGGTTGTTCAGGATGTTTGATAGGGAGGTAGCGGTGGGGCATGAATCTGTTACCCTGAGAAATACTCCAAAAAGAAAGACCCAAGTGCATGAGTCAGGAGTTCAGGCTCAAAAAGCGTGAGTTTAATGTATAAAGTATTCGAAAGCAAGAGTTCAGAGCTCAATCTAAACACAGGAAGTCCACAACTGGAGAACATGTTATTCAGAGTTCAGAATGTAAACTGGAGCGGAGTCACGAGGGAAGTGAAAGATGCTGCCGAAACACTAGAGCACCTGCCGCAAAGAGGAAAAGCAAGCAAACTAGGAATCTGAGCTCACAAGACAGACAGAGGGACGAAGGCTGGGTTCACAACTAGATACCACACGGGTAAACGGGAGAGCTGGCAACAAGTGGGGGTTGGCAATTAGTTGAATGAGAGGAAAAGAGGCGAGTTAGCGCCCAACAGCAGCTCAGACCAGCCCAAGCCATACCAAGGACCAACTGCTGATTGAGAAAACAGTTTTACACGTTGTCCATGATGCAGGGCTCAATACTAAGATCTGAAATGTGGTAGCTGTGAATAATCCTGGCGGCCAGGAGAGGGCGACACATGGCGTCTTGGCAGATTGTGCACTCCTTCTAGGAAATAGGTGATCTTATTCTTTGGTTACAAAATTTGGGCCTGGGTAAGGTGACTTGTCACATGTGAGACATGCTGTTACTCTGACATACTTTAATTCAATAAAAACTACAGCATTTCTGAGAGAGAAACACGTCTTTTTGCTTTTTATTTCCAATAGTGGTAAAGTGAGACATGTTTTCATAGTTTGCTAGAAACATGAATTCATCCGGTGTATCGTTTCTTTCTCACTATTAGACTTAAATCTGTCACTAATCCTGATTTAAAACCTCATCTGATGATCTTTGCTCTCAGGCAGGTCTGTCTGGCCTTTCACCACATGAGGGCAACATATTCACAGGAATCAGATCTTCTTCTTCTTCTTCTTCTTCTTCTATAAACTAGTCCCTCATCAGCTCCTCCTGTGTGCTGCAATCGTCCATCACATTTCACCAGACTTTCTACTGTGGTTTCACTGCCCGTTTCTAGAGATGTCCTGTGTTTGAACTGCTCTATTTGTATCAGTGTTTAATTTCTGACCATTTTGTGACAATTCAGTGTTCTGCTTGGAAACTTCTGGACCTGGCATTCATTCATTCATGTGGATGTTACTTAGACATGTAGCACCCACCTGGACCAGACCAGGCACCCCCACCCCATAGCAATGACACTACTTGCAGCCTAGAACAACTCAAAAAACATGAAGAACATCACAAGGTGTTGACCTGTCCTCCAAATTCACTAGATCCCAAACTGATCAAGTATCTGTGGGATGATCCACAGAGGCCCAACAACATACAAGCACCACAGGAGACCCTCAGAAGGTCCATGTCCATTCTCTCATAAGCCACAACGGTTCAAGGAGTTCATACTTGGTCCAAATCATCATGTTATGTCACGTTGAGTTTTGAACGTTTCTGTTGGATTGTCAAGTTTTGAGTTTGATCCTTCCATTATTCATTGAGCTCACTTCCTGTTTTATTTTAAAAATCTTCCAGTTTCTGTGTCATTCTTGAGTGATTGTTTGGCTCCATCATGATCCTCACCTGTCTGTAATTTACTTGCTCCACCCTAATTAGTTTCACCTGTCTCTTGTTAACCCGTGTGTGTATATATAGTCGTAGTCTCTCGCTTTGTTTGTTGTGCTTTCCTGCTCCCCCCTTTGTTTTTTTCTTCTTGTGTTTATTGACTGCTCTTTGGTTTTTGAAGCACTATATCTGTTGGTCATCTTTTCTGGCTTGCATGTTTTGTTGGTTGATGATACTGTCCATCTCACTGCAGCACTGTTTCTTCTGTTAAGTTTTCATTAACATTCTTCTGCTTCCTCCTTCTGTGTCCTACATTTGTGTCCTATTCACCTATTAAACCTCAAATGTGACACAAATGGCCTAACTCAAAGGCAGAACGAAGTATTTTCTAATAATGAGACAACTTAAATCACATTTGGCCTTAATGGAACCATCACATTTGTTTCTACGTACAAAAAGTGATGGTAGATGTTTTACAAAGGTCAAATTCTTCATGCTCCTTAACTACCTGGACCAGTGCATGTTTGTAGCTTTAAGTTTGTGAATAAAATTAACTTGAGTAATGCTTATAGGTGTTTTAGGCTAAAGGAGTCAGTTTGACACCGGAGCTACAGCAACAGTGTAGACCCTACACAAACCCTAACACGGTAGCTGATATACACATCCCCAGAAATGTAACTGTGTTGCGGCAATGCAGAGTCGTATTTTTTAACTGATTGTTTTGGATCAGTAAAGACTGGACACATAGAGGAAAGGTTAACTGAGGAGGTTCAGGAGATACAAACATTTGTATGACTCGGCGCAGAAAGTAGAAACAAAATTTAACCCAGCTTGAATAAAAGACACAGCGCCATCTAGTGTTTGGGAGGCGTTGTCACCGAGCAAACCAGAAGAGACCTCAAGTCGGCTTCGTACGTAGGTTACGGCGTCTATGTCCTATAGTACTTTAAATGAGCCACTTTCATGAGTGTTTCCATGAGTGTTGCATGCATTGACTCTAATTCCAGCCAGAACCACATGCACATACTGTTTATGTCAAACATTCAGCACCCACCAAAATGATTCATTTACTGAAAGGTATGCAACTTTAAATAAAACATTTATTCACAGCAAATTAATACCTTTTTTTTCAGTTTTCTTTTTGGTAAAGTGACGTTAATCGCCTCAACACAGACTGACATCTTTAACACGTCAACTAAAGCTATGATCGAGTTGTAAAAATTAAAATTCACATTTAAGAATTGACTAAAATGCTCCTTGCTGATGATGTGGGCTAACTGAAATCAGCAAAGACTCATCAGAATCAATTGGTTATGTAGATACTTCATATATCCAAAGGGACGTTGGGTGTCCAGTAGCTTCATCACATAGAATCACACTGTAGTATCATCAATGACCACAGTCCAGTTGGTTCCTCACATTGAGGCGTTGTAGAGTCTTATGTCTTGAGCGACAAACGACCTCCTCAACCTGTCCATGGAGCAGGACAGAGACATCACTGAACGAGCTTCTTTGCCTGACTATGGTGTCCTGTAGAGGGTGGTGGACATTGTTCACGATGGACCGGAGTTTATTCAAGGTCCTCTACTGCTGGGATCAGGTATCTGCCCTGTTTTCTCTCTGAGGAACATACCAAGGCCATGGTCCGTCTTATGGCGTCTTCAATCTCACTGTCTGGCTGTCTACAGACAGCTGTAGAGTTAGATGATAATGTCCTCCGTCACTGTCTGACAATTTGTATTTCCTAGTTGGTGTGAATTCTTATCTTCATGTTTATGTACAATAACCAATGGGATATTGACACATCTCCCCCTGCCTCAGTCCACCCTCTTAGTACAAGACTTTGAGTTTACTGTTTGTCCCTTAGCATTGAGGTAGACTCATGCACTTATGTTGTGATGTGACGAATCTTCTGTCCTCCTTGATCGAGCCGAAATAAACTCCTTCAGGCATAAGACATATACAGAACTCTGGTGCTTCTTCTTCTTCATCGGCATCACCACATATTCCTCCCTAACACCACCGATGTCAGGGCCTCCAGCTCTGCCCCTACCTCAGAGCCCACCTTCTGCATCAGTTCATCCAGCCGTGAGGTGAACCTTCTTCTTAGTGCTGCCTCCCCCGCACAGGATAGTGAAGAAGAGGACACTGGCAACGATAGTCTGGTAGAACATGTCCAACAGCTTCCAGCATCTTAGTCACCTGAGGAAATAGAGACGGCTCTGACCTTTTTTTGTATACGAAGTCTACGTTAGCTGACCAGTCCAGTTTGTAATAGCTGTAGACCTGGGTAACGACCACCGTAATGACTAGAGAGGAGACTGCGGTGATCGGATGGGTAGACAAAATCACTGAACTTGTAGAAGAGTGCTATTTGTTTGGTGTTTCAAACCGAATTATAGAGATAATTTTACTGCTATTTCATCTATTTCCCTAAATCTAGAGAACGTGTTATTTTGTGACTAATCCTACTGAGCTCTGTCCTGGTTTTATCTTCTAACTTGCTCATGGCTGAACTGAGAATGAGCAAATCCCCTCAAAAGCCAAAAGGTCAAAAAAATCAGATAGTGATGTAGGCCGTTATTATCTGATGGTGAATGTGTGAGGAGCTAACATTGAACTCTTCTAGGGTTAGGGCTGCATTTATCTCCTTGTTTGACTGGTTATCAGATCCAAAGCCATTACATCAGGTTGTCAGACGCACATTTCCTCTGTGGGAATCGTGCTGCAAGAGTCTGATGAGCCATAACTTTGTTTGAAGAGGCAAGAGTTACGCCACATGCTCTGCGTAGATCCGTCTTTTTGACCGCGATAAAATAACTCGACGCGTTACGCTGCGGTCCCGCCGTGCCATGTTGGGATTCATCAGCGTTAGTAGTGGCGTAAGGGTTTATCAAGTCCTACCGAGGGCCTCAGAAATTCTTGCATCGGCCTCGTTGGTAGCACAACCGCACCGCAACATCTTGAGATCAGTCCAGGATCCAAGGCCTGCCCACACAACCCCAAGAGGATGACAGAGAGAGTGAAACAAGCCCCCGGTTACACGACAGTATAACATACGCCTAATGATTGTGAGAACCGGAGGAGGGCGAGAAAGGGGGACAGAGAGGAGAGAGCGAGACAGAGTGGAGGAGGGGGGGGGGGCTAGAGGAGGAATAAGGAGCTGGACCGAGGCGGAGAGAGCCAGAGAGAGAGTGTTTATTTAAGTTTTTCGTCTCCTGACTCAGACAGAGAGCAGACTACAGAGGATAATGAGAAACAGATCTTTGGTGGAGAGGAAGAGGGAGGGAGGGGAGACTCGGGAGGAGGAGGGACGAGGAGGATTTGGTGGGGAGAAGAGAGAGGACGAAAGAGTGGAAGGGGGGGAAAAATGTAGAAGAAAGGGGGAGGAGAGGGGAGAGTGACAGCCAAAAAAAAGAGGGGGGTTTGGAGGGGATGTCGTGTTCAGCGGCACAGGAAATAGGCCCTCTTATATTCACTAACTGACAGTTAACATTGCAGCCCTGGTGGCCATGCAGCCGGCAGGTTTTATAGACAGCCGGCCGCTTTCCATGTGTCCTGCTCATGATTGGAATAGTAATCACATCGTTTTGGGGTTTAAATGTGAGAAAGATGTATGGATGGTGAAGATGACATGGACACGAGGTTAATATTTAGAGAAAACCCCAAAGATAATGATGATTAAATGACGCTAAATAAGATTTGATCGGGGTGTTATTGGTGCATGAAGTAGATGTGAAGTGAATTTGACTAAAAGAGAAGCCTCCGGAGTGAGAGGGGAGAGGGGAGAGGAGGGAGGCTGGAGGTTGGGCAGGGGGGTTTCATGAGTGACAGACATAAGGTCCTATGGGGAATGAGTAACGGACCAACTGGAGCTGGGAAACCCACCCAAAGGCAATTAAGGGTAAAGGACGACAAAAATATTTGATAAACTTTTTTCTCTCTCTCCCTCTCTCTCTCTCTCTCTGTCTTCAACGGGAAACAAAGACGGAGAAACTATAGCCCGGTGATGGCGACGACGACGGAGCTAGAATGAAAGAGCCGTCTCCGTTTGGGGAGGATTTATCGGCGATTTTTTTTTTTTGTTGATTTTTTTTATTTTTTTTTCTGGACGGAGATTTGATTTGGAGCGCACGGCATCAAGAAGTCTGGAAAAGTTGCAAATACCGCAGCGAGGAGCAGCGCTTTTTTCGCGTGGAAGCGATGCGGAAAAGTCGCTGAAGCGAACTCCTTCAAGATGAGGAATATTTGCGCAATGACACGCACATAGGAGAAAGTAAAAAAGAAAAAGTTTTAGGGGCAATATCTCTCTTTAGAAACTTTCTTCCCCCCCACCCCTCTCTCTGTCTCTCTTCCCCCCCCTCTCTCTCCCTCTCTCTCTCGTTGAGGCGCATCAAGGACGTTAGAGTGACCAAGTCGGACGCAGGGACACAAGACTGTATCACTGAAATCTGTATCCTGTCCTTGCTGCCGGAGGTCGATGGGGGCCGCGCCGGGCTCGGGCTGGGAGGAGGGCGAGTTCGAGTTCAAGTTGGTGTTTGAGGAGGAACCGCCGCGGCAGAGCCAGGGCCCGTCTCCGGTGCGCACGGCCGAGCCGGAAAGCTCCGCTGCCGGGGAGGAGAGCGAGGGCGCCTTGCTGCACTTGGAGACCTCCAGCAGCAGCAGCCTGGGTCAGAGTCACTTACCGAGTTTAATGTGTTAATTAAAAAGTAGACAGAGGATGCTTGACACCTTCTTTAGTGCACGGGGACTTCTGTGAGTGCGCATGTGCTCTCCACTTTCCTACTTTTCTGCTTTAATTGTGCGTTTGTTTTGCGTGTGGTATGCAGCATCTGCGTGCATATCTAACTGTATTCCGGCTTGTTGGGTGCGTTTGCGTGTGTGTGTGTGTGTGTGTGTTTGTGCATGCAGCCCCAGACTCAATGTGTTTCTAATCAGCTGTGCGTGTGAGAAGAGTTAACAGCTGCCATCTGGGAAGGAACCTCAACCTCTGTGTACTGAACACGCACCACGCACACACACCTCCTTCCCTCCCTCCATCCCTCTTCTCTGTCAAACTCCATCTACACACACTCTCTCTCCCACTCACTCACACACACACACCTCTCATCCACTCATTTGTTTTCCCGCCCACACTGGCATACAGTCCTATTAACACACCCAAGGCATGAAAGTGAGCTACAGGAGAAAACAATGGAGCACTTCTTCACTTTAAGGTTTTATGTTTCAGCTCATAAACACTCGCAGGAAAACTTCTGCTCCTTGGTGTCTCTCCTGGTCTTCAGATGCATGTTCTCGCCTCTCCATATGTCCATTCATATAACTTTTTTCTTTCCTGCTACACTTTCTAGGATATCTGCTGATTAAGAACGCCGTTACTCATGTAAATCACTGCAAGAGATACAGAATTCATTAGTCGCACCGATGACAACAAATTAATTCTATTAAAACCGTCCCGCGCTAAATCTGAGTGTATGTTGAAAAGGCGGCGACTCAGCAGTCTGATGTTTTTACGAGGACATATTTTGTTGCTCTGTTAAACCGGATTGATTTAACACCAAAGTGATTCTGTTATTTAGCCCCCCCCGACCACTGACTAAAAACGGGGCTGTCAAAACAATAGAAACATGTGTCTTTTCACCACAACACAATTAGCTGCAAACCACAGCCTCCAAAATGAAGACGCAGTTGAATCAACAACTCTCTCTCTCTTTCGCTGTGTGAGTTATTTTATTAAAAAGAAATGCTGAGCAACATTACATTCATGAAGGACTGTCATATTCAAATGCATTGAACATGAACTGGCGAGTGAGTGTATGTGTCATGAATACCTGAGCTAAGGTTAAACTCTTTTAGATTTGACAAGCGAACTGCTAAAAACAGATCCGGAAATTAAATTCACTTTTAATTCTAAGTAAACAGCAGCTGAAGGAAAGTCTGAAAGAACAGCAACGGTAATAGTTGTGTGGCAGACATACCTGTATATTGGTTTTGATTTCTTAAAAGGTAAATTTGGCCGTAAGGAGCCCCAAAGTTGACTAAAACTCGCCATTCAGTTGTGATATAAGAAGCTTCTGTGCTTCCACAGCTTATTGAACAGCTCATGACTCAACAGATTTGTCTCTCAACACCTTGTGAAGTGTCCGACCTCAGGTTGGGAACGTCTAATGAATCCCTCCCTGTGTGTGTGTGTGTGTTGTGGAGGCAGGTTCATCTAAGGACGCTGGATTATTATGGTATATTAGGTTTAGACTTCAGATGAGGCTTTGCAAAAGAAAGTGACAAACTAATTGTGTTCGTTAACTGTCTGTTGGCACTTTTCATCGTCAGAAAATCCCCTTTCCTTTTTCATAATTAGCTCTTAAGAGGTCAGAATAGGTGAAGATCAGCATTAATTAAGGAGAGAAAAGCGACAAATAGAGGAAGACGGCACGTTAAATTTAAGATTACACTGGCTTGGTTCAGTGGTAAATGTTTTATAGTAAGAAAATTAGCCACTGGGCAACACCGTAAGAAGGTCCTGGGTTCGAATCCCCGGAGAGGGTTTGATTCTCAGGGCCTTTCTGTGTGGAGTTTGCACGTTCTCCCCGTGTTTGCATGGGTTTCCACCCACTATCATCAAAAAACATGGGTGTGCCAGGCGCCAGGTCGCAGCAGCTTAGGACTAACGCTCCATCTCACCATGCAATTTTGTTGTGTAATGACAAATAAAGCACATTTCCTTTAATAAATAGAGATAAATAAGTAAAAGCATTGATATATTACACATCAGATCTCCTTTTTAGAGGCTAGACTCAGGACAAGGTGAAACATTAGCATATACATCTGAAGATTGACTTGTATTCAATAGCTGTCAGGTACTTGTTGGCAATACACATGTGCACACAAAATATGTATTTAATATAACAGTGCAATGAACAGAGGAAGGTTTAATTCAAAATAATTTCAGTTTCGTAACAGCACAATCTCTTTTCTACTTCCCTGACCCCTTCAGATTAATCTCGTTACGGCTCTTGTGGGGCCTGGATCCACAGTTTGCGGGTAAACATCGCTTTTCCAAGGTTCAGCTCAGGACGCGGAATCAAACGTGAAAGCAAATTTTACACTCAACATTAGCTTTTTAGCGTGTTCAATAAATGTTAGGTACGTTTTTGTGGCTCATAAACTCTCTGCTGGTCTCTGCACACAAACATTTAAATCACTATTTCATGTAAAAAAAAAAAAAAAAAAGCAGAAAAGAGTTGCCTCAGCACTGCAGCTTTAATCACTTGGAAATATGTTTCGTTGCCAGGAAACATTTGAAGAGATTTTTCACCCCAAGTCTTAATTTGTTGGCAGTGACTATTGTGTGTCCGCATTGCCCAAAAATTGCCTGCGTGGCTCGCTGCCACCGCCGAGCACCAGTGATCAGTCGGAGCCTCTCTCATTACAGCGTAACTACTGTTTGGCTCCGTGTGTGGAGACCGACCGCACAACGCTGAGGAAATGTTGTGGCGATGGGGGTCGTGTCCCCGTTTGGATGACGGTTCGGCAGAATTCAAAGAAGCTTTGTCGAGGTCACGTTAAAAAACAAAAAATAAGGTCACCTTCACAGGCGCCAGGGTTAGCAGCATATCTGGATGTGTGCTTCTAAGATAAAATCGAGCCAAAAGTAAACTTATAGCCTCCATTATAGCCCCAAACTGTCCATTAAATGTAAATTTTAACATTTAATGGGCAGCTTTGGGCTATAATGCATGAAACTATACAGTTAAGTACAGTTAAAAGCAGTGGGATGGGACTGCAAGTAATAAGCTAACATGTTAAAACCAAGTTTAATGAAAAACACAAGTACATTTAAAATTAAAAGCAGTTCAACATCATGTGAAACCCACGCATATGTTTTCATGTTGAGAAAATAGATGAAAAAACCAATACGACTCTCGTGCCTGTGTCAAATTTATGTCAGGTTAGCTTAGCATAAAGATTGAAAACAGCTAGTCTGGCACATGTAAATCCACAACATGTTATTTATTTGTTTATTTTACTTTTTGATATTTGTACAGATTCATAAAAGTACAAATATGATATTAATTACTTTTAAAGGTGCTGGATGTGTGGATTTCAAACCGTCTGACTGGCGAGGCTAACTGTTTTTATGCTAAACTAAGCTAAACAGCTTCTTTTAATTTATGACTGTAATAGATGAAACGATCAGCTGGAAAAATATAAAATACACATTTAACCCCCTAATGGCGGGGGACTTTTATATGTGTCTGTTAAATTTGTAGCTGCAGCAGTCCTCCAGTTAGCTTAGCTGAGCAGGTTGTTAAGCTAGTCTGGGACATAGCCACCCATACATCCACAACATTTTGTATGGCTTCATGAAAATAACAAATATGATATCAATTAATTCATTTGAAAGATGCCAAATAGTGGATGTTTTTACTTTCTGACTGGCCAAGCTAACTGTTTTAAGCTAACTGCTAAGCTAAGCAGCTGCTTGACGTAGCTTCCTACACACATGCAGCTAGCTTAGTTTAGCACAATATAGACTGGAAGAGGGTGGAAACGGGCTGTCACATAACCACCATAACATGTTATTCTTCGGTTTGATATTAATAAATGATAATTACTTTTAGCGCTTCTGACTGGCTAAATGTTTCCAGTTATTATGAGTGGCTAAGCTAAGCTAAGCACGCTTCAAAGCCGTTTTCCATGTGGCAACAATTACAGTGAATCAAGGAAAACTAATTGATAGAGGCCCGTTGATGATAATATGAATCTTTTCTCACCACAGATTGTGTTTACAATATTTTGATTTCCATCTAATGAGACTTTCTCATGCAAGACGTAAAAGCAGCAGCAGATCGTCACAACTTTCATTGTGCACTTGTGAAAAAAAAAGACATCATATGACTCAGAAGTTCAGCTACAAATCAGCGGGAAAGTAAATAGCTGTCGTGTCGATGGAAAGGTTCGTCAGCAGCACTTTACAATCTGAAGATTGGTAATTCTTCTTATTTTTTTTTAAATTGCAGACAACAACCTGGCTGCCTCTCATGCGGGACACTCAATCAGCATCCCCAGCCCGCCGCCCTCATCCAATCAGCGGGCAGGGATGCATTCACCGCCCCCACGAAGGGCCCCAATCAGAGAGTTCAGCGGGACCTACGAGAGCCTCCCAGCACGCTCCGTACAGGTGAGGCGACCATTTCTCTCAAGCACCTGCAGTTTTATGATGACACGTCAAACTGTGGCAACAGTAGCGTACATGGATTATTCCCTCAGTGTGAAGTTTGGCTGCGTTGTAATTGGTAAATCTACCATGGCGCTAGTCCTTGAAAAAGTCCCGTTAATTGCGGCCAAGGCTTTTTAAATAAAAACAACTTAATAGTCCAATTTTACACTTTCTGTTTAGGACCAAACAGCAGACAGAGACACTTAGAGACTAGTTGGTTAATACGCTGAAACTGAAAGAGCCATAGTTTTCCTTTCCTGGACCACAAATCCAGCTAAAAAAGTTTAAAAATCCTGCCCAGAAACATGGTCCCAGATTAATGGTCATATTGCAGCTTTTAGGACTGATCTGTAACCTCTGCAGGCAAATATGTGGTTACAGATTTTACATTTCTCTTATCTTTGTCCAGGTGTCAGAGTCTCGCGTGGTCGAGTGCCCGAGCATCCAGATAACCACCATCTCGCCTGAAGACGACCCAGCACCCACCATTTCCAGCTACTGGGACATGGGTGGCAGCAGCGGGTGGGACAGAGAGCGCCTCTACCTCCCCCTGCTGGATCCCTTTTCTTACCGCGACAGATGTCCGGGCTCCCTCAGCCCCAGCCCCGCGTCCAGCCCCTCCTCCCGAGGCTGGCTGAGCCCCGCCTCCAGCTGCGACTCCCTGCTGGTGGAAGAGGACGAACTCAACGAGGCCACCATCAATTTCGGGCTCTCGCCGTCCTCGAGGCCCACTTCGCCCGGTGGCAAAAAGCGCAGGAACTCACCACTGGCCTCCCCCTGTACTTCACGCAGAGGCAGCTACTCCGAGGAACTGCAGGGATGCAACCTGGAGGGCGGGGAGTGCAGCCCTCAGTCGCAGGCTCCGCCCAGCAGCTGCGAGCTCAGCATCCCACAGAAAACCAGGAAGACGTCACTGGAGCAAGTAAAGACGTCGCACTTGGTTTTTCTTAAACGCTGTTGTCTCTCGACATGAGAGAAAATGGAAACATTAAAAAAAAATCTCTGAAGTGATGAACATCTTGTCTTCCAGATGTCTCCCAGGGAGGTGGATCAGGAGCAGTCTCCGGGCCATGGCTCCCCCTGCCCCCTGCCAGAGACCCAGCAGACCAGGAGAGAGCCACCCTCGCTGGGCATGGACTACCTCTCTGTGCCCCCTGCTCTGGCCTGGGGCAGATCCCGAGCCAGCGCCCACAGCCCTCTGTTCAGGCAAGGACGCATACACAAGTCAGCCACAACATTATAACCACTGACGGGAGAACCAACCACCAATTCAGTGTTCTGGACCTGCCATTCATTCATGTGGATGTTACTTAGACATGTAGCACCCACCTAGACCAGACCAGGCACCCCCACCCCATAGCAATGACACTCCTTGATGGCAGCAGTCATGCAACCTCAAAAACACTTTAAGTACAACTAAAAAAACAAAACGTGAAGAACAGCACAAGCTCATGAAGTATCTGTGGGATGATCCACAGAGGCCCCTCCCCTCAAACACCCCCCGATTAACAACATCCTGTTTCCAGACACCACAGGACACCCTCAGTAGGTCCCATGTCCATTCTCTGATGAGTCAAAACAGTTTTGGAGGCACAAGGGAGACCTACACACTATTAGGAAGGTGGTCATAATGTTATGCCTGATCGACGTACTGTTTATTTCTTTTCCTAATCCGTGCCCTGCACATCTGTTTTGCCGCCGTCTATGTCGTGCATGTGTAAATCAGATGTAAATGTCATTATTTGGTGCACGAACTAATTATTCAACAGCATCTGGTCGCCAGCATCGCGCTCGGCGCCGCATCTGACCCTGTTTACACACCACTGCAGGTCTAATGCCCTGCCTCCGCTCGACTGGCCGCTGCCGTCCCAGTTCGACCAGTACGAGCTGCGCATTGAGGTTCAGCCCCGCCCGCACCACAGAGCCCACTACGAGACGGAGGGCAGCAGAGGAGCCGTCAAAGCCGCGCCGACGGGGCATCCCGTCGTCAAGGTGAAACCCGCGTAGAAGCAGGAAGTTGTTGTTTTTTGAATCTCTAAAGCACCTCTGGGGATGTTTTATGTATTAAATTAAATTTAAGCAGAGGGTTTGTTGTGCTCACATGAAACTGGAGCAAAGTCTCAGGACGCATGTTTGTGGCTCACTGCCTGCTGGAGGCCTCCTCACAGCTTGACCTCATCGCTCACTCTGCATCTCCCTCCACAGCTGTGTGGATACACGGAGAGCAAGCCGCTCTCGCTCCAGGTTTTCGTAGGAACGGCTGACGACCGATCCATCAGGCCGCATCCTTTCTACCAGATCCACAGGTACTGAGCCTCATTAGAAACACTGTGCATCATTTTTTATGCACTTTTTATTGTCCACTCGTGTTCAGGGGACACGACAGTCCTGGGAGACATCTATCTGACCTCTGTGGCTTTAACCATTGTGTAACTAACCACCAGCTGCTTCTAGTGTTGGTCCAGAAAAAGTCCTGCACCTGTTGTTCTCTGAGTGACTCGATGAAAAGAAGCACATTCATATGAAGTTCATTTGAAGTGTTTGCCCTAGCTTACATTAATAATATATTAGCGTTATTTTAAGAGAATATACAAGATAATTAAGAAACCAATGAAAGTAAATGAAATAAAACCAGTAAAATTAACAAAGCATTAAATAAAATACAATAAAAATAACACTTTATTTATATAGGGAGATTACTTTAGACATAAATTAGCTATTAAAACATTTGGAGGAACATTTAATCACTACCTTCAAACTTCAGACGGACAGGTTTATGAATTTTCTCACGCTGTAAGCCATAGTGGAATTAAACTAGCAAGTATAATGTACAAATTAACAACATTTATATCGGGAAAAAATAGAGAACTTGCTTTTTATTCTGTCTGACCTGAAACACATTTCATTTCTGCTTTCTAAATGACTTTCACTCGCGTATAGAGCTGTTAAATCTGCATGTCTCTCTCTCTTTGTGTTTTCAGAGTGACCGGGAAGATGGTCGGCACCGCCAGCCACGAGAGCGTCCAGGTGGGGACCAAACTGCTGGACATCCCCCTCAACCCCGAGAACAACATGACCGCACTGTGAGTAGATGCTGAGCAAACAGTTTCCTTTTCATCCAAGGATTTGTTTTTCTTCAGCCTCCATCTGCAAATTACGTACTTCTAAGTACTGTGTATGTATACACTGTATTGCCAAAAGTATTCAGTCATCCATCCAAATAATCTATTTCAGGTGTTTCAATCTCTTCCATGGCCACAGGTGTATAAAATCAATCACCTAGACATTCAGACTGCTTCTACAAACATTTCTAAAAGAATGGGTCGCTCTCAGGAGCTCAGTGACTTCCAGCATGGTACTGTGATAGGATGCTACCTGTGCAACAAGTCCAGCCGTGAAATTTCCTCGCTACTAAATATTCCACAGTCGACAGTCAGTGGTGTTATAACAAAGAGGAAGCGATTGTGAACGACAGCCATGAAGTTTCAGGCCTCGTATAATGACAGAGCTGGGTCAGTGGATGCTGAGGCTCATAGTGCGCAGAGGTCGCCAACTTTCTGTCAAGTCGATCACTACAGACCTTCAAACTTCATGTTTCCTTCAGATTAGCTCTTGAACAGTCTAGAGAGCTTCATGGTTTGGGTTTCCATGGTGAACAACTGCATCCAAGCCATACATCACCAAGTGCAATGCAAAGCGTCAGGTGCAGTGGTGTAAAGCACATCGCCACTGGACTCTAGAGCAGTGGAGACACGTTCTCTGGAGTGATTAATCACTCTTCTACATCTGATAATCTGATGGACCAATCTGGGTTCGGTGGTTGCTAGGAGAACGGTACTTGTCTGACTGCATTGAGCCAAGGGTGAAGTTTGGTGTAGGAGGGATTATGGTGTGGGGTTGTTGATTTTGGACAAGAGATTTTGGACAACTCCATGCTCCCAACTTTGTGGGAACAGTTTGGGGATGGAGCCTTCCTGTTCCAACATGACTGAGGACCAGTGCACAAAGCAAGGTCCATAAAGACAAGACAAGATGAGAGAGTTTGGTTTGGAAGAACCTGACTGGCCTGCTCAGAGTGTATGTGGTTCCTTTTGGAGGTGGTTAGTACTGATGCCTCACAGCAAGAAGGTTCAAACTCTTGAGCCAACTGGGTCCTTTCTGTGTGGAGTTTGCATGTTCTCCCTGTGTCTGGTTCTCTCCAGGTTCTCCAGCTTCCTCCCACCATCCAAAGACATGCTGGTTAGGTTCATTGGTGATTCTAAATTGGTCGTAGGTGTGAGTGTGAATGGTTGTCTGTCTCTGTGTGTTAGCCCTGACATAGACTGGAGACCTGTCCTGGGTGTACCCCGCCTCTTGTCCAGTGACAGCTGGGATAGGCTCCAGTGTCCCCATGACAGAGAGAGATCTGTGCATTTTATTTGGTATTTCACCAAATTTCCTTTTTCTTGTTTCTTGTTCTTGTCTTGTTTATTTTGCACAGTTAAAAAAAATTACACAAGTAAAAGTAACAATTATAACAATTTGAAGTGCAGGAAGAGGCGAAAACTCGAAGAGCTTATCACATGCCTCCACCTAACAATAAAGCATACTTAAGAAAACAAAATATACAAATAAGCAATCAGAAAAATATGTAGATAAAAGAAAATATTACACAAAAACAATAATAATCAAAATATATCACTAACAATAAGGAATAACAATTAAAGAAACCAACAAACAAACAAGAAACAACGACTAAAGGACAATACAAATAAAACAAACAAGAAATAACTTCAACTTGGCAATTGCACAAAAGGATAAAATAAGTGTCATATCAGTACATCCATTACTTAAGCCAGTTTCATTTACGAAACAAAATTTAAATGGTGTTTCAGACATCCTTTATAACCTTGAACAGATGAGCATTTTTTTGCTAAGTGGGAATATGTATTCCATAGTTTGACACCCCTGTACCGTATTGCATATTGAGCCCTGGTTGAAACACATTTTGGAGGATGCAGATCTAACGCTCGACGAGTTGCATGAGTATGAACCTGAGAATTTGTAGTGAAATAGTCTTTGAGGTGAGCAGGAATGCTTTCCTCCTTTAAGACCTTATAAATAAAAAGACATGTCTGATAAATATTTATATTATAAATGTTAAGAATATGAAGTTTATGAAACAGAGGAGTGGAGGGACTATATGGATCTGAACAAGTTGCTATCCTGACAAAACGTTTCTGACAGACCAAAATTTTGTGTAATGTTGTAGGAAAGGTACTGGCCCAAACTATATTACAGTATGAAAGATATGGGTAAATTAGACTATAATAGAGAGTGAGAAGACAATTTGTTTTAACCAAATGTCTAATCCGTCTAATAATGCCAAGAGATTTGTGAATTTTTGTATTGACACAATCAATTTGATCTTTCCAATTTAAGTTCTCATCAACAAGAACTCCCAGGAATCTAAATGAAGATACCTGGAGCATATCAACAGAGTTAATTTGAATTTTGGATAAATCTCTTGGATAAGATTTTTTGCCACTGAAAATTATAAATCTACATTTCTTAATGTTCAGAGACAATTTATTTAACTTAAACCATTTCATATAAGCAGTTAGACCAACATTTGCTTCACTAATCAATAAATTAAAATTACTGTCAGAGAAAACAAGGGTTGTGTCATCAGCAAACATAATTGGTGAGAGGGTATGTGAAACATTTGATAGGTCATTAACATAAATAAGAAATAGCAATGGTCCTAGAATAGACCCCTGTGGAACCCCACAGGTAAGTTTAGCTTTGTCAGAATAGCAATTATTAATACAAACAAATTGATACCTATTGAAAAGATAATCCTTCAACCAATTGTATGTTATGTTCTGAAAACCATATTTAACCAATTTTTGAAGCAAAACCTGATGGTTAACTGTGTCAAATGCTTTGGAAAAGTCTAAAAAGATACTACAAGTGATTTGATGATCATCGAGTGCAGAAATAATTTTATCAGTAAGGTGAAGCAGAGCCATATAAGTGGAATGCTTATCCCTGAAACCATACTGATGTTTGTAAAGGACTGAATTATAAGTCAAATGAGAAAGAATTCTGTTATATACAAGTTTTTCTAATATCTTTGAAAAACAAGGCAGGATTGATATGGGCCTATAATTGTTAAAAGAACCTGGATCATCTGCTTTAAACACTGGAACAACTTTTGCAATTTTTAAATCCTCCGGTACAACTCCTGTAGCCAAGGACAGGGAAAAGATGTGAGTGAGGGGCTTTAATATAGACTGTTTTACCAGTTTGACAAGAAAAGCAGGAATACTGTCGTGACCAGCTGAGGATGTTCTGAGGTCATCGATTAGGTCACTTATCTCTTGGCTACTGGGTGGTTTAAAAGAAGTCATAATGGAAAAGGTCCCTGGTATATAGTCTAATGGACTGCCCGGACAGTCAGGAATTTTATCAGCTAAATCCTGGCCAATATTTACAAAGAAGTCATTAAATTTTTGAGCAATCACAAGCGGATTATTTACAGCATTTTCACTATCATGAAATACTGAGGGTAATTTCGAATTTTTTTTTTCCCCTCTTTGCAATATCTGATTAATCACTTTCCAGGTATTTTTAGTATCATTTAAAAACCTCTTAAATTCATCACTGAAATAGTTCTTTTTTGCAGATCTGATGGAGTGAATATATTTATTTCTGCAACTTTTATATGCACCACGGGTAAGAGGTGTTGGATTAAAGGCATACTTTTTATAAAGTTTGTTCTTTTTCTTTAGTAGCTTAAGTAGATCATCTGTAAACCAAGGCTTGTTAAAGTCTTGGCTGTTTTTCTTAGTAGAACTGCTTAAGGGGAAACAGTGATTAAAACTAAGGTTAACTATATTCATGAACTTCTTATATGCTGAATCAGCGTTTTTTGTCACAAGAATATCATCCCAGGACATGTTGACAAGCATAGATTCAAATTTAGAGATGTTTGACTTACTCATGATCCTTTTGTACTTTGGTTGTGGTTTCTTAATGTAATTAATCCCATCAGCCTGAATTAAGGAACACTGAAAAATAGGAAAATGGTCAGATAAATCTGATAACAGAATCCCAGAATTCATTCCTTTCCCTAGGGAATTTGTGAAAATATTGTCAAGTAAAGATATTGAATGATCTCCAACTCTCGTAGGCCTGTGGATGAGGGGGAAAAAATAACTAGAGTAAAATGTATTTAAAAAATCACCCATGACATCATTCGAATCACATTTAAAGAGGTTTACATTAAAATCTCCTAAAATAAAACACAACTTATTTTCCTTATTGATACACTCCAGACAAATAGCGAGGTTTTCAATAAAATCTCTTAAAGGGGAGTCAGGAGGGCGATATATAACCCCAACAATAATCTTCTTGTGGCCCAAGACCCCAAAGAGTTCCACAAAAACAGATTCCACCCCGACAGTAGATTTAACAGTAAGATCATGTCTTAGTTTGAATTCATAGTCGTCATGAATAAAGAGTGATACACCCCCTCCAGGTCTACTCCCTCTTACATAATGAACTGCGTTGTATTTAGGCACCTTAAAGATCTCTCTGGTAATCTCAGTGAGCCATGTTTCTGATAAAGCAAGAACAGAAAATTTGTGATTCAATGAAGATAAATAGTGAATAAATTTATCATAGTTGCCAGGGAGACTTCTTATATTTAAATGAAAAGCAGAAAATACATTTGAAGGTAAGGTATCACAAAAATTATTAAATTGGGATTCATCATAAAATTTGCAGAAATTTGAAGCATTAAAAGTTGAAAAAAAATTCAAATCAGGGTCAAGATTTGCATTGTATGAATCAAAATTACAAAAATCAAAAGGATTAAAGACAATGTCTTCAAAGCTTGTTTTTTCCAAAGCCATTGTATTTGTGATATAATATTCTTTAGATGTGGACTTAAATTCAGCAACATAAGTGCACTGGATATACACTACAAGGCTTTTGGGCTATCTATGAGTTTACCTGTCTTTGTAGATTCAGGCTTGGTGGATGGACAATTAGTTTGTCATATCTTAAGTAAGCAATGTCACCTCTTTGCCGGGCTGCCTTCATTTCTGGCAGTAGTTGTTTTCTTCTTAGCCGGACAGCTTCAGGGAAGTCTTCGTTAATGAAGATACCTGTGCCCTTTAAGTTCTTAGCTCTGTCAAGAACAGCGAGCTTGTCCTTCAGACGTAGAAATTTGACCACGACGGGCCGAGGTTTCCCAGATGAGGACATTGGTTTTCCAGCTCTGTGAACCAGGTCCAGCTCTATATTCCGATGATCCAGTAGAAGTTTTTCACTAAAAAGTTTTCTTACTTTCTCCTCAGATTCAGAGCTCTTTTCATTTCCAGATTCTTTTATTCCTTCAACAACAACATTATGGCGTCTTGAGTGCCCCTCCAGATTTTCAGCCTTATCAGAAATTGATAGGAGGCTTTTGCAGATAGTGTCGAGATCTGATCTTGTTTCATTGCAGTTCTTGGACCAGGTTTTACTGGTAGTTTTAAAATCATCAAACTCCTTCTGAGTCATTTCCAGACTCACCTTGAGATCATAGACTTCCTTTGAGAGCTCATCGATCCTCTTGTTTGATGAGTCAACGATGATCTGCACACATGTTTTGAAACTTTTTTCCTGCTGTTCAAGCAAAGTTCTATAAAAGTCCTTTTGCTGGTCCAACAGCTCACGCATTTGAGACATGCTGACATGTTCCTCAGGAGAGTTGTTGGCTTTTGGTGGCATGGTGAAAAGGCCTACTAGGCCAAATGCAGACCAAAGCCACTAAGTTCCAAAAAATACTGCAAAAAGTCAACAATTTCTTGAAAAGATCTGGTGTGACTGTTCATAAATCATCCACATGTAAAAAAAGTTAGTAATTTGTGCAGGATTCACCAGATTTTTGCTGGATTGAAGCAAAAAATGTGTGTCCTCCTGCTACAGTGACATTGAGAGTGTGCTGAATATCATTTTAAAACCATAAAACAAAAATTCAATTCAAAAACAAAAAATAAAAGTGCAACAAGCTAAAAGCATAAAAACAGCTGTATTTTCCCATCATGAAACAGGAAGTAGGCCACATCTGGAATTTGCAGCAAACAACACTTTTTTTTTGTTTTTTTCTTTTTTAGCATCGACTGTGCCGGGATCCTGAAACTGAGAAACTCGGACATCGAGCTGAGGAAAGGAGAAACGGACGTTGGGAGGAAAAACACGCGCGTCCGCTTGGTGTTTCGCACCCACCTCCCTCTGGCGCCCCCTGTAGCTCCACCTGGACGAGTCTTGGCTTTGCAGGTCGCCTCTCTGCCCATCGAATGCTGTGAGTGGCTGTGACGTAGAGACTCTGTGTCTGCATGTTTTTGCACACATCTTTGGATCCTTTGCAGACGTTATACTGCTAGTCTTTGCACTGCCTGCACTGTTTACACTGTATCGTATTGTCTGCATAAGCTTGCACATGCTCAGTTCCTTGTATGTAGTCCTATGTCTTCATATAGCTGCATGGTCCTGGAGGAACGTCCTTTCTTTTCAATACATGCTGCACCTGTTACGTATGGTTCAAACAACCTTTGACCTTTGACCCTTGAAGATCCTGCAGCTATCGGGTTTAAATTAGCCTCATGTTTCACAGCGCTGGAGACAGAGGTTGCACTAGTCATAATCTATTTTTACCCGTCACTTTAATTTTTCAAATTGAAAATAAATACATATTTAACAGCATTTCATTTTCATTAAAGTTTAATTAACTTTCAGTACTTTTATCAGAACAGTATTGACTTCAAATGGTAACAAAAACAACAACAACAAAAGTTTTGGCTGCCCGATTGTCAATGCTGCCGACACGTCTTGTCCGTTCTCAGAACAGGACTGCTAGCGTAAACAGCTCTTAGGCGGTGCCGTAGTGTTGAAGTGCTTCGGTCGTACGCTAATTCCATTTTGGTAGCCGTTAGCTGCATAGACATAGATCACCGACTGTATATACTAGACGTAGACGTATAGTTAGCCAAGCTCTGACGTGTGCATCAGTATAATCGGTGTACCAGGAAATCGTTCACCGACAAAAGTTCTGCGATGTTTGGAACGCAAACTGCGATGAGAGACAAGAGCTAATTAATAAGGTCACTCGCCACCAAGTGGTCAGGGGTGTGAATTGCAATCTGTCAAAATAACAGATGGTCTTCAGATTTTTCCATCACATTTAAAAAAAAAAAGGTCAATGACGGAAAATATTCGGTTAACGCGACCCCTGGCCGGAGGTCTCATCTTGCGTTTGTATCCTCTCCCCCTGCCTCAGCCCAGCGTTCGGCCCAGGAGCTGCCCGTCATCGAGTCCGTCAGCCTCACCTCCTGCTCGGTGGAAGGAGGAGAGGAGCTGCTGCTGAGCGGCACCAACTTCCTGCCGATCTCCAGGGTGCTCTTCATGGAGCGAGGGACAGGTGAATGTCCGGACCCTCTCATGTGATCACAGAGAAAATACAGAAATGACATGAAGAGTGGTTGTATTGGAAGATATTTTTCTATTAAACAGCTTTTAGAAGCATCCGATTGGTTAATTGACATCATTTACGTCGAGTGGACGTGTACCTGTGGATGCATCTAAAGAAATTAGCCAAAATCTACACTAGTCTGGTTCATAAAATACACAAAGGCACCACATTCATCTAATATAAGCATTAACACCATCCAACCACGCTCTATCGTCTAAAGATGAACTCTTTGGCAGAAATAATAATCACTGTCTGAGGTCTGATCAGATCATCCCGATAGTGAAGCACGGGGGGTGCAGCATCATATAAACAAGCTGGTCTCCGGGTTAACGGAGGCCGCTCAGGAAGGGGTTAACAGATATTGTTTAGGCGTACAACTTTCCCTCAGTCATTGAGAAGAAGAAAAACAAACAGGAAGGATAATAATTCTGTCTATTTTTAGCACGTAACAGAGATTGTGTAAATAAGCCAGAAATGCAAAGTGGACCATGAAGAGGGTCAGAGGGTTTGATGATGTGTTGTGCATATTTCAAATCAAATAATGATGATTAATTAAAGCTTTTAGAGCACAAGAATCATTATTTACTGATGTTCTATTTTGAGCTTCACAAGCTTCACAAATGTGTACTTTAATCCCTGAATTCTGCTCCGTTAGACGGTAAACTACAGTGGGAGGAGGAGGCTCACGTCGACCGCGACAACAGCAACGAGGTAATATCACGAACCCTTCAAGTTGAGCATATTCAACCAGAGCACGCCGTGACGCTCCGCTCCGTGACTTCCTGTAATGTTTTCCCTCCAGTGTCTGTTGTGCGTGAGGGTCCCGGCCTACAGCGACCTCTCCGTCAGTCGGCCGGTGTCGGTCAGTCTTTACGTTTCTAACGGGAAGAGGAAACGGAGCAGCACTCATTGCTTCAAGTATCTACCGGGTGAGAGTTCACGTCTTCTTTAGAGTTTTTGTTTAGTTTCTCTCACAGTAGAACACAAAGCAGCATTAATAAGGTTTATTTTCTAAAGATAAATGTCCAGAGCATAGACTGTATAAAGATGGATGGCGGAACTGCTCCTCTAAAGTGAAGCCAGAGCAAGTAGAGCTCCCCCTGGTGGCTGGCTGCAGTATAGGTCATAAGCCTCCTCCATGTTAGTGGATGGGACTTAGGACAAACTAAAACACTAAAATACACATCAAAAGTGTTTTTTTCAAGGATGGTTTCAGGTAGTTAATATAATGTTGATGCAAAGTTTCATTTTAGTTATTTGACGCTATAGTGACAGGATGTGACACAGTGGCGACTGCCAGTCCCTCCATAAAGCGGTCCTTTAGACTGTAAGAGTTGTAAATAAATAAAAAATGAAACAAGTACAGTGTATAACCCAGCATTTCTTTGTAACTGGTAGAGGTAAAGGAGAGTGCAGTATCATTTAAATGAAAACGTGAGTGAGTCTGGAGGAAGTTTGGTTGGACATCGATATCGTGGCTTCACTTGACTCCACTCTTGAACCATACTGCGCAAACTCTGGGTCCGTATCCCCGGGGAAATAGCGTCAGTTTGGCCAATGCAAGGAAGTGAGGACGTGTTGTCCATATTTATATACAGTCTATGGGCCAGAGATTTGCAGAAGAGTATTTCCTTCTTAAGACATTTCCTGAATCAGTGAATGTTTACAGACGTGTAGCTTGTTTTGTTAAAGAGACAAAATGCATAAATACGTTTAGGCGTTAGCTGTTAAGGTGGATCTAAAGGCAGTTTCTTCTAGTTAGCATTACGGTTGTGATTAATAGCCTAAAATATTTCAATCAGGAGCAAATTCACGATTGGTTGATTGAGATTGTGGATGGTTACCCTGGAAAGTGATTAGAGAGACATGAAGATTTTATTATTTATGAGAAACCATGGATAAAAGACCCCTGGAAGAATTTTTTTGAATTTATTTTATTACATTTTGTTGTCCCATTTAAACATATTTGTCTTTGGCCCATTCAACCTGTAATTTACTGAGTGAATCCCAACCTTATAACTTTATGACTTTCGGAACAAATTGATGCGTCAAAGATGAAGATGAACAAATGCTTCGTTAAATTTAATGATAGTGTTGCTGGCCTCTTCACTGAATATGTCACACCCAGTAAACTTTTAAAAAAGGCTGGTGCTATTAACAGATAAAGTGCAACCTGGGTGATCTGGGTAGAGGGAAACTGTCAAATACCTACAACCGTTAATTTAGTAATAAGACAAATATCCTTGAATATAAGCCTTGATATAAAGAATAAATATTTTTTTCTGTTTCTCCTCAGTTATGTTCAAAGAGGACGACCCCCTGCTCTCTCGCCCCTCCGTGCTGCCTCTGGATGGGGGGACCGGGTGTCCCGTTGGAGGTCCCCCCAGGATGGACAGGGGCTTCCATGTGAGAGGCGACCCCATGTCTGACGAGCGAGGCCTGGGCTTCCTGCCCCCCTACCCCTCCACCTACTCCCCTCCATGCCCGACCATGAGCTTCCACGAGGAGTACTGCACTAAACCCGACCCCGTGGCGGAGGAGCCCGGCGGGTCCAGGGCGGCTCTGTCCGAGCGTCACCCCAGTTTTGAGAATCTAGAGCTGGGCTTCACAGAGCTGCTTCCTCCTCTCTACCCCCGCGGCCCACAGCCTCCCTCCCCGTCCCCTTCCCCGTGGCTGGACTCACCCTACCTGTCCTCTTCGCCCTCCCCTTCCCACTCCTCCTCACTCAGTCCGTTCCCCGCCGGGAGTCCCATCTCGACCTCCCCTCTGCCTCCCATCCCCACCTCGCCTTACCCGCAGTACTCTGCTTATCCTCAGGAGGTGTGTCCCTCCCCTCCAACCAACCCCAGCCACTATCAGGACTTCTGCCCAGCACCCTACTCCCACTACGAGGGCTGGGACCCCCAGGGAAGGGTGCTAGGAACCGGACATGGGCGGGACCCCAAGATCCAGGATTGCCCTCTGGAATTTAGCAGCTCTGCCTCTATGCACCACATTACCTTTGAAGAAGGTGAGATATAGATTGGATTTACGTTGCTGTTCAATTGTTAATTTAATATTTTTACGTTCATGTAACTGACTCGGTCCCGGTTGCTGTTAATCATCATGCAAAAACAAAACCCATATTTCTCTAAACTTCCATGGGTGACGGTTGTAATCCTGGGTAAATTATTTCCATCATTGGTCTCCAACATTTTTACCAATTAAATAATGTGGCCAAGGGAAAATGAGAGGGTGAATTATGACTTGCAAGCATTTGTAGTATTTATTTACAGTACTGCGGGACATAGACGACGTAACCTACGTACGTATGAGCCATTTATACTTGTGCTTCGTCAGCCTCCCAAACACTAGTCGGCACTGTGTCTTTTTTGGCAGCCGGATTAATTATTCTTTCCACTTCCTCCTTCACATTCAACAGTAGTGACTGAAGTTAACCTTTCCTCCATGTGTTCCATCTTTATTGATCCAAAAACAATTTGAAAATTGCGGAGACGGAGAAGTAGCCAGAAAAGCTAAAGCGGAAACACGCTACTACCAAGAGCACCAATCACAGCTCTTGCAGTTCTTGGTGCTTAGTTACATTTCTGGGGAGGTGCATGTCAGCTACGACACTAGGGTCTACGTTGTCGCCGTAGCCTCAGCGCCAACTAAATGCAGAAGTATAAACCGCCTGTTATACTTGTGCACTCATCAATCTGGGTCACTTTGTAAAAACTCCTCCCAAACACTAGTCGGCGCTGTGTCTTTTTTTCCTGTCGGGTTAATTTTTGTTTCCACTTCCTGCTTCACTTTTAACAATGGCGACTGGAACCTTCACTAAAATTTCGCCACAGACGAGTCCTACAAATGTTTGTACCTCTGGACCACCTCATAGGACATAAGACATGTTTATTAGTCTCACGTATGGGACATTTCATTGTCACAGTAGCACAGAATTTGGCAAAAAAATATATATACAGAAAACAATGACAACTTAGACAGGGAAAATGTTATTCAAAAAAGCACAAATACAAAATTTGAAAAAATATATCCAAAAATTATACAAAAAAATAACAATACTCCAATACTAAAAAATTAACCTCAGTTAATCTTTCCTCAATGTGTCCCATATTTATTAAAACATTCAATTCGTAAATTGCATAAATGGAGAAGCAGCTGTAAATACTAAAGCACAAACACACTACTACCAAGAGGACCAATCACGGCTCTTGTGTGAGGAAGGTGGGCGGAGCTAGGGTCTGGGTTATGATCTGCGCCGTCGCCATAGCTACGCCACCAAATTTACTCAAGAGCACAAACTATTAGAAGCAAACCCCTCGAAAACAAGCAGCTAATCAGAAAAAATGTTTTAAAAATGCCAAAATCTGATTTCAATGACGCTCCACAACAACTTTAACATTTTGAGATTAATATATCAGCCTTTATTGAATAGATTTTTACTTAAAGGATCCTTAAATTTTGACTTGGGATATGCAGCTAATGGGACGTTTAACAGCAGAGACGTTGTTTCTGACCTACTTTAAATCAATGTTTGGTTTTTATCCTGCAGTTTCTTGCTTATTTAGCCTATAACATGTACGTACGGTTTCAACTTATATCAGCCAGTTCATCAGTTGATGTTATCTTATAAATGCTCTTCCTACGTGTTTTCCTATCAGAAGTTGCGCACGTGGATCATTTTATTTCTGTTTTCCAAATAAATAAGTGTAAAATTATAAATGCAGGTTAATAACACACATGAGCTTTAATTCCGTCTCGTCTTCTTCCTCCACAGTATCAGAGTTCATCGGCGAGGACATCCAGTCTTACCAGTCAGGCTCTCAGATGGACAACCAGCCAAACTGAGCTCGGAGCGGCTCGTGACCCCCCCGCCCGTCCCACCCCAGTTTGACATTCAGCAACATTTTAAATTCCCTTACGCACTCGGTATAAAGAAGCAGTCACATGTAATATTGACAGGAGACTCTGGTTACCAGGACACTGTTGTAATTATGACCACAGGTAACTGTTTTATAAAGGGAAACTAATGTTTTTAACACGTTTTCAATATAAATTATACAAGAAACGGATCGAGTCTCTGGCAATGTTTTTATTTCTCGCTAAATCTACACGAAAGACGAAGGAAAAAGGGGCTTCAGGATTATGGAAAATGAAATGGCGCTACGAGATATTAACCATATGGAATACCACGGCCCAGAACTATAAACATATATTACGTTTGTCTAAAGAAACCCAGTCGTTTCTTTTTCCTGAAAGAGTTGTTATTTTAAGATCGCACGAGCAGAAACTAGTCATAGCGGCAAGATTTAGGATCCTCTTGTTGCCAGAATATTTTTTCTTTCTAGCAGAGTTATGCGTAAATAGCAGATAAAATCGCCTAAAGTTGACAAATTAACTTAAGACGGTGTTCGTCAGTAGATCCTGGCTGGTGTTAAGTGTTGAGACGCAAAGGTAATTCTTTAACTCTGACGTCTTGGGAGGGTGACGCGAAGGGGCCGCGACTGTTAAATGTGTTTGAAAGGTTCGTCTGAGGAATAGTTTGACTGTCTCCAAGTGGAGCAGAGCAGTGGCACCTGGAGGGAGGGACCCGGGGATCAGCACTGGTCTAAATCAGCCGGCGGTTTGACGCATTACTCATCTCGCTGTAAGAATTCACATTTTCAATCGTTTTTTCCACTAGAAGGACTTTGAGCTTTTAAGAAAAGACAGAAATTCCTGCAAGGCAGTAAAAAGACAATAAGACGCGAAAGTGGCATTAAATGGTTTCGTGGCAGGTTTATGGGTCTATAGGTTTGAGCGTAACCATACATGGGCATGCTGGGAGCTTCACACCAAACAGCGTAAAGGGAAGGGACTGATAACGCTGCTGTGGAGCTTTGAACTTTTTAACTTTACCAGTCTCCCTCTCTGTCTCTCTATGGCTGCAGCTCAGGAAACGTTCCTCAACCCCGAAAGCTCACAAAATGGAAAGCTCCGGGTATTTAATGCTTTCTCTGCCAAAAAAAAAAAAATTTTAACGAGTGTGTTTGCATTGAATGTTCTTAGATTAAAGCCAGTCGTTGCAAATTGTATGTCATGCGACAAAAACCGGGTGGGGGTGAGGCACATCTTTTAAGAAAAATCTCCAATAAAACAAAGCAGAGTTAATTTAAAACAGTAAAAGTGCAAAATGTGAGAGGAATAGTTCATATTGGAGTGATAATGTCTGCATATGATCAAACATTTCCACACTTGACCGAGAACAGAGCTGAACACACTGGTTAGACTAACTAACTGTGTCATTATCTTCCTTTTCTCCTCTTCCTTTGTCCAACTTCTTTTCATTTTTGAACGGGGCACTGTTGGCTTGTTTAACTACATGTAACATGACTGAGACGCAGGCCCCCCCATGTGTCACAGGATTTGTGTTGCAAGGAAGGGAAAGACGGAAAGAATGCAGGACGCACAATCCAATTTTTTTCAACCTGTCAATTTCAAGCTTATTCTTAATTGATATAGTTAGATAATCATCAGGGAACAGACTTCTGAGGGTGTCCTGTGGTATCTGGAAACACAATGTTGTCAGTGGGGGGGCTTTAAGGGGAGGGGCCTCTGTGGATCATCCCACAGATACTTGATCAGTTTGGGATCTAGTGAATTTAGAGGCCAGGTCAACACCTTGTGCTGTTCTTCATGTTTTTTTGAGTTGTTCCTAAAGTGTTTTTGCGTCTATGTCAGGCTGCCATCAAGGAGTGTCATTGCTATGGGGTGGGGGTGCCTGGTCTGGTCTAGGTGGGTGCTACATGTCTAAGAAACATCCACATGAATGAATGCCAGGTCTAAATGTTTCCCAGCAGAACACTGAACTGTCACAAGATGTCCTGTCACTGGTTTTAATGTTGTGGCTGATTGTTTTACACACACACACACACACAAGGGCTGATGGATTAGACATGACACGAGGCAAGACAGGTGAGCGTAATGAAAAGACAAAGACTGGAAGTAAGACAGGAAACCAACCCGGAAAACAAAAAGCTCCCAAAACACAATCCTACGACACGCTGACACGACTCCGAATGTGTGAAGCATAAAACAACGTCAAAGTTTGGTCTCAAGGATTTCCTCTTAGTTCAAGGTTTAATCATATCTTTTACGGCCTCTTAAACGAATCCAGATTCTGCCTTCTGACATTTTTATTTATCATGACTTTATCTGTGTCACATAGTTTCCCATCCAGCGAGGTCGCCCTGACTTCAAGCGGCGTAACGACCTCGTAAAACCACAAACAAGTAGGTTTTTATTAAGAGACGCTGTAGGCCGGGAAGTAGTTGCCGCTTTTACATGAAGAAATTAATAGCCTTGATGAAAAAAAATGTCTCTGGAGTTGCAATATATTGCATTGTTAATCTGCAGATGCTCTTTCACCACATCCTGCCACATGAAATCACTCAAGAGTTTCACCAGGGGGAGGTATAATCTCAGACATCAGCCTGTGAGCTCTCTGGAGTCCAGACTGATTCACACATACCAGGTTTGTGCAGCAGTTGCACTAATGGAGGAGGTGAAACGTTAACAGAAAGATCATCATGTCTAAACTCAGCCTGTCACTGGAAAGCTAAACTCCCAAAAGACGAACTAACTATAGGATCCTGAAGAATGTGAGAGGCATCTACAATCAGGGCAGCGTAGCTTTGTTGTGCGGACGCCAGTATTAACCATTAATCACACTATTCTTAACTCTTATTCACATCTGTTAAGTTACTACCTACATTAATATCAATCTGAACGTCAAATCTGTGCATTTGTGCAATTGTGTGCATGTAAACGGTGTCGAGCTAATGTTAGCGCGCGTTTTTCACCATCCCATCTTCACATGTTAACATCTGCTAACGGCACAAGACACCAGGCAAGGCCAGGGCGGACGGAAAGTACTGCCATGAGGTCCCATTGTATCCTCCAGGGACATGTTTCACAGAGACCCATGATGTTAAGGGGGAGATATTTCGGTCCGAGCTAAGAGATGGCCCAGATCGGTGGAAAATTTGGTAGCATCTGTTTCCAGAATCACCGCCGCCCATAACTTAGTACTTCACTCTTGTTTTACTCAGCGAAAAATGAAATTCATGGACTGGTCGAACAAAACTGAGAGGCCTCCACGCTTGTGGACATTTCATGGTTACAAAAAAACATCTAACAGATTAAAAAGACAAGAAATGACATGAAGTAAACCTGCCTTGATGACGATATTTATGTCTGTGACCATCATAAACATGCCGTTCACCTCCACTCTTTTGGGATTTTTATAGGGATGCACCAAAATTTTTTGGCTGAAAACCAAAACTTTTAGGCCATTTTCTACTGAAATTTTTTGCAGTTGTTGCTTGCATCATCACATCCTGTTTCGGCCGTGTTATTTCAGCCGTGTTGTTTCGGCGATGAATTTTCAGCCGAAAACAGAAAAGGTGCTTTTGGGCCATTTTCAGCTGAAAATTTATCACCGAAACAACACGGCTGAAATAACACGGCCGAAACAGGATGTTGTGATGATGTAAGCAACAAAAAATTTCTGAATTTTATCGCCAAAACAACACGTGTAAGCAACAACCTCAGCAATTATATAACCAACATTTTGATCCAGTTCTTGTATTTTTAGATATCCAGAGTAAATAGGCTAAACTAGAGATAAATAATATTTTTAGCACTAATAACCTCCTGATGGTAATCCACTCATGGTGATGTACCGATGATGGCCTTCTGGACTGGAGACTGCATTGCACCGTAATGGGCGGCACAGACAAATCACATTAGACCCTCGTAGAGAAACAACCATTTGTGGACGGAGACAGGCATCTCTCTCTCTCTGGTTATGCTGGAAAATTACCTGAACAGAGGAGAAGGGTTTCCAGACGGAGCTGCTGTCTCAGCTGCAGAAAGCAGAGTTTCCAGCATTTGGTCCAGGAATGACAGAGTGAAACTGGACATTTTAGTGCTTGCACAAAAAATAAAACAGATTTAAAGCAATACTTTAGCAAAATCCACCTGTTTGCTCCATTGCCAAGAGCCAGATGAGAATAGTGAGACCAGCGCAGCAGTTTAGGTCGCTAAGAACAAAGTTACATTTTGCTTTTTTATCCAATATTACGGTTTTATGGTCCTTAACCCATACCATAAAACCCCTGAGACCCCAAAGGCAGCACAAGGACTATTAAAACCTTATCTTGCTACTAATTAGACAAACTAATCCACTCCTGAGATGTGAACTCATCTCTATTTGTGCAGCCAGTGAAGTTCCTTTTTAAAACATAGGGTCACTGTTAGGCCAGATGACACATATGTGTGGAAATAAAATGAGGACGTCCTGGGAACCACCCAACAAGATGACTTTATGAATCCCCCCGAGGGATTTGTTACTCACAGCCATACAAGTGCTCCTGGCTTGGAAAGTTTAGAGGTTAGAGTCGAGGCCAAACAGGAAGCTCTTTCAGGAAGCAGAGGACTCAAACCTGAGCCCCGCAGCCACGGCGGGCCGTGTTAAGCAAGCAGCAAATCTGTGGGTCTATTTTAATTAGCGATATCCCTGAGGTATTGTCCTGTCATTCAAGTTGTTATTGCACACTTGACTCCTGGAACAACACATCCGCTGTGGAAACGTGATGCCGTGCCTCTTTCATTTGAGACTGCATCTGCATCAAGCTATTGTGGAGCAGATGACTCGGCCTTTGTTCTTCCTGTGGGTCAGAGTGGGAAGAACAAGCATTGATTTAGTCACTGGAGGAGAGAGGGCACAATGCTCCGTGCAGGACCTTTCACATATTACAGCAGCAAACAGCACAACAAACAAAGGCAAGCCGCCTGTCAGCAGACTGATGGCTGTCGTAATTACACGGTTCAGCCACAACATTAAAACCACTGACGGGAGAAGTAAATAACATTGACAGTCTTGTGACAATTCAATGTTCTGCTGGGAAACCTTTGGACCTGACATTCATTCATTCATGTGGATGTTACTTAGACATGTAGCACCCTCCTAGACCAGACCAGACACCCCCACCCCATAGCAATGAGACTCCTTGATAGATGCAGCCATCTCCAGCAACAGTTTAGGAACAACTCAAAAAACATGAAGAACATCTCAAGGTGTTGACCTGGCCTCCAAATTCACTAGATCCCAAACTGATCAAATCTGTGTGGACCCCAGGATGA
This sequence comes from Planiliza haematocheilus, assembly GCA_005024645.1. Classification (NCBI taxonomy): domain Eukaryota; kingdom Metazoa; phylum Chordata; class Actinopteri; order Mugiliformes; family Mugilidae; genus Planiliza; species Planiliza haematocheilus. The sequence continues at coordinate 186,329 of SRSE01001003.1, forward strand.
GGATCAGGGACCGTCAACTTGATGATCTCTGTGATGATCCACAGAGGCTCCTTCCCTCGAAGGCCCCCCACTGAAGGTCCATGTCCATTCTCTGATGAGTCATTGGTGGCACAAGGGAGACCTGCACATAATGGTCATAATGTTATGTCTGTTGGGTGGATATCGGATATGGCCTGATGTGGAAAGATGTATTTCTCACTGTGGAGGAGTCAACAGTAATGCGCTCCACCCTATTCTCAGCAGCATACGCCTAAAGTTTAACACCACAATCAATCAAACGCTAAAACTATGAATCTGTATTTTTTTTTAACCTACCTATTCTGTTTGACCATGTGAAATAAATACAGTTAAATGTTAGTTTTTGTGCATGAATGGATGAATAAATTAATTTCCCATAGCCCAAAACCTCAAAAAGCTTAAAAGACAGTATTCACAAAATGACAGCAAAACAGAAAACAAAGGTGAGACAGAAAACTTATATGTAAATATATAGAACATACACTCGATTGCCAGTTCATTAGGTACACTAGTGAAAGTCATGTACTGTATTTGAATACATTAGTTTTTACTAGTGTACCCAATGATTTGGAAAACATTAAAGCTACAGTTCTAACCCTAACCCAAATTTACCAGATGTTTCTGAATGTCCATGGCCCTATTTTTTTATCTCCTGTGACTAAAAAAAGTCCTCTTTAAACTTTTTGGGAACTCTCTGCGCGGTTTCTTTACTTTTTTTGGCCTTTCGTATTTTTTTCCCTTATTAACACATGACCACTCATGATAGCGTTGTTCCTGCTTTCTGATCCAGACGCATTAACTCCTAGCTTGCCAGCAGCTGTGTCACGTTGCCAAAGCAGAAGTTTCGACCCTCCCTTTGGAAAAAAATAAACTCCAAGACACGTGACTGCGCCAGAACTGGGCGTCGTTGCCGTTTCCTTTCCTGGCCATATTTTTAAAGGCAAACTAAAAGCATTCGCGCCGGCTTCCCCAGTTGTCACAAACCTTTAAAGTTGACGTGAACCATGGTGGTCCCTGATCCTCATCCTGGGGTCCACACAGATTTGGGGGGTAGGGTTGAGGCAGACGGTGTGGTGAGAGCTAAAGTAAACATGGGAGTATAAATAGTGCGCAGAGAGCCGGTGCTGATTTATAGTCCGTTTACTTAATGGACAAACAATTCTTTGTCTTTGTTGTGAATTCATTTGTACTCTCTGCGGACACTTTTTACGGGCATAAAGCGCAATTAAAAATCACAGTTTAATATAAAAAGGGTGCTGAAACAGTAAGCTGAATGCTACTAGGATATATGGTGTTTATTCTCAGGGCTACTTTAACAATTTTATGAGCTATTTGTGGCTCAAACCATTTCTACGTAGCGTTTGCATCTTCTGCTTGGATGCAACTCTAAATGTCTCGGTTCGTCTTTCTGAGTCAGCCCTGCAGTAGACTGGTGATGTGTCCAGGGTGTAGCTGGGGGACAAGCGATAATAGATGATGAAGGATTTTCACCAACAAATGCAGACATGCGTGAATTATACAGCTATTTGATGTAAATAGCAGCTTGTTACTGCAAATCCATCCGAAAGGCCCAAACACACAAAGCTGACATCAAAACACTACAGTTCTGCTGTGGTGTTGCTTCACGCTGCTTGTGTCTGGACCAGAGGTGGGTAGAGTAGCCTAAAATTGCCTAAAAGTAGCGAGAGTAGCGTTACTTCAAAGTAATATTACTCAAGTAGAACTAAGCAGTAATCATTCAAAAGAGTAAAAAGGTGTTTGGTGAGTATTTTAATGTGCAAATTCAGGTATTATGAAAATAATATTACCTTTACATTATGACAAATTAAGACACAAATTTTCAAATCTCATTTTTGACCAATGTAGTAATGGGCAGTTTATGCTAAGCCACAGCGACAGTCCAGACCCTTATGGCTCATTTAATGTACTGCGGGACTAGACTCCGTAACCTACGTACGTAGCAGTATGTGCCATTTATACTCGTCAGTCTAAAAACACCACCCAAACTCTAGTTGGCGCTTTTTTGACAGTGTTCTACTTCCTGCCTCACTTCCAACAATAGCGACTGAAACTTCTGAAGCCACGCCGAAGACGAGTCATACAACCTCCTCAGTTATGTTTTCCTCAATGTGTTCCATCTTGATATTGATTCAAAACAATTCATACAAATTGCAGAGATGAAGAAGCAGCCAGAAATACTAAAGCGGAAACACGCTACTACCAAGAGGACCAATCAAAACTCTTGTGGTCTGGGACGTAGTACGGCGCTAGGGTCTATGGTGTCGCCGTAGCTACGATATCAAATTGACACAGAAGCCTAAACTGCCTATAACACCGAAGCCTGACTACGTAGGTTACGGCCTCTATGTCCTACGGTACCTTAAATGAGCCTAGAGTAGCGTTTCTTCTCCACTCACGCAAAAGTAAAAATTACGGAGCAGTAAAAATACTCTTTTCTAGAAAAAAATTCAAAAAGTTAGTCAAGTAAATATAACTCATTACTACTCCACCTCTGGTCTGGAACAGACGGCCTTTGTTCTTCCTGTGGGTACTTGAACACACCACATAGATTATAGCAAGCGGCCAGCTAGCGCATCTGTTTGAGAGGGTGTTACTCATTCGTACCAGTAGGTGGCAGCAGTCTAAGAAGAGCTAGGAAGATCTACAAACAGAGCTGATCAGTTGGTCTGCAGATTATTCAGTGTAAATTATCATGTTCTTGTGAAATTAGTTGTATGTTCAGACTGGATGACGATGTTGTTCCGTTTACTTTCATCACTTCTGTTTCTCTTCTCGTGATTACGACCAACGGCACTGGCCAACGCTCGATTGATGACCTGGTCGTGTCCCAGCCTTAAGAGCTCATAAACACGTCAATCCAACCAATAACCGTGAAGAGATTTTCCTTAAAAAAACGTAAAAATGTTAAACACACGGTGGCGCTGGATGAAAAGTCTGGATCACGAGAGTCATAAGGACTCATCATTCATCTGATGTGCGATAAAACAAAATAACACACACATGCATACATTTACCATGTGGTTTAATTAGAACACTGGGTTACATTTTCCTATAACACTGATGTGGTTTGCACACTTGAAACAGTGGAATATAAAAAACAAAAAGTTAAAGAACATTACACTAAAGACATGTAAATGGAGGGAGGCGACATTTTGATCGCATTTTTTTTTTTTTACAGCAGTACATAACCAATAAACCTCATCAACAATCAATTACACAAATTTAGTAGTGAGAATTTAGATGTTTTGATATTTCGAGACAAAAGAAATCTAAACACACAAATAAAAACGCAAATCGTAAGTGCACTCTAAACGTCTTTGTCTTTTTTTTAATAATTTTTAGCCACAATCTCGTATATGTTCTTTCCACATATATATATATATATATATTCTATCCGTTGATAGTCGCTCGCGGATGCACATATATTGTAACAGGAGCAAAAGCTAGCGTAGCGCTCTCATCTTAACATTACGTAAACTACTTCAAGTCTTAAAAGCCACGTTTGGAACATCATAAAAAGACAGACGAATGATACGAGCCTCTCGGCCGCTCAGACCTGCCAGTTACTTTTATGAAATCAAAAATGGCATTTGGATATTTTCTTTGATCTTATAGCTTAAACTGTTGGTATATTTTTTTGTCTACTGGCAGTTAAACAAGGAAATACTGATCAACCGTTTTTTTAAAACCAAATAATGAGAAGAAACTACCTTCGTAAGAACATTATGCAAAAATAATTGACAAAAACAAAATAATAAGCCACCATTGACTTTTGAGTTTTCCTGTTTCGTCTTCAGCTTATCTGACGCTGAAACTGATAAATTGAAAAGTCTTGGGTAATATCAGCATGTTCCACCAGTCACATTCAAGATAAGAGTGTATTCAGGTCGCTGGATGCACAAGACATGAACAGAAAGCCATTGACCTTTAACGCCTCCACCGTCTTCTTCTTTTCTCTTTCTAAGGTCCTCAGCCATGCAGTATACTTCACACAAAATTCAATTTGGCAAATTTTCAAGTTTTAGGGTTCTGATCAGCCAAGCACGTCAATTTCTCTTCTCTAACACATTCCCGCTCGGTCATCGTTATCCTAGGGGTTCGTTCTCACAAATTCGCAAATTTCAAACAACAAATTGAGTAACGCCAGATTCGTATGAGCTGTGGTGTAACTCTACAGTCGCCGGCCCGCGAGCTCCTCCAGCTGGTGTGGACGCCGTCACGCAGACGACGGCGTGGCAGAGAGTACGCTAGCGTTCGCTTGCAGCAGTATATTTGACAGCAGTTCTACAGCCTTTAATAAAGTACCCAATTTTTATTTTATTTGGAGCATACTGCCGACCTAATGTCCTTCTTCTCTTGAAATCAAGCGCTGACAAACACCAGGCGGGTGGAGTAGATCAGGTCGGCCAGGTAGAGGATGAAGTTAATGGCAGTGAAAACGGACACCGCCAGCAGCTTATCCCACGTACACAGCCCCACCGCGTTGCCGCAGTTGCTTGGCCTATTTTTCGTTCCGCCGTGCTTGGGGTCAAAGTTGAAGATGGGCCAGATGATGGTCGCTGACAGATACAGGACCACAGCGAGCAGGGCGTAGGCCGACAGGAAACGTGCAAACGGGAAGGGCAGGCAGCCGGTGCACTCGCCCACGCAGAGCAGGATGATGGCAGCTGACAGGATGAAGCAAATGCAGTAGACGGACATGCAGTACTTGAGCGCGTCGTGGCGGTCGTACAGAACGGGGTCAGTGACGAAGACGAAGATGATGCAGGCCACGAAGGTCTCGCAGACTTTCAGCAGGCCGGGGGCTGTCGCCATGTAGCCGGCCACCTCGCCCGGACGCGCCTTGCTGATGCTCACCTCGCTCATGTAGGCGATGGTGGCCAGGCAGGAGAAGACGGTGGCCACGATGCGGTAGTCGCGCGTTTCGTTGTGGCCCACCGACCCCTTGAGGAAGTACAGAGGGAAGATGATGGAGGCCGACAAGCAGAGGAGGGCGGCGTAGCAGGCGAAGGTGATGGGGAAGTTCTTCCAGGAAACGGGGGCTCTGGTCTGGAGGCCGAACAGCTCCACCAGGAGGACGAGCAGGGTGCCGGCGAAGCTGAAGGCCCAGCAGAAGATGCACCAGTCTCCGGTGCCGTGTGCGAGTTGGGCGCCGTGCACGGCCACAGAGAAGGCCACACAGGCGAAGGCCATGGCTGCCAGCCGCGTCCATAGCAGAGGGCTAGATTTGAGGACTATAGCCATGATGGAAGATGGACGAGACAACGAGACGAGCCGCAGAGGTTCCGTCGGATCTTTATCAGCCGCTTAGGCAGAGAAAACTGTGAAGAAAACACAATGAAAATAATAAATTTATTAGTATTTTGAGCTTTAATGGCGTTGTCCTGGATGAAGTACGACCTTGTGAGGGCTACAGCTTCCAGCTCTGTGCTCCAACATATCATTTTCTGAGACACACAATGCAGTTATTGTGCTCTTATGAATGGCAGAAACAACAACTCAAATCATGAAAACACAATTTGAAACTCCGAATAATGGCTCCACTGTGGTGACGCTCGTCACAGAGCATTTACATCTGCTCAAACAGTCGTAGTGAACGTGGTCTTTTTTTCTGCCTCTTATCAGACTCCAGACTTTTTCTTTCTTTTTTTTTTTTTCTGTGTTAACAACATTCCTGCTCTGAGTGCAAGCTGTTTCGCTCTGACATTCCTCCGTGGTCATGTCCTCAGCGATGGGAGTGGCGCCACAACCTCCACCGACCCCGTAACGCGTCTGTCATCATCACGCTCTAAACACGGCCCTCCTCATTTGTTCCGCTCCCGCTCTCCCCGGGACCCGATGTACGATGTGAAAGCTTAGATCCGACAGAGCCGCGTCGTGAATGTTTTGTCTGTGCCTTTTCAGTGGGGGCGAGGCGGGGAGATAAAGGCAAAGTCTGGTTTGGAGCCAGTCTGAACGATAACCACGAGGGTGGAATTATGTTTTTGTGCACGTTCGCTTCACCTTTAGGTCAAATTAGTGTAACATTTCCCCAAATTACTTTCAATGAAGCAGCATCCAGCATTGCCTGAAGCTGGAGCTAATACACAATCGCTTGAAGATGCTGTCAATGACGCAGAAACCTCTAAATTAGTATAAAATCATCCACTTCAACCACAAGCAACAACTTTAACAAGTTCAAAAAGCAAACGGTGGCTCAGCAATGTCAACTACACAGCAATAAAGTCAGCTAGTGGTCAACCAGACCAACGAAGGGCGGAGCAACGAAGCGGTTGAGACACTCGAGTGTTATTAACTGTCTGTGAGTTCAGCTTTTAATGTGGAGGGAAATTATTATCAGCTTCTTAACAGATTCAGATTTCTTAGCTCGAGGCTCTTCCTCGTGTATTTCCTGAACACAAGTAAAGTTTCATTTTATGCCGCTTGCTTCAGCTTTGCAAAGCTCACTGTTAAGGCCACACACACAAAAAAAAAGAAGCATTGGCCGCTCTCCCATCCCTCCTGACACCCATTGCCCTCTTGGCTCCGCGGCCGCTGCGCTCCTTGTTTCCAGCTTAGAGACGGTTATAAACAAGGAGAAAGGGCCTGTTTACACTGGTCCCATTAAACCAGCATGAAATGGTCATAGCCGGCGGAGGCGAAAGGGCCGGGCTGCCGGCGCTCCAGTATAAAATCGGAGGCGAGGAGAAAGAGACAGAAGTGGAAGAAAAAAAAAAAGAAAAAGAAAAGAGGGGACCCCTGAAACTCGTGCAGGGTGACTCACACGAAGACAGGAAGGAAAAAAAAAGAAAAGAGAAAGAGGGAGGAACGCCGGGGAATCCCTGCGCCTCGGCCACAGAAGGACACGCAGTTTTGAACAGAGTGATGGAGTGGAATAGCAGAGGAGTGAGTCACCACCGGGCCCCTCTCTTTCGCCACTTCATCCCCCCCCCCCCCCCCCCCCCTTGTTCATTTTAAGATTTTCCAGCTTGCTGATGTGTTCCAGATGTTCAGGAGCCCGACTGCTGCTGAACAACTGGTAACATATTTGCCAAGCCCTCTCCTCTCCTCTCCTCTCCTCCTCATAATTTCATTCGGAGGCTACTCCCTCTCTTTTCCATCACTTGTCCGCCTTGGTCTCCTCCCACCGTTCGATGCAATCCCACTCCGGGTTTGAACTCGGGCTGCCAATTACGCCCCAACGTAAACCACTCAAAACAAACGTATGGGGAGGGTCGTAATGGAAAAATCTATGGCGCCACTGCTTTCCCGCCTATAGGCTCAGTTGAGGAGTGTGGAAAAATAAAGGGTCTTTTCACGGCACAGTATGGAAAAACAGGAATCAGGACGGCACATGGGATGTTACAGCATCATGCTCCATTACACACACACACGCACACGTTTATATATGATTAAGAGTGAGATGTTCAGGAAACAAGTGTTTGCCTTTGGGCAGACAGAAGTCATGTGTGCTGCTGTTGTCATGACACAACATCACTTACTCAATTTCACCCGTAATCCACTTATAGGGAATCCATGGGTCGAAGTACAAGACGATCTCTGTTGGCAGACAATCTCAGTGTGTGTGTGTGTGTGTCTGAGCCTCATGTTAATAAATGAAAGCCCGAGCAATGCTCTTTCAAAATAAGGGGGAAAAAATGTGCCCTTTTCACAGTTTCCAACCAACAACAAAATGACATGTGTTCCACTTTTTTTTTCCACACAGGACAGTCTAAAACAGAGCGTCCTCTGGGTCACAGCGACCTGCCACACCTACTCCACCATCCACACAGCTCCCGATTCATGTGAAGAAGCCACTGGTCACGTATATCAGAGCGTGAAAGTGCATGTTGGTGTGACAGAGGCACGAGGCCCATGCAGAGGCTCATTCATTGACAGGGAAGGTGGGTGTGCCGCCTGCCACCACCCTGCTCCACCACATACACTACAGCCTCATGAACACAAATTCACTTTTTTTTTTTTTTTTTTTTAAAAAGAACAAATAATACGTTTTAGTTTAAAAAAATGCAGCATAACTCTAACTTTTGAATCTTATTTTGAAACATGCAGATGCTGAGTGTGTGGAAGTTGTTCATCTTTCAATAAAACCTCTCCTTTACAGTTACTCTTTTATTTTTATGCTTCCAAAGCGATTCTGTCAAAAAAAATAGTAAAAACATCGTGACTTTTATTAAAATAATATCACATTCTTGTGATATGCAACAAGTGGTGCACAAACGCGCAGTTCCAAACGCAGAACGCGTAAAATAATCCACGCGTAAAATCACCCCAAGACTCCCACACCGCGTCAACCGAGAGGTTTCTTACCTTTCTGATACTTGGCTGCTGCAGCTGCTGCTGTTCTCAGGTCCCCAGGACATCCACTGAAAGGGAGTCGCAGATCGCAGCTCCTCAGCACCCTGGCTTGCTCCCCGCCCCAAAACCAAATTAGGCGTCAAATGTCTGCACCGTTACTCGCGTCTGTTTCAACTCCTCCTCCTCCTCCTTCTTCATGCAGCCCGGGACAGGGTAGCCCGGACACCACGAACATTACACTCCTAAAATATGTGATAAATAAATAGCCTAAATGTATAAATAATTAAATACACGCATACATCTTACACATGCAACACAGGTGTGCAATAATAATAACAACAAAAAAGTGCTTAAGTCTCTTAAAACACTTCCTGTTTAGGAACACGTCCGGACTAAGTCTGACTTTTTTTTTTTATTATTATTATTAGGCTATTATTTTAATTCTTGAAAATGAACGTGTTTCTGTAGGCATCATAATAATTATTGTGTATTTCATTAGTGCTGGAAGTTTTTATTTTATTCGACAAATCTTAAAATATATTGTAAATTACAAAAAATAATAAATAAATAAATAAATATGGCTCGTTATTGAAAATCTGTGCAGATAAACATACAGATTTGTTCATTTTCTCCAGCGTTTGGGTGTTATTTTTATTTTATTTGAACAGTTTCAGATGTTTTAGATTAAGAAACGTTGATTTTAAGCTTTTTTTTTAAAGAGTTTATTTCATCCAAAGTGACCATCTTGAAATGTCTTGTAAATTATTAAAAACTATGACTCAATATTGAAAATTTATGCAAGCAAAGACAGAAAACAGTTTATTTTGACCAAAGTTAAAGCGTTATTTTATTTTATTTCAACTGTTCCTAAGAAACGTTCTCATAGAGTTTATTTTACTCACCCAAAGTGACAAATCTTGAAAAATGTTTTATTTTTCCACATTCCTATTAAAAGAAATATGACTCATTAGTGAAAATTTGTGCAAGTAAAGATAACAATTGATGCGTTATCTTATTTGAAGTGTTTCATATACGTATTTAGACTGGGGGGGGGGGACCCTCTGCATGACTCACTGCAAATGGAGCCGTCATTATTTTTGCTTCCCCATCAGCGGTTACTATCGACGCGGGGCCACATAAGGCTAAATATTTATCAATACCTCTCCCTGATTCATAGCGCTCGGGTGATGTTTGTATACGTCGCCTAGCAACGGCAGCGGTCGCCCTGGAAACCAGATGTATTTACCGTCATCTAATAGAGTCACTTCCTGTTCGGACGAGGGGGGGGGGGGGGGGACCTGTCCCCGGAGAGACAGACCGAGAAAAAGCAAGAAATTAAAAAAAGTGCCATCACATGCTCATTCTTACCACATTACTTTAACTCGCTCACAGTTCAACCATTGAAATCCATAGGCGAGATTTAACGTCATAGAAAGAGGGAAACACTGGCGGGTTTGTCTGTTTATCACCAACATTTATCACTGAGGAGGAGGAGACAACAGCTTATGTCGTGTTTTTTAGTGGGATGAGTATTCAAAACTTTATTTTCTTTATTCTAAAAAGCACCAGTGCTCAATTTTAAGTTAAAGTCCCTTTTAATATTAGACTACAACTTATTTTATGTGACGTTGAGGAGTTTTTGGATAGACGTAACCATATAAGTAATCACATAAGTCTATATAGGCCTATTCAAGGATTTAAGCAGTTGTATTGTTATTTAAACACATATTGGTGCATGAGGTGGAGCGAAGTTAGCTACTCTGGTCCTGGTGCTAGCCAAAACAATTAGCTAACTGAGTATAAAATAGCAATATAGGCAATCTAGACAGTAGTGAAGTGAATTAAATGGAGTGACACAGCAATACACAGCAGTCCTGTACCACTGAGGTAGTGTGCAAATGAGAAGCATAAGGTGACAATTGTGCAATATTCATAATCTGTGCAACACAACTGCAATCTGTTCAAGATGTGTCTGTGGTTGGTTGTCAGGGGAGGGGGTGGGTCAGGGGCTATAGGGGTCCTCCAGCGTTCAACAGTCTCACAGCCCCCGGGAAAAGGCTGTTCCTCAGTGTGGTGGTACTACTGCTGCAGCCTCACGCCTGGTGGGAGAGGGACAAACAGTGTCCAGTGTGTGCGGGGTGGGTGGGGTCTTTCTTGCATCTTTAGGTGTAGAAGTCTGTGGTGGTAATACTGTGTAAAAAGCATTAAAATCCACCACCATCTCCTTGGTTTTAACTGGTCCCTTGCGCACCCCACAGTTACAGTGTCATCTGAAAACGGCATTGTGTTGTTCTCAAAGTGTGTGTGCCATATGTGTTTGGTACGAAAACAATCTTGTTAAAGGGGTTTGATAAAAGAAATGCCATGACAAAAGTATTCGTTTGCATCTCAGCTGCAGTTTAACAGGTGGAGGAAAAAGGTGGCACTCAATGACATCATATTTAATGATCTCACCACTGCAAAGGGAAGGATGTTTATAGCACAACCGCTGCAAGAAAAGCCAACTTATAACTAGTTTAGGTAAAAGAGGGCTGTTCAGGTTAAATTATCTTCTTTTAATTATATGAGCTTCCTTGAATAATTTAGAGTTTTAAAGGGCCCAAGATAAGGAGAAACAATAAACAATGCTTTTAAGATTTAAACTACATACTTTATCTAACTTAATTGAGCATGAATAACAGTTAAATTATGTAAAATTAAAATGTTCAGCCAATTAGAAGGAGAAAAAAAAAGCAGAACTAACAAGGATGAATCAAACTTTTAAATCAAATCTTCAGGTTCTGTGGTTTTCACTTTCGACACCAGATGGCGCCAGACTTCAAATCATGTCGCGGCTGAGTGACGTAATAATTCCCGCGACGTTTATTTCAAACGTCATTTTTCGGAGACCTGCGCTGCTCTGCTCAGTAGCTGTTTGGAGACGGTAGCGTCATGGCGTCGGGGACAGGAGACTCGTCCACTGGACACGATGCAGAACTGGACGAGTTACTGGACAGTAAGTGTCCTCGCTGTCGTTTTGACAGCGGTTAGTTTTGGTTGTTTTAAACGTCCTCGGTGTGTGTCGCTGAACTCCTCCCGAGTGTCTCTCTCCCACCGCGCCGGGGTGTTAGCTTAACGTCGCCTCGCTTAGCTGTTAAATATCAACAAAATGAATGTTAATTAAGGAAGACAGTTGTAGCCGCGGGTTATATCAAAGCAAATAGATGCGAGACGTTAGTTATAAAGTGCTTTGTGTCGCTCCTGTTAGCTAATCCAGGTCTAGCCCCCTTGTTTACGCTCCTAGTGTAGTCACCTACAACAGGGTCACAGAGAAAAATAACCTTCAGTTTTTGCAAAACCCACTTAATGTTATATTTAAAACGTTAACCGACCAGATTAAACACATTTCCGGCCGCTGAATGATAAATAAGGATTTATAATTCGTTTGTTAACGTGCGCCTCTGTTTCCTAATCAAAACAAATGCACTCACTTGCCACTTCATTAGGTACACTGGTGAAAATGAATCCTTTCTAACATAACAGTGTCTAAATCTTGTCTTCATGACAGTTGTGTATTCAGCATTTGTCTATGATAACAAAGAGTTTTCACTGTATTGTACTGACACGTGTTTTTGTTAGTTTGACAGCACCAGTTATGTCTGTGCACTGGTCAAAATAAAAGAAACACCTTTGTGTTTAATAAAGTTTAACAGAACTACAAACCTCCAAAATGGTCTTCCAGTCAAATTACCGCCTTTCTGACGTTGTTTCAACAAAAACTGAACATTAAGACCTTCATGATGATAAGATTTAGAGCCGGACTGTCATGATAGGATGCATTTGTTTTTACTAGTGTACCTAATGAACTGGCCAGTGAGTGTGAATGACGAGGTGGCCGCTTCCTGGAGGGAAACAACTGTCACAGGAATCGGTTAACTACATGTTTGTCATCCAGATCTTTAGAAGATGCTTCGATGATTCTGTAAATGCCTTGAGAACAACTTTTTAAATGTTCTAAACTTTATGACTTTTTGAATTTTGAAGAGAAGGGAGAAAAATCGTTAGTTGAGGATTATATATGGGGTCTTATCCAGATTATTCACCCCTGATTTTCCCCCATTTTTATCAGAAAGGACAGACTGGATCAGAATAGTGAAAACCTGAATAAATACGGAGGCTTTGGCTGTCAGTTGTTGTTGTTTCTCTTGTCTGTGTGTGCTGACTCCTTTTTCACTATGAGTGCTATTTAACTAAACTACATATTTACGCCCAGTAGATAGATAAAAACTAGTCTAATCCAACAGACGTTAATTTATTCTGCAGCCATAAAGATTACAGTGTTTAGTTTCTGCTTGAACCGTTTTAGACCCGAGCTTCTTTGTGCTTCTCTTAGGCTGCGTTGTAACCTGTTTATGACAATGGCGGTAAACTCATTTTTATATCGGTGAATGTAAACTAAATATTGGTGTAATGTTGTACACGTTACCACTGTCTCCAAGATAACTGAAGTCAAAGCAAAAAAAATTAAAACTGGAAATGGCGTTTGCTTTTTGTGACACATCCATTGTCGATTAGTTTATGAACAGATTCACAGAAACAAGAAAAATGTCTCTGGTACCATCCTCTAAAGTTTGTATTTTGTATTTTGAACCATTTATTGATAAAACTCACCTTGTTTTCACCATTTTCTGACACTTTACAGATTAAATGATCAATTTCTTGACGTGGATAACAATCTGTTTATGTGTCTTTCATAAAAAATAAGTTGTATTACAGTATTACTTAGAGAAGAAAGTATTCATTGGACTATTCTGAAGAGGCCCCCAAATAAACCAGGCCCTTGTACTGCAGCATTACCAATCAGAAGAAATCATTATAGTTTGTCTCGACTCAATAAAGTCGACTAACTTATGCTGCAAAAGCCTTGATTCTTATGGCGTCTTCTTTTTTCTTTAGGTGCGTTGGATGACTTTGACAAGACATCAGCTCCTCCAGCTCCTGAACCTGTAGCTGCCTCATCCTCAGCTAGTAGCGGTGCAGAGAAGGTCTGTGTTTAGTTCATTTTTTCTACTTGTCTTCAACAGTTTTCTACGAACTGAATTGTCCTCGTGTTGCTAGCAATGCAAGTTCAGCTGTTAAATCCTGAAAAGAACGACACTTGGCTCGACCTGTCCTAACGTCTCTTTAAATGGACTTTACATTCCTGCCTGTAGCCCTCCGCTCCTTGAGGACTGCAAGATGTTTGAGACTCTGTTTGAAGGCGACATGGCTGCCCAGGCCAAAGATGAGTGGGAGAAGGCCATGTCAGAGCTGGCACAGGAGGAGCCTGAACTACTCCAGCACTTCCAGAAACTGTCAGAAGCTGCAGGCAAAGTTGGTAAGACCTGGACTTTTATTATTATTATTATTATGCATGGTTTATGCATTTAAATATTCTGTTCTTGCACCCTAAATGCTGCCTCTGTATTCTGACACAGGCACTGACACTGAATCCCACCAAGAATTCACTTCCTGTCTTAAAGAAACTCTTCGTGGACTGGCCAAAAATGCAGACAACCTGCAGGTGGTCAAGTTAGAACTGAGCCATTTAGAGACTCTTAAATGGAAATAAGAAATCATTTTGTGGAACGTTTTCTTCACAGACGTCAGGACTCGCTGGAGACGACCTGGTCAAGGCTCTGGAAGGCCTGGGGCTGGATGAGGGCGGCGAAGGGGGTGGTGAGGATGGAAACATCCTGCCCATCATGCAGTCCATCATGCAGAATCTTCTCTCCAAGGAAGTGCTTTATCCGTCTCTTAAAGAGATCTCTACCAAGGTGTGCCTCTGTTTTAATCCCAGCTCCCTTCAGTGTGTCATTTGTAGTAAATGTCGCTGTCCGTCACAGTACCCAGAGTGGCTGGAGTCCAACAAGTCCGCCTCAGTCCTGAGGACTACCAGCGCTACGAGCAGCAGGCCAAATCATGGGAGAGATCTGTAAGCTGTTGAGAAGGAGGACGAGGGGGCGGGAGACAAAGAGAGCACGTTTGAGAGCATCATGGACCTGATGCAGAAGGTGATGCATTTCTGTTTGGTTTCACATCACGTAGTTAAATATTCAACAGAGAACACTGATAAACGCTTTTACAATTTGGGTATATTTGCCTTCATTACAGTGAACAGGGTGACTTTTTAATGTCTAACCACTACAAGCAGGAAGCATCAGAGGCTGTTTACAGCAGACCGTGCTTTTGTTCTTCATTTTGCTGAATTGTTCCTTAAAACGTTGGCTGTACATTAAGGATTATTAATACGATGAATTGGTTTTAAAGATGCCTGAAAACAGAAACATCTAAGCTTCTTTATGATATTATATATCATCCCGAGGGAAATTCAAGCATCCAGCAGAAGTAACATACAGTGAACATACAATAGAAAAGCTATATAAAAAAATAGAAAGTGACTAGAAATATAATGTTTTATACAGCTAAACTATGTTAAAATATAAAGTGACCTGTTAAAACTATAAAGTGACCAGTAGAAGTGGAAGTTTTTTTTTATATAAATATAAGATAAGATATGTTTTATTAATCCCACGTATGGGAAATTTCCTTGTCGCATGGAGTTTGGCAAATATATAAACAGGCAGCAATGACGACTTTGACATGGTTAAAAGAAAATAGAGTTACAAGAGTTATATGAGCTCTACAAATGGGAAAAATGAATGAAAATCACAGCTCCAGCAGACATCCGCGACCCTTAACAGGAATGAATGAATGAAAGTTCGTTATATTTAATAAATACTTTCTCTCAAACAGGAAAGTTTTCCCCAAATCTGATTTCTGTTTTTATGTTTGATTACAGCTGCAAGACCTCGGCCAGCCGCCCAAAGAGCTGGCAGGTGATGCGGTAAGTTGCAGTAATAATATCTTCTAGACATATGTTTTTGTTCTTCGTCATTTGTTCACATGGACTCAAACTATTCATCTGGGGAATATCATTTATACATTATGTGTTAATTGCTGTGTCCTTCCTCTTTCCTCTTCTCCTCCTCCAGCCTCCCGGCTTTAACTTCGACATGGAGTCCCTCAATCTCCCAGGAGGGGCCGGGGCCGGGGCGGCAGAGCAGTGCTCCATTATGTGACGCGGCGGCGGCGGGCTCCATCAGAAGCACTGGAACCAGAGGGTCACTCTGTGTGTGTGTGTCAGCAACAGGGAGGGGCGACAGCGTGTGGAGCGTCTGGGACGGGGGGCGTGACCAGACTGTGGACGGGAAGAAGAACCAACAGGAACCACACTCACAAAAACACACAATCTCCTCTGTAACATCCACCGAACGCACAGCTGAGAGCGTTTGAACATCCGTGCATTTGTTTGTCATCAGGCGCCACGGCTTCTTAGTTTTAGCAGAGTTCCTAAAAGCAGAAAAGACCACTGCCACCGCTCTACTTGTTGTTTTTTTTACGTACTGTTTAGCCTCATGGTAAAAAAAAAAATAATCTGCCGAGCCACTTCACGGGTATAAACGGTGCCTTTGCAAAATGACTTTAACTTATTGTAAGCACTTCAGATTAGAGTTTTAAAACCCTGGTTTACATCAAATAAGTGGTCTTTTTTTTTTCTTACGGTTTTCCTCTAAACCTACATTAACTGTAAAAGATTAAACTTAACGAGTTATTAGTATCATGCGAGAAAACTGGAAAAAAATAAGTGTTTAGCTGTTAATTATTAAAATAATTAAAAAGTTCCCATCTCAACCAGCTAATTTAACCCATTCCCCACATGTTAGAGCCCATTCCCACGTATTGATTTGACGTGATTGAGATGATGATTCCCGGATGCCTTTGCTGTGGTTACAGTGATCATTATAGTGTAGAGTTACTGTCCAAAGTGCTTCCCTCGTGATTACCAATTCGTTTT
The DNA here is from genome assembly GCA_005024645.1 of Planiliza haematocheilus. Taxonomy (NCBI): domain Eukaryota; kingdom Metazoa; phylum Chordata; class Actinopteri; order Mugiliformes; family Mugilidae; genus Planiliza; species Planiliza haematocheilus. The sequence goes on from SRSE01001003.1 coordinate 202,539, forward strand.
TTTTTTGTTTAAATGTGCAGAGTGATGTTTTGTTTTGGTACGGGGTCCCTGCCAGGAAAGGAAAACACCCGAGCAATATTTCAAAGTGAACCTTTTCCTCGCTTTCTAGAAAGGGTGGCGGGCGAGCGAAGTAAAGTAAACATCACGTTGTGTCACGTGAGGGGAGAGAGAGCGCATTGTGTGCGTTTGGTGCAGATGAACCGTTGGGTAAGACGTCAGCCGCCTGATGCTAGCACTTTTTCGACGGTGGTCGCAGGGTTTGTTTACTCCGACCACTTTTCATCGGCTCCAGTTCCCGGTGGACAAAAGTGTACCACTGTAACTATGGAGAGAGCTAGAAATCACACGACCATCAGCCCATCTAACTGTTTTATAGAGGAGTACTGTGAAAGAAAGGAGTCAGTGAGGCGTGCACTGAAAACAGATCAGACTTGCATCAGCTGAGGGCAGGACGCGGTGGGTGGCTGGCTGGGATGGGGTGGGGGGTCAAAGTCTATTCAACTCTCAGGGCCGATGCAAACGTGCCCACGGCACTGTAAAAAAACAACAAACTGTTATTTGACACAATTTTGATTTGTTTTGTAAATATATGAAATAAAATAATGATAAGAATGATTTTTTTCTCATGTATTTTGTGTTTTACTTTAATGAATTCATCACACTTTTTGATATTTAATTGTCCATATGTACACTTTTGTTTCAATGGTGTACTAGAGAGTACAATACCAAGTAACTGGACTTTGATTTAATTATTTTCTTTTAAAAAAAGACAAGTTATATTGATTCTATTTAAGATAAGAGGAATCATTTTAAGGACTTGATCATAAAAACCTAGTGTTGGATCAAAATATACAACTGTTCAGTGTGTGTGTATGTAAGCATTACAAGTTATGAAGAATAAAAATTGAGTATTATTTAATCTCCATAGAAATGTGCATTTAAACATTTATGCACATGTCTTAAGTTATCAGTAAAACATTTACAAGGTATTTGTGACGTAATATTAGATCCACCTCAATCAGCTACTTAAAAACAATAATTTCACGCTATTTTTAAATTCTACTCCAGCAACTTTGGTTTTAAAATGAGTATTTGTTTTCTATAATATTGCAAAATCTCAAATAATAGTCTATATACTTAAAGATATGATCTCAGGTTCATTTATGAGCTTTATTCCAGAGTTTTCATTTATTTTTTTCTGTTAAGTTTCCCTGTGTTAGTTTATTATCAATTGAAAAAACAAAAACATAATTTATTGATGAAAATGTAACACAGTAAGGAGATATTTAGTGGATCTTGATTTTTATGGGTCAAACGACTCGTCCCACATCTTCTACCTCTGATAGTAACGGTCAAAGAACAACTCAGATCCAGGGCAAACCTTCAGGACAGGAAAACCAAGCAATAGTCTGGGGCCCTGTGAAAAAAAAAAAAAGAGTACAACCTTTAAACCAGTGAGAGCCATGTGGTGCATCAACAATACTCCACAACGCCCCCTGGAGCATTTTATATCTACTTTATGACAAAGTATGCTAGTTTTGACTGAGGGTCACCTAAACATAGGTTCACCACTGATCCTCAAAGTATTTTTAGCAGCTGTTCTGGAGCTTTTAATCAAATCAAACCACCCTTAACTACTTATGTCAGTTTACTAGTAGTATAATATTGTGCATTTTAAAATTCCTTTTAGTCAATCATTATTAAATGTGATAGAAAGCCCTTTAACAACTAAGAAAATAGACCCTGTAGTGATTTAAAACATACATGTTTTTTTATTTTATCCACCGCAACATGTTTTAATGTATTTCTACATTTTACCCACCTGTACATAACGCCTAGCGCTTTTGTATAGAAATATCTAGTCTAGATATGTTTGGCGATATCGACCACGCATCCTCTTGTCAGTGCCGTTCTATGTGTCTTATTTCTATCGGCCGCTGCCGTGGCGCTTTCTGCGTCACAGCATTTTCGCTGCAAAACTTTATTGTCCAAAAACCGGAAGACAAAACGGCTACGTGTCAGGAAAAAGGGGAATCAGCTAAATGGGCGAAGGAGATCAGGCCGCCTGAGTCCAACTGTCTGCAACGTTTGGCTTGTTTTTATCATTCGCGGGGAGTTGTGTTTTTACACAGCATTGCAGTTAACGTCTACACGGTTCACCGGGAACGATGTTAACGAAATTTGAAACAAAGTCGGCTCGTGTCAAAGGTAAGAATTTGCCAGCTCCGGTTAGCAACGATGCTAACGTTAGCTAGCTTGGCGTTATTCTGTTCTTTAAATGTGAGTGTTAATAAATAAATAAATAAAATTGTAAGACGTTTATGTATAACTTAAGTCGTATATAATACGTCATATTCAGATGTAGTGGTGTTAACGAGCATGCTTAAAACCCTGTATGTTTGTTAAGCTAGCTAGCTAGCTAACGTTTCCAACTGCTTGATGTGGTTTAACTGCTATCACATATTACGATGACCTTCTGAAGCGTAGCGGCCTGTTTTGTGTGATATTTTGAGATTGTTGATCAACTTTGTTGCCTTTCAGGCCTGAGTTTCCATCCTAAAAGGCCATGGGTTCTTGCAAGTTTGCACAACGGAGTCATCCAGCTGTGGGACTACCGGATGTGTACCCTGATTGACAAGTTTGATGAGCATGATGGTGAGGCAGCGATGTGGCTGGTGTAAAATCATATTGTTTCAGTTTATACACTTTGTTTGTTTTAAAAACGAATTAAATGTTTCATGTGGTTTCCTCCACAGGCCCTGTCAGAGGAATTGATTTCCATAAACAGCAGCCTCTGTTTGTGTCTGGGGGCGATGACTACAAAATCAAGGTGACTGTTTCTTCTTCTCACCTCGATGGTCATGTTTCTCAAATATTTCCATGCGAGACTATTAGTGAGTAAATATCCCTGTTTTGATCAGGTGTGGAACACAAGCTGAGACGCTGCCTCTTCACCTTGCTGGGACACCTCGACTACATCAGAACCACCTTCTTTCACCATGTGAGTCTCGAGAGTCCAGTGTGCTCAAGACTCTGTATATTTCTGATTTATCTAATAGATTTACTCTTCACTGAATCAATAATTTATTAACTAACTACTGCAGGAGTACCCC